>CM051025.1:104219973-104717473 GCA_027627225.1 Congeria kusceri
ACCTTGAACCGTGTGCCCTTACAAGGCATAGAGGCATTGATTAGTGACTAATATTCCTGTACCGTGCGCTATAATTCTAAATGAAAACACTCTTCACTCATTTTTATATTCCTCAGAACCTTTCTGACAAACATTTCTAGAATTTGACATGTTTCCTGGGGGCAATTCGCCATTGAACCTTTTAAAGTTTTTGACAGTGCCTGGCATGTGCGGAATACTAAACAGTGTACAATTCCAGGGCATTTCGGTTGATCTCAGAGAACCAATAGTTTGTATTTCCGGAATGTACAGGAACTGCACACATTAGTCATGTTTGGTTAGATGTTAAATGTAATCATATGGTTGTTGCCAAATTCGATCATTTGCATGGGAGATCTAAATAGTTTGCTAATGTTTTCATCTGTTACGTCTCCTGTAATGCTCCATTAAAGAAATCCTTTACATTGGTCATCGTTATGCCATTTGTAGCTTGTCGTTAACATACATAAGCATATTGGACATTTTTTTAATGACGGAGGAAAGCAAATACATGTATATAATCTGTGCGAGATTTACGTTTTACTTTTTATCATTGTCTGACCTCACAAAACATGTAATAAAACTTACCCCTGCCTTCGATTACCAAGCTAGAAAGCTATGTTGATAGACTTTACATTATTTCACAAATGAAAAACGACACACGATTTTACAACAATTAATCTATGTATGATTATTTTGAAACATTGTATGAATCCGCAAATTACAATAAATAAAACATTTTAATGTACTGGCTCGATTCAGTTGAAGTTACATGTATGTTAATTTATACAACTGTGCTTAAACAAATGCACAGACTTACTCAAAATTTTTAAAGAAAATTTGCTTATAAAACAAGTTTAATGCTTGAATCTATCAGTTTATGTATATATTTTGAGTTATATCTTTTAAAAACACTTTTGAATGCATGCTGTTTTATCCAATTTGAATCAGATAAGTATGTGTACATTTGTTGAATGTCATATGTGCTCGATTTAATGACTATTACACTTATATTACCAAGTTACAACATAAAGAACCAGTTTTTTATTTTTTCTAAAAATGTTAATCTCCGAAATCCGTTTCGTGCCATAGCTCAAATATCAAATATATCAATCGATTTTACATTATTAGCTACGTATTCTTTCTTAAGAATGTGATAATTCAGAGAAAAACGTTTGATACCAATAACGTGATTGGCTTAATATACTAAGAAAAGAAAACAATTTAAATTCACATTATACACAAACATAATGATTAACACATTTTCTTCATAAATTCTTTAACATTCATCAATATTAAACAGCCCAACAATACAATATTACAATTAACATCAGCGCTAAACAGACTATATTCAGAACTAACAACAACTTAAAAATAAACTTGTTGGCTGCGGAATATAATCTTAACAGCATCTCCGGAAGATTAATCGGGATACGCATTATTTCTATGGCTTTATCAACCAATACTTGTTTCCGATACCAAATGCAAAATAAAGAGATGACTTATCGTCAGACAAATACCAGAACATGAATGGTTTGAGCTATTTAAATTAATCTTGGCTGGTAATCAACATTCCTTATTATAGCATTAGTTATAAAGAAGGGTTTATTGATGACATAATCACCACTGGTACCAGAATATTTGGGTTTGCAAATGTACTCTTTCTTGAGTCTTAGTCTGTTCTTTATTCTTTGTATAAGAATGGGTTTTGAATAACGGTCCTGTTCTTAAATGTTTACATCAAGATTGCAGCTAATGTATTATATCACACAATAACACACAGAAAGCACCATGTCCATTTCTGACATTGGTGCGAAATATTAAATAATTATATTTTTACCAAAGCATGCACATATTTAATAATAAATACCTGGTATTCATAATATATACAACTTGAAGCACTTAACACCCTAAAAGCGCACTATAAAACACCATATACATTTACCTACAACACACAAAATGAATAAATGCACAATGCAAAACAGACTATATTTACACTCTTTCAGAGTTATGGCATAGTTTGAAAATCTACCTTATGGCTGCGGAAGAAGAGACAGTCTTGGCAATATTGACATCATTTATACACATGTTTCCATTTCTTAATAAGCCAAGACTTTGCCCATACCAAATGCAGAATAATAATTCATCAGACGAATAAAAGAACACGAATGCTTTAACGTGATTTGAATCCTATAGGAAAAGTGCGTACACGCTACAATTAATCTGATTCTTACAAGGAGTTGTATTTGCCAACCGATTCCTAGACGCACACTCAAAACGTTTGCAGAATACATTTACACTCTTTCGGAATAATCGCCAAGTCTGAGTATTTACTTGTTGGCTGCGGAAGAAGTGACAATCTTGACAACATCTTTGGAAGATTAATCGGGATACGCGTGTTTCCATGCCTTTATACACAAACACTCGGTTCCGATTCCAGATGTAAAAAATGATTTAGATTTCATCAGACAAATTTCAGGACATAAATGGTTAAACAAGTTTGGAATTCGGTATCCAATATCCATATGTATTTCAATGGGAGGATGCTTCCAAATAGTGCATACACATTTCACTCAATTTCATGGTTGAAAGCAACAAGGACTACTTTGATTTCCAGACCTCAATATAATGCTTTATTCGTGAAGAAGAAAATAAAATAAGCTAAATCTTATGATTTAACAGGCAAGTCAGAAGATATAAAAGAACTACTTGTGGGATATAATTATACAGACAGTGGTAAACTTGATTAGCTTGCTAAGCATTGCATCTTTTTTTTTTCGATTTGACCTGACGGAAGGGGAAATATATTGTTTTATAAAATCACCCATCAATGACAGAACCCATTTCCGATTTCAGTGAAAAATGCATAATAAATAATCACCTGTCATGTCGATCACATGACTACCCTTAGTCCAACAACATAACGTGTATCTACAATGTGTTATATCAATTATTGTCTTGATATGGGTATAATACTCCTTAATGACTTGATACACGCACACGCTATAGAAACATACAAATTACAAAGACATCATTAAAATATCGAACGAATATGTTAACGCCGTGTATATGTGTAACTTAAAAATGTTGCATTACATATATTTCGTGTGTAAGATAGCATGCAGTATAATTATTATGTACCATTACCTAAGATAATACAACTTGAAGACATGTATATGTATATCTACCCATATGGTCATTGAAAATGTCAAATACATGGTTATATTGAAAATACAAAACTAATAATGCATTGCAAATCCTGTCCCGTATAAACGTACGCTGTAAAATATCATTTGCAATGTCATGGGTGCATTGTGCTTCACTGCAAAGCCTTTCTCAAAGATTAAGACATATATTCAATAAAGGTGCCCTTGTCATGTCCACAACAGTTCTACACTAAGTGTGTAAGAATTAAATGCTACGATTGGACCTGACTGTACAACTTTATTAACATACATTTATATAACATAATAACATTACATAATCTCAATTAGGCACAAATTCAGATTTTAAAATTATGTATGAGAAAATATATGCTATGCTTAAAAAGGACATTTGTCGAAAAAAACGGCCATAACTTTTAATCACAGACAAAGAATTATGTTTAATATGACGTCATTAGTAGGAAAGGAACAACACTTATTAAATGAAAATCCAAATATTTGTGTGACACTGACATTCCTCAAGAGTTCGATGTTAAGTTTAGAAGTATTATACATGTATGTTTGCAATATCATGTAAAATGATTTTATTACGATATTCAACTACAATTGCCATGAATACAGACTCGTTTCTGGAGGTTTGTGATTCATGTATGCCCAAGTCAAGGGCATACATTTGTTTTTAACGACGAGTCATTGAATTAACCCACATATATTTATTGCAGTTACTTCGAGTTTTGTGTTGCTCGTTGTCAAAGTAAAGAGATTATTTGCTTATTTCGTAGATGTCGTGAATCAGAAGCACACGAATAAACATATATATCAGGCTAATAGCGAAGGTTCTAGGAACTTTATAGTGCATACAGCAAACATAACAGCATTTAATGTGATTACGTGTCCGCTTCTTTCCATGTGTAACAAACAAATATTTACCATATTGTATATATATATATTATGTAAAGACGATTACATTTAGTCCTCGATATAAAATATAGCCCGTATACTATCAAAATAATGAATATCATTTTGTTATAAATTTGAATCACATGGACTTGCAAGCTTAATGACACTAATGTATTGCTGTATTGCAGTATGCAGTACTTTTTCAAGAAAAAACCTGGTTCAAGTCATAAGACACAATTTGTCATGCTTCATCTGGCCTTGTAAAAAACGTAATTGTGTTATTATAGGAATCGTTTGATATCTCGTGAGAGCAGAGTGTTGTTTCATTTCTACAGTGACTTTGTTCCACGTGAAAGTAAGTACTTATTTTGATATCAAAGAGAACACATTTTGGGAAATATGAGAATTTACAATATACGATATAATTAAGAATATATGAATGTGATTATGTTCAAACACAGAATAATATAATATGGTGTTTTCAATATTAATAAGCTGTACACTAACAATCTTACAAATAACGTACTTAATTAAAACTAAAAAAAGCTTAATAGTATTATAACAAACTTAGATTAAACATAACTGTAATATTTGGTTATGAAAAATTATAAATTGTATACTAATCATTAAGTGATATCCAAAACATATAAAACATAAAAAAAACACTGTTTGATATATCTGAAAAATGTCATTAAAACTCTGTTCATTCACGCTATTCGTTTGAAAATGATAACACATGTCGTTCTGCTTGTCTTCACTGAGCATTTTACTTAACGACGGGAAGATATGTTAGCTTACGTACCATTCATTTGAAGCATCAAATAGCTCTGTCCGTCAAATTTGAATACGCTGCTCAAAATAATCCTATGTTATGTGAGGACATGCATTATGAACAAACAATGTTGAATGAAATGATACGTGTTAAATGTATTATTATTCAATTCCCAAATATGTGTTTATCATATATCTCGCATTCGTATGTTCATGGTTGCAAATATATTCATGGCAGTACAAATACATCATAATAACACATTATTTTAATTATAAAACATCGAGCCACTTTCAAACAATATAAATATTTTCTCGAAAACAACATTTTTATGCCATGTTCCATTTATTCCAAGTACCATTATTCATCTCATTACTTCGTCGAATACCAATGTTTGATGTAATGTAATCATTGAAAGCCTATGTCCGTTCCATTTGTCATTGTAAATCCCACCGTACAACAGATGGATAGATGCGATTACAAAATCGCCATCAGTGACACCGCAGAATGTTCAGCTTCACGTTCCTTGCAGATTTAATAGATGGCTAATATTGCAGACAATGTGCAATGTGTTGAATGCACATATTCTACTCGTACATTTGATCATTTGTGAATACAATGAAAGAGGTATATACAGCAATTCAAAACCAGAATAAGATTGGAGATATTACAATTATGATATTTATATGCACTCTGTATCGGATATACTCGTTAATGAATAACTGCTATTATTTAATACAATGTGAAGTCACTTTGACAAATACTCTGTTTTAAAAAATTCGTAGCATATACGATAATACTGAAAACGTTCAGCAAACAATATCCTCATAAAATACACTTGTGTATTTGATTAACCCCATTAACCAACCATATTCACCACTGCAACATGGAGCAATGACAACATCGACGTTTATTATTTATCAAGAAGACACGTCTCTATGATTATTATTATTTGCTCTATTGCAAACTCATTCTCTTGGGTGTACATACTATGACGCTCAGGTCATGTGTAGGTAAAAAAAACAATGAGGTCCTACAACTCTGAATCTTTGCTGTCTTTGCAAAACAACAGTATATGAGGTTGTTTTTTTTAATTTAAACACAAAATAGTTTACCAGTGTCATAATATTAAAAAAATGAAAATGTATCATAGTTGTGTTTAATAGTAAGATTCATGTAATACATATTTTATTTCCATAATTGGATACACCTGCGTTTATGTTTCTTCAAATGTCTTGTTGTAATACTGCATGAGCTTTATTGGCATATAAAATAAAGGCCACTTCACATTATAAACACATTCAAAACAATTATTTTTCTGTATTATATTAAACCAATATAAACAATATAAATACACAATACCGAATACATAGCACATACATTGTAGACCTCCCCCACACAAAGTGAATATGCGTACAACGCCAAAATGACTCTAGTTACACTCTTTTAGAGTAATCACTTAGTCTAAATATTTTATTTTTTCCTTTTATATGTCGCAAACTTAAGGATAATAAGATTTCTGTAAGAGTTTCTTGATTTAAATTAATCGTACGTACAATCAAACCAACGCCAGCAAAACATGGCGCAGGTTATTGTTTAAAATGTCTGTTAAAATGCTTATTACTATCAAGGATAATGATTACATTCAAAACATACATGTGACCGGAAGCGACTGTTCATCCGGTACAATATTGGGTTCGCAAAATTGTTCGCAAAATATAGTCGCGATAACACAAATAAGACGTTGTTAGCCGTACCATTCACACTGTGTTTTGATGCGCTTAAAATAGTCAGCCTAATCACTGGTAACGATGTTGTCACAACAAAAATAATGGAAACTAGAGCCAACCTTTTGTTATTCTAAATGTTGCCTTCCGGGTCCTTAAGAAAGCCTTGTTATGTGCTACAATCTGTGGCGCGACTCGTCCGGCATTGCGGATATGCGGAATAATGCTCAGGTAAAACCCACAGGTGAATAGGCTACAGATGGTTGTGATCAGTAGGTTTACTCCATATAATAGTGTTTGTAACTGTGCTTGGTTTGTATCAAAGTAGCAGAAATCAGACAGTGTGTTACTGTTTAAAATAATTGCAGGCGACCCAAGGCCTGCGGAAATAAATATTAAAATCGCTCCGATATATTTTGACACTTTTGCTGACTTTGTACTTGCTGATTCTGTACTGTGCTTCATAACGAATCGTCTGATTACAGCTGTACATGTTATAAAAATTGTTGAAGCAACAAAACACGTATTCAAAATCATGAAATGAAAACTAAACACACCGGAGGGCATAAATTTATCCCAAAGCTTCATAGTCATAAGAATGGAAGATGGTCCACAAACGCATAAAGAACACATATCAAATACGGCCTGATAGAAGACCAACCAGTCAGTGGCGGAATTGACGTCCAATTTTGTATCGACAATTACAACCAGAATATTTCCAGGCAGGCCGAGAACAATGGCCAGGGCGATAAAAGCTGTCAGCCCATATACACAGGGGTCCTGTGTCATGATCAGCACGGCCGCTTCCGGTTCTTGATCTCTAACTGGATCCAATGCACTTTTGAAGTATTCAGATGTCCATGTTCTATGATATATTTAATGCAGCTGTGTACCAATTTTGTTTTCCGTAGTTAATGTTTTTAGCTCACCTGAGCACAACATGCTTATATTGAGCTTTTAGAATCATCTTTTGTCCGTCGTCCGTCGTGCGTCGTCCGTCGTTCGTCGTGTGTCGTGTGTCAACATTTTAATTCAAAGAACATCTCCTCATAAACCGCTGGACAGGTTTTCACCAAACTTCACAGGAATGATCATTGGGTGACCCTCTTTCAAGCTTGTTCAAATCGTTCCGGTTCGCTGCAAATGTAGGTCACAAGAGCTATATAGATTTAAAAACTGAAAAAAAAATCTTCTTCTCTGAAACCACAAGGCTTGGAGCTTTCTTAGTTGATATGTGACATCCTCTAGTGGTCCTCTACAAAGATCGTGCAAACTATGCCCCTGGGGATAAAAGTGGCCACGCCCCAGGGGTCACATGGTTTATATAGACTTGAATAGCAAAATGACTTTAAAAAATTTCTTCTCTGAAACCGCAAGACCTAGAGGTTTCATATTTAGTATGTAACATTCTATAGTGGTCCTCTACAAAGATTGTTCAAATGATGCCCATGGGGTCAAAACTGGCCACACCCCGGGGGTCACATGGTTTATATAGACTTAAATAGCAAAATGACTTTAAAAATCTTCGTCTCTGAAACCGCAAGGCCCGGAGGTTTCAAATTCGGTATGTAACATTGTATAGTGGTCCTCTACAAAGATTGTTCAAATGATGCCCCTGGGGTCAAAACTGGCCACATCCCGGGGATCACATGGTTTGTATACACTTAAATAGCAAAATGACTTCAAAAATCTTCTCCTGTGAATTCGCAAAGCCTAAAGGTTTCATATTTGGTACGTAACATTGTATAGTGGTCCTCAACAAAGATTGTTCAAATGATGCCCCTGGGGTCAAAACTGGCCACACCCCGGCGGTCACATGGTTTATATAGACTTAAATAGCAAAATGACTTTTAAAATCTTCTCTTCTGAAACCGCAAGGCCCAGAGGTTTCATATTGGGTATGTAATATTGTTTAGAGGTCCTCTACAAAGATTGCTCAAATGATGCCCCTGGGATCAAAACTGGACACACCCTGGGGCTCACATGGTTTATATAGACTTAAATAGCAAAATGACTTTTAAAAAAAAATTCTCTGAAACTGCAAGGCCTAGAGGTTTCATATTTGAAATGTAACATTGTATAGTGATCCTCTACAAAGATTGTTCAAATAATGCCCCTGTGGTCAAAACTGGCCACACCCCGGGGATCACATGGTTTATATAGACTTGAATAGCAAAATGAATTTTAAAATCTTCTCCTCTGAAACCGCAAGGCCCAGAGGTTTCATATTTGGTGTGTAACATTGTATAGTGGTCCTCTACAAAGATTGCTCAAATGATGCCCCTGTGGTCAAAACTGGCCACACCCCGTTGCTCACATGGCTTCTGTAGAATTAAATAGCAAAATTACTTTAAAAATCTTCTTCTCTGAAACCGCAAGGCCTAGAGGTTTCATATTTGGTATGTAACATTGTATAGTGGTCCTCTACAAAGATTGTTCAAATGATGTCCCGGGGATCAAAACTGGCCACACCCCGGGGGTCACATGGCTTCTATAGACTTGAATAGCAAAATGACTTTTAAAATCTTCTCCTCTGAAACCGCAAGGCCTAGAGGTTTCATATTTGGTATGTATACTTGTATAATGGTCCTCTACAAAGATTGTTCAAATGATGTCCCTGGGATCAAAACTGGCTACAGCCCGGGGGTCACATGGTTTATATAGACTTGAATAGCAAAATGACTTTTAAAATCTTCTCCTCTGAAACCGCAAGGCCCAGAGGTTTCATATTTGGTATGTATAATTGTATAATGGTCCTCTACAAAGATTGTTCAAATGATGCCCCTGGGGTCAAAACTGGCTACACCCCTGGGGTCACAAGGTTTATATAGACTTGAATAGCAACATGACTTTAAAAATCTTCTCCTCTGAAACCGCTAGGACCAGAGTTGTCATATTTGGTATGTAACATTTGTGTAGTGGTACTTACAAAGATTGTTCAAATGATGCCCCTGGGATTAAAACTGGCCACACCCCGGGGGTCACATAGTTTATATAGACTTGAATAGCAAATGATTTTAAAAATCCTCTCCTCTGAAACCGCAAGGCACAGAGTTGTCATATTTGGTATATAACATTGTATGGTGGTCCTCTACAAAGATTGTTCAAATGATGCCCCTGGGGTCAAAACTGGTCACACTCCGTGGTGCACATGGTTTATATAGACTTAAATAGCAAAATGACTTTTAAAATCTTCTTCTCTGAAACCGCAAGGCCTGGAGGTTTCATATTTGGTATGTAACATTGTATAGTGGTCCTCTACAAAGATTGTTAAAAAATGATGCCCCTGGGGTCAAAACTGGCCACACCTCGGGGGTCACATGGTTTATATAGACTTGAATGGCAAAATGACTTCAAAAAACTGCAAGGCCCAGAGGTTTCATATTTGGTATGTAACATTGTATAGTGGTCTTTTTACAAAGATTGTTCAAATGATGCCCCAGGCGGAAAAACTGGCCACACTCCGTGGCTCACATGGTTTATTTCGACTTAAATAGCAAATTGACTTTAAAAATATTCTTCTCTGAAATTGCTAGGCCTAGAGGTTTTATATTTGGTATGTAACATTGTATAGTGGTCCTCTACAAAGATTGTTCAAATGATGCCCCTGGGGTCAAAACTGGCTACAACCCGGGGGTCACAATTAAAGTTTATATAGAATTTAATAGCAAAATGACTTTAAAAATCTTCTCCTCTGAAACCGCAAGGCCTAGTGGTTTTATATTTGGTATGTAACATTGTATAGTGGTCCTCTATAAAGACTATATAGCGAACAATATATAGCATACAATACGTGCATATGATGTGTGGCACATTTAATACCGATTTTAAATATAAGTCGAAAGTTACGAAATGGCACAGTAGACGCGGATGTATATAACCTTCAAAAAGACCGCATTAGGTGTCAAATTACGGCATGTCGTATTGGTTGCGTAAATCTATAATATCCAAACAACAACCAAAGTCCACTTTTCCGACTATGAAACGAAAATCAAACAAAATAATGAAACACGCAATCACATGACTAATATGGAACCATCAAAACACTGTACAGTAAAATAAAGCTTACATTTAGCATTAATGAACGGCGCAAAGCACTTAGTAGTTATACGTAGCATTATATTGTTTTTTGAGAATCGTACAAACAAGTGTTTGTCACAGGATGTGACTGCGGTCCAGTACCTGTGACTTGTTACAGGAAAAAATTATGACGGTCAGACATACCTTCCGATAACTGAAACTATATGCCGCCTTTTCTTTTAAGACGATGGGGGCATATTTTTGTGTATTTTCATGAGTTCAGATTGTAACGAACGGTCTAGGGACGTAAAGGTCTGATCAGTTACTTCCCGTTTCTTTAATCAACCATTGTTTGAAACCTCCCTTTGTTGTAAATTCGCCATTATGAATAAACCGAAAAAGAGCTCTTCGTTAGCAAAGTAAGCTATATTTTCATTAATAAGAACTAGTAAAGCATCAAAAATTATATTAAACAGCAGTAAATAGTTGATGAATATATTGTTTAACATCGTTCTCATAAGTTCGGCTTATTTCCATATAAATTAATTAGAAATATATGATCGGGAATTCTCTTTAGATTACGGTAGGTTCCGTTAATGCACAGGATAGGTGGCGCTCTGTTTGCTTGTACATAAAGGCCAGTCAATGTTTTCAGCAGGCAGATCTCTGCTGGTGGCGTTGATTCAACATCGACAGAAAATAGCTTCAAAGGTACGCTCTCAATTCTAAGAACGATTCTGACGTATTTGGATTACTACGTAAGCATAAGAGCTTCAAATGGTGCTGCCCGGACCGCAGAGTTTCCTTTGTGAAGTTGGGAGGATCTTCAGAGGTAGTTTGAAGGTCGTTACAGTAGGGAAAGGCCTAGTTAGTGAAGCCCAGTAAAGACTGCTGTGTGTCGTGGTGATAGAAGGCTTCGCGGAAGCCTAAACGTAAAGCTTCAAAAAAGCATTGGCCCCCAGAAGGTCGCATGTGTACATATTCGTAGCGACGTAATTAATTTTAGTTTATTTGTTAATCACAAGGCAGGTAGCCTAAGAAGTTTTGTTCATAATTTTGTAACTGTTGGTTATATCGACTGTTGGAAGTATCGTTAGGCCGCTTACATACCGCTCGGTGGCGTCCTCGGAAGCCCGCTCACACTTCAAGATAAACATATTAATTTACATGTATTAAGGATGGATAGTTGTGATAAAGGAAACAAAGAGAACGAATTCAATAATGTACAGAATGAAACACACAATTCTATATTTATTACAGGTGGATCTACAGAACAAAATTAAGGAATAAATAATACTTACATAGATATCGTCTCATGATGGTGAACGTTTCCGCCATGTAATTTCAAAATCCATCCAGAAATGACAGTGTAATTTATTGGACACGAACAACAGACTCCATTTTTTACCTCTGACCTCAATTTGTGACCTTAACTTTGGAGGGACGGACCTGGGTCTTGTGCGCGACACATCGTCTCTTGATGTTTAACCTTTCTGACAAATAATGTCAAAGCCCATCCAGAAATGACAGAGCAATTAAACGGACGCGAAAAAAAAACGGACCCCGTTTTTGACCTTTGATCTCTTAGTGTGACCTTGGAGGTACGGAACTGGATCTTGTGCGAGACAAATAGTCTCATGACGCTCAACATGTATGCCAAGTAGTTTCACAATCCATTATAACACGGTGTTAAAACGAATCGGTAACCTCTCCGTTAAAATGGTCCGAAATAAGCACACTCCGTTAGAACGGTAGGTCACTTTCTTGTCGATCTATAGCATTCAGTCGCAAAAATCTGAGATATTTCGGTTTCACGGAACATTTTGGACATAATTCTGCTATGTCAGTAAGGATTTCACACTATTACATGATCTTTTTTTCTAAAACTTTTGTTAACTTTGGTTGCCGTTTGCAAATGTCCGCGATATTTTCCATCGTTATTCCCTTTATTTCATTAAAACATTACATTTCTGGAGTTCGGCTCAACTTAAAACGATTCTCCGAGGTGTTGTATATTGTTATCTTTAACTTTAATAGCGAACAACTGGTGTAAATATCATAATATTTGGCGGCGGTCAGAATTAGACGATACATGTAACCTCTCCGTATTGGTGTTATTTCACACTGAATGTTGTTCTCATGTATTATAGGCAGTATTTATCATTTTCGGGTATCTTTACTAAAAACACACGGATCGATAATATACTCAACACGAATTGGTAAAACACAGTACACATTAAGGTACTTATTACAGATGTACAATATGTGTGTTTTAACACTGTCTGAAATTGTTTTCTTTCACTTGAGTTCACTTGTGCGTTTGTTAAAAAAACTACCATGCCGTTACATACCTGAAATATGCTAATGTTAAATGCATAATGTATTTTCAATTAATTTAACTCATAATTGACATATTCGCATGTATTGTATATTTGCATACATTAAAAACGTCTTGATTTAACGGAGAGGGTGCATTTTGGGCTATTTTTAATGGAGAGGTTACCGATTCTTTTTAACACCGTGAAACAGTGAGAGTTATTGACCGGACACGCAAAACAGACCTCATTTTTGACCTAATTGAACATTTCGGCTAATTAGTTTCAATATCCATCCAAAAATGACAGAGTTATAAAGCGGACACGAAAAACAGACAATATTTTTTACCTTGGCCTCTAAGTGTGACCTTGACCTTGGAGGAACGGACTTAATCTTGCTCGCAACACATTTTCTCATGATGGTGAACATTTCCGCTAAGTTATTTCAAACTCCACCCAGAAATGACAGAGTTATAAAACGAACATGAAAACAAACCTAGTGTTGACCTGTGATTTGTGTAACATTGACCTTAAAAGTACGGAAATGGATCATGCCCGCGACACATCGTCTCATTATGATATGATGAACATTTCTGCCAAGTAATTTCAAGAAATGACAGAGTTATAGAGTGAACACGAAATGGGGCGGACGGAAGAACGGTCGGAAGGATGGACGTAGTCGGACGGAAGGATATGCGCAAAGCTATAGTCCTCAACCGGTTTCTCCGATAGGGGGAAACCATCAAATATTGATTTGCTGAAGTATTTTTTATGTGTTTGTTAATATTATTTCATAATATGTCTAAGCTTTATGATATTTTAAATTATTTATACAATATATAAGGTCTGTTCGATTAGATTTGGAGAGACATATTTATTTTCATATTAGAATTGTATTGCTATATACGCATTCTCCAGTATTTGCTTTAAAAACAGCAAACTTGTACACGTCAATGTCACATACGGGGTAGTCAGGATATACGGTTTTTCATGTTTTATCTAGCTTTATGAATGTTTTCTTGTGCTATATATGTTAAATGATATTCTATTATATAGACTGATATTTCGTAAGATATTTGTCTTAGCGCAGTCCGCATACTGCAAGAGGCAGTAAAGGTTTTAATATCAAGATAATCGACTGTTTGTAATATGACAATAAACGGACGTAAAAGTGCTCTAGAAACAAGAACCATTTGAAGTGAAGTTATAAGGGAAAAGGTGCATACTGTTTAAAGACAACAAAATCAACGCATTTTGATTAACAAACTCATATAATACATGCACTCATACAGTAGAGATTTTGTTGCATTTTGACGAAATTCCTTTTAGAATATATTAGTATGCTATACAAATTTTTAATAAGGTTATGTATAAAAATCATATATGAAACAGTGGGGAAAAAAACATCAGCGGCGCTATTTTTTAATAAGCTTATCATTAAGGAATAAAAATAAAATAAAACATACGTTAGCATATCTACAAGATGCAATTAAAAGTACGCACATTTTTGATATTATTTGAAAATAACGATTCTGCTCTGCTTGTTCAAAGGATGTTTGCTAATATAATGACCATCTGAAGCACAAAAAAGTTTTGCAAAGACTTTTGAAAAGATTAAATAAATCACTCAGAATGATCGTACATTGTGAACAAGAACGTCGGATCAAATGATTTTGTTTGCTGGCAACGTTGTTCTGAACTGAATGTTAAGACAGCTTTCTAAATAAAATTTTAATAACCTACAATATAACATATTATAAGCACACTACAAAGAAACTATTCATACAGTATTATTAAAAACACTTGAACTTTGACATCCTTCATACTGTGAACTCATAAGCTATGTTATTTTGATTTATTTAGATATTCCTCTAATATCCTATCATTAAAAAAACAAGCATGAACTGTGAAATTAATAATATGGATTTTAAGAAATATATGTAAGTCAAAACTAACTTTTTGTCATAGTCACGAATTTAAGAAAGATTCGTCCTAAAGGATTTTTTTCCGGAATGAAATGCTTGTAATAGCTACGCCGTATGATTCTTTTGCAAACTTTTTCTGAAGTAGATAGTGTAAGATACAAAATGCATTTATATATGTTTACAAATTAACAAAAGTAAAAACGGAATACAGCAAAGTATTTAAACATGAGGTTCTAGACATTTTTTTCAAAACACCAATGCAACACGCTTGGATTATCAACTGGTATTTGAAGCACAAGTAAACAAAGAAATCACAAATTACAAAACATTGTCGCATAACGTCGCATGCTTTTGAAAATTAATGTTGTCCCTAACGTTCACTAGTGCTCATGAGATATGCTTTGCAGACAGTAATATTTCATCCCATCATTCAAATTATTTTATCGCATGCATAAAACAAATAACACCCCGTGGGATAAACTTATCTATATTCCACCTTGTTGTATACAGCAAACACGCGCATTATCTTGACGTCATTTGATATTTGTCGTTTATTTCCAAAATAAAGACAGAAAATGATGGGATAAATAGAATGCAAGGTAAGTGGCGAATACAGAAACGTTTACGCCAAGGCTCGTGGTTTAGGTTTTCTAACTAAACGTATCTGTATTCAACACTAACCGAGTATTCTCCATTTCTTAATTTGCATATTTAATGGTTACAGATTGTTACAACTGTCGGCAATGCTTGCAGCAGATGTGGAATGTATAACAGTTTTAATGTATAGCATTAGAAATTCTTAATTATTGACATATATACTTATTACATTGGCTTCAAAAATCATACAACGATATCCAAATAACCATTAGTCATGTCATTAAATCGCATATGCCATCGAATACCAATGTTTGGTGTAATGTCTTTGAAAGGCTATGTCCGTTCATTTGTCATAGTGAACCCTTTCGTAAGATTAGATGGATAGATGCGTTTACAGAATCGACATCAAATACTTAGCAGTCTGTTCTGCTTGACGTCCTTGAAAGATAAAATCAATGGCAAATATTGTAAAACAAACGACGCAATGTTGAATGCTGATATTTTGTGTCATACATTTTAGTATTGGTGAACAAAATGAGTGACAAAATCTCTTATAAACTGCAAATAACGGCATGAAAAAATGGCAATATTATCAGTTAGTTTCTTTATCAATAAAACACGTAGTGTGTTTGCTGATTGATTACATTTACATTTAATATTGTAAGAAAATGTTGACAATGTTATTAACAAACTTTATTAAATAACATGTGACACGTCTTTATCAAATAATTGTACGAAGGCTATTCATTTAGTACCCGGACAACCGCTGAACCTTAACAAGTTTTGGGTTTAGAATAATGAAAAAACAACTGAAATAAATGTCCATCAGTTCTTTTTTTACATACAAAATTTCAACATGATACGATCAAGGGTTCACAAATACATAACAGTCGAACATGTACATGTAACAAGGGTCGGCGCAGGTCGAAGTCAAAATATTATGACATCACTCCAATCCAATGTAACAAGTATCGCACCAGCACCATAAATCGACCATGTCACATTTCAGGAAGAACGCAGATATCTCCTAAAATTATCCCCGATATAACCAGCTGTGCATTTGCAATCCGCGATGGATGTTTGACGCTCGCCTTCATTGACCGAATTTGGAGAATATGCCACGCTTTCTGCCTTGAAGATATATCGATGATAACTTACATCACACGCTGAAATTTTACATAATTTTTTTAGTTGATTTAAAGGTTGAACCTAATATTAATCCATTATAATTGTATTCTTAAAGACAATCTCAAAAAAGAAGTATCAACAAAGAACATGTATTTGTAATTGTTTGTTTATTTTTATACGAGTTTTACATTGCATGTAAACCGAACTAGACAATAAATAAATTTGAACCGGGAACGGGAAAAGGGACCAGGGTGATGGAGTGCATCTGTAGACGTAATATGCATGTGCATTTGACTGCAACTGGAGAAGACAAAACAATGTATCAAACGCAAGTATGATATACAAATAAATGAACACAAACATAGAAATGGTCTATTTGTTGGCTAGAAATTATATTTTTACCTAGTTGGTTAGACAATATGATAAAATAAATATTACTAACTAATAATAAAATACTCATTTCTCACAATAAGATTATTGCACATATAGTATAAATAGAATCATTTAAAGAATTATTATTAAACTGTTTACCCGTTTTGCAAGACAACTGTTTGCGAAATTTACGTAACACAAAAGTATTTCCGATGTGTCAACGTTTAATATATTACATTGTTATTTAAAAACATTTCTGCACGGAATCCTACCATTTTAAGCGATTTTTTGGAGCCTTTATAGAATTCTCCATCATAAAAAGACATTGTGGTATCGATTAGGGGCAAATATTCATGTATCGTGCGCAAGGGCTTTTAATAAAATATCTCTTTTCTCATTTAGACATCCCTCAAAAAATTCCTGACACTCATATCTGGAGTATGACATGTTTCTTTAAGGCAATTAACTGTTAAACCTTTTTAGAGTCTTTGACGTTTCCTGACTTGCGAGTCTGATTAAATAATGTAATAGTGTTGTGGGCATTCTGGTTGATACAAAAAAACAACAGAATGCGGCTTTCCTAATACGACTTCCCGAAATAAAGTGTGTGCTTACTAAAATTATGGACAATATTCATTTTCGTTTAGCTGTTAAGTGTTGAACAATGTGAAACAAATAATGATAAGCGGTTGTTAACTTAATACTTATTAAGCTGAAATAGCAACATGTAGTTAAGTTATGTCAATAACACAATGTACCAATAGTACATGTCTAAACAGATCTATACATGTTTCAGAATAAGATATTGTTTTACAGCAGTATGATAAACAATTCTGCAGAAAGTGAGTTTGAACACGTATACGTCTGAACGGCATAAGGTAAATGTGGTGTTATGTTTTGAACGACGATTCGCCTTGTAACGTCATCCGTCATGCTCCATGAAATCATCCATGTTTGGTCATCGTCAAGAGGATATAATTCATTAGCATACATTAACACGAGCATTGACATTGTTTTAGGAGAGAAGAAGAAAACACATTTGTTCGATATGTGTTTTAACTTGCATTCTTATCATTTTTCTGCCATTATAAAATGTGCTGTAAAACGAAATGTTAAGCTCTTTGTAAATACGTGTACTAAGATCAACTAAGATCAACTATGTACAATAAACATATCAAATTGTCAATATTACCACTACTTTGTTACCTGCAGACCCGTTTATACACTCAGTTTACAATCAGAATACATGATAACATTTAGGCACGTATGACCTAACGGTCAAGGTGATGGGGGCTTGATTTATGGTCATATAAAACAACAGCCAGATCAAACTATGTACACCTATCTTCTTTTTTCTTCTATCTTTAAGTACTAAACAGCATAACAACATAATACCAATTACAAAGGTACATTTGCCTCCCACACACAAATTGAATACTTGTACAACGCCAAACTGACTCTATTTACACTATTTACACACTTAAATTACCACCCAGCCTTAATATTTACTTGTTGGCTGCGGAAGAAGTGACAATCTTGACATCATCTCTTGGAGATTAATCGGGATAAGCATGTTTCCATTGTTTCATAAACCAACACTTGTTTTCTGTCTCCAGACGCAAACACTAAGAATGATGACATCGAAGGTTCAACAGAAGTGGGAATTCTGTTTTCAAAAAGTGAAAAACGTTTCAATGAGAGACTGCTTGCAAAAATAATATGCCTACACGTTTAATCAGACTCATGTATGACAATGCTCGTACCTTGCAATAATAAACACGCAGGTGCGGCATGACAACATCAAACACATCAGTAAACAGGCGCGTATCCAGGATTTTGAGTTAGAGGGGGCGGAAATAGTCAGTAACTGAAAAGGGCTGCCACTGAACTGCATCTGATCTGTCTTACATGTTTGGATACATATCTTTCAAGGAACAATGTAATACCAAAACCGAATAATAGTTTCATTATTACAAAACATTGATTAGACGTCATTGGTAACAAAATGCATATGTTTTAAAATATTATGAGGTAATGAGTCGATTTCAGAGAGGCCGTACGCCGCTTCAGCCTCTCTAAATCCGCATATGGTTAATTTGAATTTTAAAACAAAAGCAATATAGGGTTGACATTTCGCAATTTTGCCCTAAACGTATTCTTAAGCTTTGTGAAAGATGTGCAATTATATTACGAGACACTTGATTTAAATCTCTTTTACGGCAAATAAATCTCTTTTACGGCAAATAGACTCATTCATATTCGTCTGAATGTGATTCATTAGACCAAATCATACACTTGTTTTTAACGACAAGGCATTGAATCAACCCCAAACTATAGATAGATTAATCTCATCAAAGTTATGTTTTCAATTTGCTTTCATATTATGTATTTGCCCCTTTTCATACATCAAAGAAATTAATATGCTTATAGCGTTAATGTCAAAGGCTATCGATATTTCATATTTTGTTCATATGTCGTTATAAAACACATAACTTTTATTTAGCTGACGTTCCCGCTTTGTGTTAGAAGTAATTATTAGTGGATAAACAGTTGTGTTAATGAGTATAATAACATAAAGAAATATGCTAAGAGTTCAATATATTAAATAAATCCAAAACAATGAGTAAACAATGTGCGATTTATTGGAATTACAGAGATATGTTTTGCATTAGCAATATTTGCAACGTATTACTATACTGGTCATCTCGAATAATTTTTCACTATCATCAATGGTTCACGTGAAGGTCATATAGGGGTTAGTAATGACGCACTGTTTGTCATGTCTTATCTGGATTGATGACAGTTTTATTGTGCTATTATATGAAATCCTATTACAAAGAGTGATATTACGCGAGAGTTTTTTGGTTGGCGCAGTCCCAAAGTATTCATGTTGCATGTGGAAGTTAACATTTTGATATCAAGAGAATGGTGTGTTGATAATATGAGAATAAACGAACGAATAAAAGTACATTTAAAGTAAAAAAAAGAAAGAATGTGATTTAGCTTTATGAATGTGTTCTTTTTATTGGATATCCTATTACAAAGATTGATATTTCGCAAGATCTTTGTGTTAGCGCAGTCCTAAAGTATTAACGGTGGAAGTAAACGTTTGGATATCAAGATAAGGGTGTGGTGGTAATATGGGAATATAGAAACGAAAACACTAAAAGCAAGAACCGCGAATGTGACAATGTACAGGACAATGAACATCTGGTTTTCAGGCAATAAAAAATCAACGCATTTAGATTAACAATATCATAATACGAGGATGTCCGTAAAGTGTGGAGACTGGCTTAATAAATCGAAAACGCGAAGTGTGGTTTTCTAATAATTTTATCAGTATACAGATTTATCCTGTTTCTACCTGCAACAATGACCTAATAAAGGAGTGACCGTATAAATTGTCCTATCTCCAATGAACAGGCAGTGGCAAGGTGTATCCAGTTAGTAGTGTATTCCTACGCGCCGAATAGCAACATTGTCCAGAATGACGTGGCAAAAAAGAAATACATCTGTACTCACCCAAGTTTTTCACCGATAAAACGTCGTGTTGTCTAGTTTCACAGAGATCCTAGCTTCCATGATGAGTTGTTAATCCGCACACATATGGTATAATCGATAAAGGTGTAAACAACATCTTCCTTCCATTCCATTTGAAAACACTTGATGTAAGCGGGTTATTCTTTCTGAATAGACTTTCTTCAATCAAAAACAAAGATACTATTTATTGAAAAAAGAAATAACCCTTTACATAAATTTTCGTTGAAATGTTATTAAAACTGAACGAAGAGTAGATATATAAATTACTAAAATCTTTAAGTTGGTCACGATGTTCTCCACCCACAAGCCGAGTATTCTAGAAAATTGAAATTCAAATGGGATTAATCTCACCGGTTCAATTCCAGGCATATATTCCATACACTTTTTGATTTAAATGTCATTAACATAATCCATCCAACACACTGAAACACTAACTATTGTATTCCGATTGCTTTTATTTTAAATTCCAACACACTCGCGTCCTAGTTTGTACATTGTGTAAACTTCAAACTCAACCGAATGACGTAGGCGTGACGCGATGCAATTTTTCATAAATCGATGTCTGGTTTATAGTGGCTACTGTTGACTAATTATTGTTATTTTTTATAATTTTAGAGATTGACGGTAAGAAACAGAGAACTAATTTTTCGGGAAGTACGCATAAATGCTAGCGAGTTATAAGGCTCGAGGCTCGTCATAAAACATAATATTTTTAAGCTAAACCTTTAATTAAACTGCTTTTACAATGCAATTGAGTAGAAAACAGGATAAATAGAATACACGGTAGGTGCAGGGAAGGAGAAAGTTTATCCGGTTCGGCCCGAAAACAAAAATACGGCTCGCTAAAGCCCGCCCTATTTTCATTTTCTAAGCCTCACCGGATAAACGTTCTCCATCCCGGCACCAACCATGTATTCTCAATATATATGTTCTCAATTCATGCTAAAATTCATAGCATGATATAATAAACCGAATTTACACAAATAACAATATCAAAAGTACATGCAACAATTCACGTAGCAGTTTGTAACTAAATGACGTCACGTCATTCACATTTTCTCAAAATATTGTCCGTTAACACGAACAAGCTTTCGATCGCGTTCCACCCACATACGTTACTGTTTTCGTTGCATTGTGCAGAAATACCTTTTATAGTATATTATTATACTATACCAAACTTTACATTTCATATCCAGTTATAAATATAATATAGTTATATATGTAACAAAACACAATAGTTCAAGCTATGTTTAAAATACGCTCAAAATTAAGCAAAATAAAACAATGATAAAACATACTCTTGCCTATCTAGAGAGATGTGGTTGAAAAAATGCGTGAATTATCGATAATCGCTGAAAAACATATTTCTGTTCTGCTTATCAGCACAAAGTCATTTTCTTAGGATGAGAATATATTTTGGCGTATATTACGGTCATCTGAAGCGCCGAGTAGCTCTGCATGAGGTATTCGACATATTAATTAAATATATTACTCAGAATGATCGTACATCATGTAAGAAATGATGTCACCTTACATTATGAGCACGAAAACGAATCCAAAAGATATTTGTTTGCTGGCAATTGTTTTTTTGAGAACAGTATGATTCGACATGTTTTGAAGCGACGTTCTACGAACATCACCATACATCAGATTATAAGCAAAATAGAAGGCAGTGTCCATGTGGTATTATATTACAATTAAAGGGACTATGTCCATGAAAAGGGCCCCAAAAGCGCAACTGCAGTAAATATCTGAAAACTAAATATTAACATGTCCTCAAAATAACGGTCAAAATAATGTACATATAATGGAAAAAGCGTTTATGCATTATGAGAAAAAACTTAATTTAGGTTGTTTTATTTGGCCCTTTTCTTGTTTACACTTGGAGGTCGGGTTTTGGGGTATCTTATGTAACTATAGTATGCTGATTGATTTTCACAAATCAGAATAGCGCAGTTGGTTACAGCATTACCCATATACTGTAATTTGTTCTTACGAAATCGTCGTCGTGACTCCTGGTTTTCTATTTTCAAGTATTTTCCTTTATTGGTTTTTATCAATGCCTTTGTATTGCTCATTTCTTGAACATACTAACATTTATTTTCATGCTATGTAGTTAATGAGTGGAGAATACGAGTGAATGATAACCAGCTCATTTTACTCTAGGTCTAAGGTTTGATCATTTCACTCTGGCATTTTGATAAGTTTTTGAGACTACTTTTTTTAAAAGAGTAAGAGTTGCTTCCCTTGTTCGTAAAAGTACATGTACATGGTAGTCGTCTGCATTCTTATCATTGAGTAACCAGTTCCACAGTAAACATTGCGTTCTTGACAGCCGCACAAAAATGAGCTACTTACATCGAATTAAGGTAAGTTAAGTCACAATTAATCATGCGAGTACTTATTTTCCAATATTTTCATTAAATCCAAATTTTGTAAACACAAAACCTGTATTAAATTCATTTTTCACTGATTACAAATGTTCGTCTGTTGTTATTCCTGACCTACATTGTTCTGCAAGTCACTGATTGTAAAAACCTACACCCGATCATACATTTTAAAGGTTACAAAACACCAGCGATTAAAAATCGTCACGCAAGAGTTGAGCGCTCTTCATCGTCATTTATTGGCAAAATGGGAATTTATATAGCTACGTGGAGATCAAGAATTGGGACATTTTGTCAGCCTATTAAGACAAAACATCGTTTACAAACGTTGCAAGTCAAATACGTATCACTGTTTATACGAACTGTGATGTTTCTGCTCCTAGCGGCACAGTGCATAGAGATGAATCCAGGGCCTGATCTGCGCGACCGGACACAGCGGCAAAAATCGGTTGCTAAAGGATCAAACCGCGGTGCAGCTTCCGGAAGTGGGAAGAATACGACCGCCGAAATAGACGAGTTAGGAAGCGCGACTAGAGTTTAACGATTTTCAACAGAATATTCATCTCTCACAACAGCCCACGCCGCTGGAACGAGACCACTCAGGGATACAGCCATCTATAAGCACTTGGCTATACAAAGATACCCGACACAGAGAAGACGACGACCGCTCTGTGTTTTCAGAAGCATGTATATCAGATTTTGGGTGTGGCACAAGTAATGTAAACGTAGCATCAATATTATTAGAGATTCGTAAAGATGTAAAAACCATGAGCAGAAAATTTGATAGCCTTGAACAGACTGTGAGTTCTTTAAAGCAAGAGAACATCGAGATACGGAAGGAAAATGTGAAATTGAATAGTTGTATTGAAAATCTGTCACAGCAATTAAACAACTTACAAGAAAAATTATCCGTAAATGAGAAAATACTGGAAAAACAAGATATGGCACTGAGGAAAAATAATCTAAAAATATATGGAATGAATTTCAGTGGAAATGAAAATTCTACTCATGCGGAACAAAAGTACGTGATTTTGCAGTCCTAGAATTAAACTTATCAGATGAAGATGTGCAAATCGAATACTCATATCGCCTTGGAAATAAAAAGGAAAGCCCAGTATTAACGCGATTCGCGACACTCAAGAGTCGATATGCAGTGTTGAATGCATTCCGCCAAAAGCGTAAACAAGGTCATGTGAACGGTAGAGTTGTCGAGGATCTCCCGGTCAAGGCGCGCACAGGACTATATCCGTTTCTGCAGCAGTGCATAGCAGAAGGGAAGTTTGCCCGTTTCAGGCACGATAAACTTATTGTTGACGAGGAAACGTACGAGTTCAACTTCGAAACTAAAATGCCTGTTTTGATACGGAAATAGGGGTAAGGCCAACGCCCAGTCGGCAGTGTAGATGTAAATATATGTACAGACATCAACATTTGTTCACTAAATGTTCAAGGTTTGAAGAAGTATGACAGTGACGTATTTTTAAAGAATTTTTGTAGAACGTTTGACATTATTGGTTTATGTGAATCATGGCAGAGACGCTCAGTAGAATTTGATGACTTTCTTGATGACTATACGTGTTTTTCTAAAATGCGGCCGTGTGAGAAAGGGCGGGGCGGGGGTGGGGTCACAGTCTTTGTGTCAAATAAAATATCAACTCATTTTAAGCAAATATATAATGCTTTTGACGACTGTGTTATACTTCATATATTCAGAGATCTAACGTGTCTCTCGCAAGAGCTAATCCTTTGTTATGCCTACATCGCCCCTGAGAGATCGCCAATTTATGATCATGTCAATGAAAACGGCATTTCTATTCTACAAGAAAAATTACTCACAATCGTCTCAGATTTTCCATCTACGCTGATATTACTGGCGGGAGACTTAAATGCACGTATGTATGATAAATTGGATTATATACCAAACGATGACGTCAGATATATATTTGGTGAAACCGCATACCCAAGTGATACATTTTGCTTACCACGTAAAAATAAAGACTTGACTTTGAACAGGTTCGGAATCGAGCTAGCTGAATTTTGCTGCATGTTTGATATTCACGCACTCAACGGACGAACAGATGGTGATCAGTACGGGGAATTCACGTGTACCGCTAACGGAGGGAAAAGCGTCGTAGACTACATATTAACATCAACGCCACTGTTTAAACATAACAGCAAATTTGAAGTGGGGAACGAGGACTTTTCCGATCATTTTCCCTTAAAGCTGAGACTCACGTTAAATACTATGCATCAAACATTGCCCGACCACTCAAATCTGAAATCCGCATACCACTATAAATGGGACGAGTGTTGTCTCGAATCCTTTGTAGAACAGTTTAACACTCGTTATAGTGACTTCGAAATGTCATTATTGAACTCGAACATTGTCAGTTTAAATGCGTTTATGAAAGTCTATGAAAACGCAGGCAGATGTATGAAGAAAAAACGCTGTGGTCCGAAAACCATCTAGAGTTAGATCAGGGTACTCAACCATCGACAATATCTTTAATTTGCACGCAATAATCCAAAAATATACATCAAAGAAAGGAGGTCGTTTTTATGTTTTTTACGTGGACTACTTAAACGCATTTGACAGTTGTAACCATGCAAAGATTTGGCAATGTTTGTCGAGAAATAGTATTGAGGGACGGTTTCTGAATATCTTCGAATCTATGTATAGCCAAATGAAGGCGTGTGTGAAAGTTAAAAACGGCCTGACGGACTTCTTTGATTGCAAAATCGAAAACAAAACAGGGCTGTTTGTCGTCACCGATAATATTTTCAATCTTCATGAATGACCTGGTGAATTTCCTTAAATTACAGTCGGATGATGGAATTTTTATATCGCAAGAAACAGACAAATTAGTTGTGTTAATGTAAGCAGACGATGTCTCCGGGTTAGCAGACAGGGCTATACGTCGACAGCGGTTAATAAACAACATCGATAAATTCTGTGAGGACGCAAAATTGAAAATAAATATAGACAAGTCAAAGATTATGGTGGTTAGAAACGGTGGCCCTTTACGCCAATATGAACACTGGACATACAAACATGTGAATGTAGAAGTTGTGTCTTTTTATAAATATCTCGGTGCATATTTCACGCCATAATTATCATGGACAATGACAAAGGAAACACTCGCGAAGCAAGCTAATAAAGCTTTAGCAAGTGTATTCAAATGTCAGAAATATTATGGATATTTTTACCCAAAAGAAGCTTTTAAACTTTTTGATGCAATGATCTTGCCCATTTTATGCTATTCGGGGGACATATGGGGTTTCCAGTACGCAGAGTGCATTAAACGAGTGCATGAAAACTATTGTAACCGTGTCTGTGGCCTGAACAGATCAGTGGCAAACTTCTTTGCGCTCAGTGAATGTGGCCGTTTACCCATATCTGTGACCTACATGTTCAAGTGTGTTTCTTACTGGGTTAAAATTTTGCAAATGCCACCAAACAGATACCCAAGGCAACTATATCTAGTACTACGGAATCATGACGCATCGGGTAGAACCAACTGGGCAACGAAGGTTAAAAGTCTATTATTTGAAAACGGGTTTGGCTACGCGTGGATTTAAAATGAGGTCGGAGACAAAAACATGTTCCTGAAATAATTTAAAACGAGACTTGAACATTGTATTATTTCTACTGCCACCCCATACATCCCACTTATTACAACCTATGGACATCGGCTGTTTTGGGCCATTTCAGCGAAAATACAGCCAGGAGTGCACAATGTTTGCAAGGGAAACACACCGAGTTGTAACCAAATATGATGTATGTGCTCATGCTTGTAGAGCATATTCAGCAGCTATGTCTCCATCTAATTTGCAGTGATCATTTAAAAAGGCAGGCATTTTCCCTCATCTTGATGCACAGTCAATGATTGACTCGTTAGGTACAAGCCTCAAACCTTCCACTCTTTACAACTTGGCAAATGTAGTCGACACTGTATCACATGAAAGTGAGGATTCTTCCTGCATCAAGAACAGTAATGATGAGGGTTTTTTTAAGAGAAAGGAAGTTTTTTGTGAAAAAGTAACACAAAAAAAGAAGAACAGTTAATGCTGTTGTTGGTGGAAAAGCTTAGAAGGTAGCATAGTAACAGAACTCAATCAATATCTCAATGAAAGCAACAATAAAATGGGTACAAAATTAACAAAAAATAGTAAAACCTCAAAAGCTCAGTTTATCCCTATTCCAGAACACCCCTTTGATTTGCAAAGTGACATACGTGACACAGAAAACACACCAGATGTTGATGCTGTTGATGATAAAGACGTATGTTGTGGATGTGGTAGTTTTTACGTACCAAGACATTTATTAGATGGCTTTTTGCATATCACTTCATGGGCTCAGACGTATGTGATCATTTGATGCACTTAAAATATTGTTCCAATGTAAGGGTTGTGAGAAAAGATACATTCTTCAAATTAAACTGTTGCTTGTAGCCAAAGGATGTGTTGAAAACAGATATAAAAACAATGAAAATAACAAAAATATATAAATATAGCAAAAAACAGTTTCAATAAAATTTATAGTACTTACCTTTTTGTTAAACTGTTTGTGTCCGGAAAAAAAACAGGATGTGAACAGTAAGGTTGTGTTTTCAAGCCATATATAAATAGCTCGAGAATAGGACAGCCGTGTTTGAATTCCATGCAGATGATGTACTCTATTATTAACTACAGCAATCGCATTTAACATTTAACATAAATAAATTTGCATGAAATCGACAGAATATTGATTTTTCCTAATAAAAATAACGTTTTTTCACTAAGTTTTGTGTACTATTGCATTTATAGAAAACATTTACTCTTTTTGTGTCGAGAACTGGTTACTCCATCATATATCAAAATGAGTCCAAATGAATTTATTGGAGATTTTGAAAATTTATTTGACTTTGAGGACTGTTTCAACACAGACTTTGATGACTTACATATGGAAAACACTAATAATGAAGTACAAAATGAACTGAACCATGATCAACATGAAACAGATAAAAAGCAACAGAAACTGGATGTCAATGATAGAAATCAAGTAAGGTTTGAACCTGTTGATGTTGATCAATTTCTTTCTGACAATATTAATTAGAATACATTTTTAAAAAAACACCCAGTGACATGAAAGTTATCAATGACATTTTGCTGTCAAAAATGAAATGAGGGAAGTGCATTGCATCACACCAAACGAGCTAAACAACTATCTTTGTGAATTTATATTGTCTGTACGGTGATGAATATGAGCCTACAAGTCTGAGAAGCTTTGTCAGTTCGGTCGAAAGGCATCTTCGTATGGAAAATTCAAGTATGTCTGTAATCAATGATTTCAAGTTCACAAAAGCTAGGCAAACTCTGAAGAATAAACAAAAACAACTTAAAATGTTGGGCAAAGGGAACAAGCCCAAGGCAGCAGAAGCCCTCACTGATGCACACATTGACCAAATGTACAAGACGCGTGCACTCGGTGATGCAAGTCCTAGGGCGCTTATCCATTCTATGTGGTATTTATGCACCTCTTTCTTCGGAATGCGGACAGGAACCGAGGTGCGAAACATGCGATGGGGAGATGTGGAGCTTGGTCTTGACCCTGACACTGGCCGGGAGTTCCTGGAACTGAAAACAGAGAGACAGACCAAAACTAGGGCTGGCGAGAATGCACGGAATGTGAGGTAAATAAATTATTATTTTTAAAAGAATCTTATTTTATTAAATCAAACAAATGTTATTTATGTAGTGAAATTTTTTATGTGCAATATGCAATTTTCATGCATAAATTATTTGTAAAAAAAAAACAACATAGTTTTTCCTTATGACCTTACGTGCATCCGCAGGACTAATTCTTTATGGAAAAACTAAACATATTTGCGATAATTATGTGCATCTGAAAAACCTGTAGGTTTAATTACTTTTAGCGTTATAAGTGTATATAAATCTTTATTTGATTGTACAGTTTAGTATTTTATTCATGCAGAAGTAATAAAAATATATCCACAAAAATATGTTAATAGTAATACCCTTTGTCATGCTTCCACCCCACACAAGGTATGTTCATACGCAAGATGTTCCATTCTTTGCAGACTAAACCAGCCTCGAGCCTATGCAACTGATGGTGAAGCATGTCGAGATCCTGTACACTTGTACAAAGTGTATAGAGGCAGACGCCCAGCTGATGGTCTTGACCCCGACAGCCCCTTTCTGCTGAGTGTAACCTCTGGCAATCAGAAAGGCTGGTTCAGGAAGAACGCCTTGGGCATTAACTCCATCTACGCCATAATGGATGAAATAAAGACGGCAACTGGAATTAAAAATCCTCGAATTACGCCCTACAGGTACATATTCTAATCATTAATGCTTATGTGTTTACATAATTAATATAATTTTATATGTAAATTAAAAATAAAATGCAAAATAAATATAACTGTACTATGTAAACCTATTTATTATTAATAGAAGTCACACTAAACACTAGCCAGAGCCCACCAGCCCACGGCTAGTGAAATCTTATCCGGGAGCCCACCAGCCCACGGCTAGTGAAATCTTATCCGGGAGCCTACCAGCCCACGGCTAGTGAAATTTTATCCGGGAGCCCACCAGCCCACGGCTAGTGAAATCTTATCCGGGAGCCCACCAGCCCACGGCTAGTGAAATCTTATCCGGGCTAGTAGAAATTGCTTATATAGTTGGGCTAGTGGAAATAGTACATGTGTACTATAGGCTAATTGCAAAATGATTCGGGCTAGTGGATGAAAACCGTGAATGTGAAGACTGTCAAATTATGTATTTAAAAAAACAAATAAGTTTAAATCACCTTCATTTTATTGCCAGGAAGCGTCTAGTACAGAAGCTCAATTATGAAGGCATCCCGCCGAACAGATTGTTCAAATTAGTGACCAGAAAAATCTGAACAGCCTGAACAACTATTCCAAGTCGAACTCAAATCAAGCAATAGCAATTTCAGACATTCTTTCGTCAAACAAATCAGCTGTCGCAGAATGCAACCGGTCAGCAACAGTGCAGTCTGCTACCGGGAACTCGACATTTCCAACCGAATTGTTTGTAAATCCAATCTATAACGGCAGTGTCATGTTCAATTTTAACAAAACTGAAACCAATTCACTTACACAGCGACAGAACACGTTGTTCAATTCCCCGCCAAAAGAAATTCAAAAGCATTCAGATGATCCCTGATAGTGACAGTGAATAAATCCGAACACTTCTAATAACTGAACACAAGGACAATTGTTTATATCCTGTTAATTTCAATTGAATTGTGTGAATACACAAACTATGCCTAATATTTCTAAGCGGTGTGTTATTCACGTTCTTGATGTTTTGCGTTAAATAATTTAAAACGAGTCAATAAAACAACAAATCACAATAGTCATAATTGAATTCAACATATTTCATATGACGACATGAAACTTTTAAGACACAAATATATAAATTAAGGAGCTACTTTTACATCGGAGGAATGAAAGAATGAGTGATGCGGCGCACGCGCTTCTGTGAGGCTCCCCACAGAGAAATCAAGAGAGTCCAAAGGGGGAGGGAAATATTTTTCTTGTAAAAAAGGCATGAAATAAAAAGAAAATTTGTTTAATTCAGTGGAAGATCGTATTTCATGTCATTCGTGTTCATAGAGACCACTCATGAAATACAATACGATCTTAAACTAAATTAAACAAATATCCTCTATAACATTGCTAAAGGAGACTTGTTCGTTGACACAGTCCCTTTAAACAAGTTTCAACACATTTTAAACAATGTCTAGAATAACATAATTGGTTAAAATAGGGTAACTTTTTATTACCAAACGTAGTTTCCTTTGACATCTTGACTATTTCAAAATCATTAGTTATGTTATATTTACTTTTTAAAACATTCCTTTACAGTATCCTTTCATTTCAAGGCGTGTTTTGCTTTTGAAGCCACCTTGAACCGTATGCTGTTACTAGACATGGCGGCATTGATCAGTATCAAATATTCCTGCACCGTGCGTTAGTGTTCTTAATGATATAACTCTACACTCGCATCGACATCCTTCTGAAACTTCCTGACAATCATTCGTGGATTTTGACATGTTTCTTAAGGCAATTTATTGTTAAACCTTTTAGACCAGTTGGCGTTTCCTTACGTTTTCCGACATGTGCGACAGATAAAACAGTTTACTATTCGAGGGCATTTCAGGTTTATTATACGTGTTATTGTCAAAAGAAAGCTTACCTGGTTGCCTGTGAAACTCGTACATGTTTCAAAGACCTCCGTGTTCATTTTTGCTGTGTATGTTTGACGGCATCAATAGTCAATAATATGCTTTGCACGTAGGCTCGCTTGTTACGCCTTCCTTAATACTTTAGCGAAATCAGGAACGCTGTACATCGTTCTGTCAATTCGGGGCTTGGTCGTTAGCATTCATTAGCAGAGAGGACAATTATATAGTTAGCACGGACGCAGGAAAGAAACGATGATTTTTTTCATTATTCATTATTGCATTTGCAAATACACATTACCAGTAGCATTCTGGTATCATGAAAGTTGTTTTAAAAAACAATTTTATGATCTATTTAAGTCTACCTACGTAAAACGAACATTAAGATTTCTACATAATACACGTTACTAATACGCTGCATCCTATATACATATGCGTAAGCAGGTAGTACTGTTTACGCAGATAAAGATCATTGTGTACACACCTGGCAAAAACTAACCAGTTAAGTTCCAGCAAGGTATCCTTGCTATTAATTAAACTACTTTCTAAGTAGTTCACTATCAAGGTAGAAATTTTGAATTGAATTCTTTCTGAACTTTTGTTCGCCCCTTTATTACCGCGTATGTATAGAAAACGAAAAGCAGCATTGTGCTAGCTAACGTATAAATGTACGTGTCTAAGACGTTAGCGCTACCAAAGGAAGATACAATACATTAATGTATACGTATTAAATAAAGTACATGGTGGGGCGTAATTTATTTACATACAAAAAGTTCAAATGTTTTACATATCAATCATTTTTCTTCATAACAATATTCAACTTTAAGCACTATAATAATCTAACAACAAAAGCAAATACAAAAGTACATTGAACGCACACAAGTTAGTCGTGTACAACGTCACAAACGAAAATATTTATACCTTTCAGTCTGAATGTTTACTTGTTCGCTGCGCAATAAGTGACTATCTTGACAACATCTCTGAAAGACCAATACACGTTTCCGACACCAAATGCCAAATAAGGAAAGAATTTTCATCAGATAAATGCCAGGCCATGGATGGTTCAACAGGCCTGGAATACGGTTTACAAAAAGTGCACACTCATTCTATTTGGATGCTGGTTCAAAAAAAATAAGTTCATAATACGTTTCAATCAATCTCATAATAGATACAACTTAAATATATCAGAATTACCAAGGATGTCAGACCATTTATTTTCGTGGCTAAATTCTATGCATTTGTAAAACGTATTAACTCTTATTTTATTTATCATTATCTACTACATGCAACATCTATACGGCGGATTTGTTCAGCATTAATGCTCAATAATTAGTCCAACATTGCCACATTGATAAGATATGTATTTCTGCCACAATATGGTGTTCTCCTTACTTGTGAACTCAACAGATTCCAAGTCACGGATTTCTCCCCTAAGCTATGTTGTCCATAATACAATTACATCTATTTTAAAATATGTATGGGCTGATTATCATCCTTAATAGTTTTCATTGTCGTAGGCCATTAATACATTTGTACACAATACCTCGTGGTCGTCATTTATCAGTATATTAAAGTTTGACAGTAAGGTATCGGAAGCATTGTTACTTTTCTTACAATCTCACAGAATATGCAGCATCGATCTGTCCTTCGATCCAAAAATAGGGTATTATCAGCACTTCTGTCTCACACGACTTCAACACCAGTAACACTTTGTTCGTAAAAATAGTGCATTTATGCATAACACAATGCACGTGGCAGATAGCCTGACATATTCTGAGACCTTTTGAGAATCTTTTTAACTTGGATGAAGGATATATTGGTTTGTTGGTTCATTTAGTTACTAAGGTATTTATTAAACTACAATAGTTGTTTCAATTCAATGTAAGTCTTTATGTTTTGTGTTAATATGATTAATTATCTGATCGGATGGAATCAGATCAATTATTATTATTGTGTGAAGTGTAGAAAGAAGAAGCTAAAAGTGTACTATTTTTAATGGCATCACATCGAAAATTATTGTTCTTAACACACACAATGTCATCGAAATCATCACTTACAGTTGTGAAATTCAATACCTATATTAAATTTATTTTATATACGTAAAATATGTCAATGGTAAATATTCACATTGCCATATTTAATACAAATAAAATCTTGAAAAAACACGCAATTAAAATCAACGTATAAACCACAATCGTTTAAAAGTAAAATTGTTTCTCTTGCAAAGTCGCATCATGGTTGACGTTTCAAAGAAACTCTAGTTTTATTAAACATGGCATTGTAGATACGCCACTAACTGTACTTTCCTATCGTGGACATACATAATGGTAAATGCACTGCACGTCTACCCCATTTACGGTATACGGTGTTATATTCTCATTTACAATGCCATGGATGTATTATGTTCACTGCTAATCCTTTCCTTAAGATGTATTGAACAGATTCGATTGCGTTATCGCTGTCATTTGCACCACGGACAGTTCTGAATGAAGTGTCTGCAATATTTCATTGGGCCTGACTGGAAAGTGCGACATGACGTCGTCATAAAAATCGGTAAATAAGATTTTGAAACACAAATGAAATGAATGTTTGACATTTCGTTAATGTTAAAATTTGATTACAAGACTCTTGATTGCAATCATCGCTCTTTGGAAATTAGACTCATATTTGCCGGAATTCAATTCATGAGGTATATACTTGTTGTTAGCGGCAATGCGTTGCATTAACCCCAAATGTTTCAAATTTTCCGTTTGCTTAAAGATTATATTTTCTTATTTCATAAATCAAAGAAATTAATATGCATACCGTGTAAATGTCAAACGGTTCTTGATATTTCATACTGCTTAGATACGCCATTCTCAATTAAAAACAAACGTTTTCCTCTATGTGTAAAGAAAATACTTATTTATAAATTATTTTTTATTAAATATCATATAGACATATTTGTGAAATAAAGCAAGTTAACCCACACACCAAGAAAACAATGTGTGATTTATTGGAATTACAAAGACATGTTTATATAAGCGATGTTTTGTCCATATTGGCCATCTCTAGTACGTGTTCAGTATCAATCTTAATTCAAGTAAAGGTCATATAGGGGTTAGTCACGACACACTATTTGTCAAGTTGTATCTGGCTTTGTGAATGTTTTCTTGTGCTATTATAGGATATCCTATCATATATATTGATATTACGTGAGTGTTAGCGCAGTCCTAAACTATACATGTTTCACTAGGAAGTAAACGTTTTACTATCAAAGTGAATACACGTATACGTTGTAGATTCTTACTTCTTGAGAAGGAATTGATTTGCCTAATTAGGAATTTTTCCGTACTGTTATGTTTATGTGCCAAGCCGTACGACTGATTTGCAAACTTTGTGAGGAAGATATGGTAGGAAGTATAAAGTTCCCAACAACTCACCAACGGGTATGTCATATATTTGTATGAATATATGTCTTTGCCGTATCTTAGAACATAAAACATATCTGACATCAAGCATTGCTTCGTTTCTCAGGGGCAAATACGTTTACAAACTATCAACATTGAGACCTAACCTAGCAACGCATCTAAACATGAGGTTCTGAACAAATGTATTTGTCCAATACTTTTAAATTATCAACTGTCATTTAAAGCACAAGTAAACAAAGAAATCATTATTTACATAACATTGTCAGGTAAAGTCGCGTGCTTTTTACCATTAATGTTGTCCCTAACGTACGCTGGTGATTATGAGAAATGCTGTACAATCATATTTCATCCCATCATTCATAGTATTTCTTAATTTTTAATTTTGTTATTGGTTTCAGATTGTTACATTCAAATATTTAAAACAGCTGTCGGCAATGCATGCACCAGATATTGAGGGCATAACAATTTCAACTATTTGGCAATCAGTATTTAGCATTTCGCTCATGATATGAACAATATGCAATGACAAATATACTCATAACATTATCATGAAAAGTCTGGTCCAAACAATACAATAAAAAATTACTACTGGGGATATTTTTAATGAATATGTACAAACACACATTCATATAACGTTATGCTATTAGCCAATATTCATCTCGTTAAATCGCATATGCCGCCGAATGCCAATTTTTGGTAGTGATGGGCTGATTAATCTTTTCGTCAAATAATCATGACGAACAGAGCCATGACGTGACGATGACGATGGGAGAAATTAATCGACGAAATGTGTACATGTCACAAATACCATTTGTTATGTATTATGTAGTCAAAATAGTGTTGTGTAGTTCTAAACTGCTAAATATACCGGTATTATAAATACAATACATTGTTCATTCAATGCAATATACACTACTATTGAACATTCCTTCATAGGTTGTCAGTGTGTCCACTTAAGGAATTTAATAAATTTACATGAATTTTAACACGGATTGGTAATTACAGTATTAGTAAACATTGTGGTTTTAAAATCGTAAAATGTGTATTCTACTCGTATGTACATGTTCTTCCTTATAAAAAGCTTGTACTTAGTTTAGTGTCGAGATGTTATGTCTTTTGTATTACATGTATAACCGACAAATCACTACAATGTCAAGGAGAAGGGGTGCGTATACACTACATATTCTCTGTAAATGCCTTTATAGATATATGTAAATATTAATAAATGATTAACTTTCACAGTCTAATTAAGTCAAGTACTCAAAATTCCATTATTATTTTTTTGTTTTAACAATAGCAAATCTGCAAATGCAATCAATTTTTGTTTTAAATAAAACCAGATATAGCAAAATAAATTGACAAACATATAAATTGGTAAAAAAAAAATGATTGGACGAAATAGTTCTGTTCAACAATACAAATTCACATATTTAGTCATGATTAGTTGATTAATCAGTCACTTTTGGCTCTGATTAATCAACGAATATTTTTAGGACTGATTCCCATTACTAATGTTTGGTTTCCTTTCCATTTGCCATTGTAAATCCTTTCGTAAGATGGATCGATAGATGCGATTACAGAATCGCCATCAATGACATCGCAAACTGTCCTGCATTACTTGCTTGAAAGATTTAATCAATGGTATTGTAGATAAGGCGTAATTTATTGAATGCAAACATTTTATTTCATACTTGTTATCACAGAACAACATAAGTGAAAAAACATCTAATAAGCTGCATTAAAAACGAATTTAAAATGTGGCTATATTATGAGAGAGTTACGCTATTGACTTATTAATGTTGTATGCAAAGTTTGAAAATGTTATTATTATGGCATGTGACATATCGCTGTCGAATTATTCTTAGTTTATGTATTGTCAATTATCCCCATTTCACAGCTTCGACATGAAATAATGACAACAGCGACTTTTTATTTATCAAGAAACCATGTCTCAATGATAATAATTTGTTGCTCTAATGCACGCATATTCTCTTGGGTCAGTATAATGTATGAAACACAGTTCATCTGTAGGTCAAAGAAAGAATTATATCCACCCACACTCAGAAACAGTGGAAAGCAATGAAGCACTTTCTTTCTCGCCAACATGTTCTTAAACAAATAATGAGATGTTCTATAAGTCTATAAACGACCTTCTTATAACACTTAATTATATAATACCGAAGCCGTATAAACAGTATATGTTGTAATAAAGTAGCATAAATGTTATTAATATGTAAAAATAATTTTGCCTCAAACTAATAAATCAAAATACTAAATGACATAATAATTTTCTCAAAGTTAAATGACAAAACGAACAAATGACGACCCAAGTACAATCACTCTATATTCCAACAAATAAAAATAACAAACTTACGAAATTGTGAAGTTGACTCTGTATAAGATTCCAAAACTGTCACATGTGATAATAGGAACACATAAATTATCTGCTTCAACTATCCAAAAAGCTCATTACAAAACTATAATTTTATGTTCTACTTAAAAAATCATTAAAAAAAACATTGTCTATGTAAACATCAGTATTTTATATTGGATATATGGGTAATTTAAGAAGCATTAATATCTTAATCCTTTACCGGAATAAAACCATTCAATATATAATACTTTTGTATAAAACAGACACAGTCATTAAAGAGGGACGTCTGATTTATATATATATATTTCATGTCTCTTTCGCTACCCACACAAACAAAAATAATTATATTACGTAAAAAGCCGTCAACATCGACAAAAAGTATTTCTGTTATAAAAAAAAATGCAAATATATATTTTCTGTCTATACAGACTCGTTTATCCTACAGCAACGGTTACATTCGGTTTTGAATGAGAAAAACAAAGGACTTCCCATGCGTCAGTCAATCTGACTCCGCAGCGAAGTATTATTTTAGTTATAAATTCCTCTATTAATACGCATTTCTGAACATAGGTTATTCCCAACATATGTTATAATATTATTGTTTTTTAAATACACTGACGTCATTATAATAAAGGAATGGAAAATGCTTAGAGCAATGACAAACATATAGTATATAGATGGCGTGACTACTTAAATAGTCTGTCTTACGAGTTTAATATTTTTGCAGTATCGGTAGGATCATAAAAAGTCGAATGAAAACCTTCTCGTGCAAATCGGTATTATGGTATGTTCAAGACAATTTATTTCATTTGAAAAACTGTTTGAGACATTCAAGAGTGCAATGCTTAGCTGACTATTGATGAATAATATTTACTGTTGTCAGAAATACAAATGAAATAGATATACAAATGTCAATGTGCACACTTATACAGAATCGATGGCCAATCAATTGTTACATTTTAAACAGACACCAAAACTTTATAATTCAGTGAATGTTAAAATCAAATGTGAACGTCAAACATAGATTCGTCATCAATAGTATTAGTTGGCAGCAAAATGCGATACATCCAACTGATTAATCATCAATAATCAAAAGTTATTTAGATAATAATTGGGTTATGGCGTGTTCTGATTTAAATATTAGTATACACAAAATATATAAATGTTGTATGCAAAATATTGCCACGAAGGAAGAAGTCATCAAGAATAGGAGTTTAGCCTCTTTTTATACGGAGAAATTATTACTTCTAAAAACATTACTATCATTACAAACATTTATCAATCGTACAGAATATCTTTATAAAAAAAATGCCATTTCATAGTTGCAAAAATGTATCAAAAATGTAAATGTTCAATCACATGACAAATAAATCCCATGTAAATCTTCTTCAATCCCTGTTAGCAATTCTCGCACAAGCGCCATAAATCGTTAATGGCACATTCAGGGAAGAGTGCAGATTTTCCTGATGACATATCCCCAATGTAACCGTCTGCGCATTTGCAATCCTCGAGGGATGTTGAACCCTCGCCATCGGTGACCGAGTTTGGAGGACATGCAACGCATTCTACGCTGTCGATGTCTCGATAATAGCCTACGTCACATGCTGAATAAATATGATGGTACTTAAATGATGATACAATCAATTATTTAATAATGAGTCCTAGTGTTAATGTGAACATAAATTTTTCATAACATACAAATATCACGTGGCATTACTTTCTCATACGAGTTTTTAAATGCATGTGAACGGAACAATGTGATTATAAATTAAATGAGGACGGAAATGTGGGACACAGTCCAGAATTCATTACACTGGATGTCTTCGTATACTCTGCCAAATGTATTGCTATCGAATTAGATATTGCTAATACAGGTAGTAAATATATTGGTCTTTAAGATAATTACGTATTATTTATATATAAATATGGTCAAGAACAATATAAATGTAAACGTGTTGGACATGTGTAAATCGCTTTGATGTATCATAACATAAAAAATAATATTATACTGTGGTATACTGTGGAAATAGAAGGAAATAAAATTGTTAATTAATAAACATGAACAGTCACACACATTGTTTCAAAAACAACAAATCTGCGTACGTTTGCACCTGTTGAAGTTAATAAGGGCGTGTCCAAGGTAGCAATCACACCTGTACGATGTTTCAGTGTTGATGCATTTTTGTGTACAGGTGTTCAACTCTGAGTCCCTACATTCATCTTTGACTGTAAGTAATAACTTTTGACATTGGCTGCTTTTCACACCGGTTTTATGTACATGTAATATCCAATTATCGAAAGCAAACATTAAATATAGGTATAGGTATTATAGGTATACTAGTTTTTGTTATTTCGAAAAAAGATCGTTTACATATCATATCGACATGATTTAAATAAGATTAAACGTTAAATTATATGTATAATATCCACATAAACTTATTTAATTGTATTTAATTATATTAACGATACAGATACAATTTCAATAATAGTCATAATATGTTTTATTTTCACGTCAATTATCGATTATTAATAGCATAGTAATGAAGGGATAATAAATAAATATCTGGTATTAAAAGAAACTATTATCCAAAAGCAAAATGAATATTAAATAAAGAAACGCATATTTTATTCCTATTGTATTTACCTCTACACATGTCGTCTGCATAAGGACTTGATTCGTCACACTCGCAGTTGTACGAGCCGTAAGTGTTAACACAGTTGCCCATGCAATCATTCTCCCCTTCCATGCATTCATTGATATCTTTAAACAACACATTTATAAGAAAATATTCAAACTATATTGCTGGAAACTATTTCTTCTTCGCTCATATCCTTTGAAAACCATTGAATACAACTACTACGTAAACCGCTGAAAATAACAACAATCATGCAATTTTGATAATCATAATTAAAACGTAGATTTTGCATACATGCTCGTCATTTCTTTACACACTTTATTGATGTACATATCACTCATTCTCATTTTTGGCGCCGAAAAGCATAACATAAATATGAAATTTATGACTTCTCATTTCCATACAAATTTATGTTTAATATGAAAATGGAACTTATCTGTGTTGAGTTTTAAGTGATGGCTATATTGTGAAAGCTTTCTTTTTTGCTGTAGTACGCTGTCAACATATGCATGAGTTTTACTTATGTATTTTACGTGACAGTGATACCAGCCTAATGACAGATACAGATTATGATAAAAACAAACATAAGAGATGCACGTTTTTGTCTTTATTAAATTATCAACACAGCCATTTCTATTATTTAACTTCTTTAAAACATTTAACTGATAACATTGTCGAACAATGGACACTTAAAATGGAAAATTGGGCTGAAGAAACAGTAATTTCCTGCATTATTGTCCTTTTGTTTTTTTCATATATTCTCACACCTAAAATAAAGCGTAAATACAGAGTGAAATATAATAGTAGTGCACACAAAACCTTTATAAACCCTAAAGCAGAAATAATAGAGCTCAACTGATATACGACCATTTTACAGGAATTTTTTTTAACATGTGCTTTTGTCACGTAAAATTCATTAAACAAGTAACACATTGTACAAGTACGTACTTCAGCAGAAAATGGATTAATCTATCGTAGATGTGGGGAAAATAACTTGCAAATATAAAAATTTGTAGAAAAAATAAGATTATAATTGATATAGAACCATTAAAATGCTAAATCCATACCAATTGTCACGTAAAATTCAATGAACTCAACTGTTACATTTAACGGACATCACATGTTGTAAAACTAACGCAAACTATTTTGAAAATACATCCTTGTTTTCTGAATAACTAGATTTACCAATATAAATGTGATAGATGATGGATAATTGTAGAGTATTTGACATTTTAATGACATAACTCAGTTCATATTTGTCACGTAAAATTCAACTAACTTTTTCAAGATTTCAGCTATTGTAGCCCTGTCTTTGTCAATATACGTTTGTATTATTGGACAAACAAACTTATTTAAACATAATATTAGTGAAATTAAAACAAACAAAAACAATAAATTCAACATTTTATGTTTGAATTTTACGTGACATTTTATGAATTTTACGAATTGTACGTGACATTTTAATATATGCTCTATTTGTGCACCAGACCCTGATAATCAACCATGCGTCATAACAGCACTTATCTTTAATTATTTCTTAGCATAAGTGCAATTAAAACACATTCTTTCTATAAAGTTATCACGATATATTTGACAAAACAAAAACAAGGGGGGTTCAAATAAGTAACCTAACACAATAGATCGAATGTCATTGATTTCAGCTAAATGGCCCTAGAAAAACATTCAATGACGTCATAAATATCACTGCATAAACCGAAAATACCCAACGAATTATTTGGTCGCTGTCCACACCGCGGTAAGCGCACGTTTCATAAAATTGTCACGAAAGTATTCAGTCACGTAAACTTCAAGTTTACCTTTCCAATAACCAAAATCTGTAATATTTTTGATAACTCGTCACTTTATTTGTCATAATATACAGTTCACAGTAAGAGATTACATATAACACTGTCAATTTCATAGAGAAAAGTCTGGCAAGAGACAAACATTCGTCACGTAAAGCTTCACAGAAAAAATTCCCCAATATGAGCTTAGACCATTAATGGCTTAAATCTTGATTTTGTATGATAAGGTTGATGAAAACTTTGTTTTTTCATAAGAAGTTGTGTAAAGTCTTATCAATTGAAATGTTAAACAATGATTTTCTTCCAAAAAAAAATTATGATAGCACATCAAATAAGTTAGTGTCACGTAAACTTCAAGCATCTTGTGACACGAATAAAAAATTATTGTTTTAATGATATAATTCTGCAGTATTTTTGTTCTAGCTTGAAACCTCATTGCACAAACAATAACCAATCAAGTATTAAACAAAACTTATTGAACTCGGCCAAAATGCTGAATAGATTACCCATTAAAAATATGGTATAATGTTTGTGACAGTGGATTTTATAGGGGGGTGGGGGGGGGGTATGTTGATAAAGGACACGTTTACTTAATTCAAAAGAGTTTCTGATATTATTCTGATAAAGAGTTTTGGATTCGTTTAAAACAAATACATTGTGCTTATAAAACAAGGTGCCTACATAACACATATATAAGGGAATACACATTTTGTGATAGTTATTGTACCTGTGACATGTATTTGGCCGAAAAATATGAGAATGAGTGATATACATTGTACATACATATTCAATGTTGTGAAAATACGTTTGAGAACTAATGGAAATTGTATAAACCTCTATTTCGGTAAACCAATCCTAAGTTCGTGTATGTTTACATTGACTATATCACACCATGAAATGTATACAGTTTAATCATATTCCTTGAAATTCTGCAATTACGACAACAGCAAACGCACTTTCAAAATGGTGTAAAACATTTGTAATAAACACATATAAACATTGAATTTCCATGTGTGTGTAATGCACCTATCAATATTTTCCCCAGGGGGAGAGGCGGGAAAAACCAGTGGAATTTTCTCAAATTACATACTTTTTAGGGTATAATTTCACCACCCTAGAGCCAAGCATTTTTGTCTAAATCCCTTCAATGAGAGATGCTTAATTGATGTATCAAATTGCCCGGGGGACAATATTATCCTGGATCTAAAATCGGAACAAAGTCTTTTTCCCGGGGCCCGGAACCATTCGACGTGTGCCCGCCGCTCCCTCCTGGGGGAAAATATTGATAGGTGCATAATCAAAAGTATTGCATAAACTACATTTCTTTACAACCACGACAATTCACGTCCATCACAGGACATCTTACCCACACATGACGCTTGATCCCAGGACAGTTTCATGCCATAGGGCGCGCATTCGCAGCGGTATGAACCAGCCGTGTTGATGCAAATATCTTCACAAACAGGGATGCCAGTGATACATTCGTTAATATCTAAAGCAACGGGATATTCACTGTGGTGCAATGGATATGGTCTCCGCCTTGAGATCGAGAGATCATAATCCATCACAAATTTACCGAATCTGTTTAGCATTTAAATCGCATTCGATATTAGACAACCTCTTGTTATTTGCAGCAAAGGCTATTGTTAAAGAATTAATTTTGGTTTGAAATATGTGAATATCATGGATATTAGTGTTTTATTAGATCCCAAAACAAAACAAATTAGTTTTCCTCAGGTTTAAGTCAGAACAAACCTGTTTTGACAACAAATGCCTCACTGAAAACGAATTTGGATTACTGTGCCCATTGTGAGTATGCCAATAATAATAGTAATAATCAAAACGTACCTAAGCAAGTCGATTGATCAACATCTAAACTATAACCGGCACCACATTCACAGAATGCACTTCCATCTGTGTTAACACATTCGTGATCACAATGGAGCAAACCATCGTGGCATTCGTCAATATCTGCTAAAATATATACAAGTCATTCCTTGCATCGTGTTCTAAATTATAAACCCGTATTGAAAACAAAATTGTTGTATTCGGTGTCGACATCTACGAAAGTTCCAAATCTTAATTTTCCATGAAATGTCACATAAAAGCAAAATTATGTAATTTATTATAGAATACTATTGCAATCCAGGTATTTAATTATAGGAAAGCAGCATCATACGATCGCATAATGATGATGTGTACATGTCTGAATTATAAGCTTAGCCTACACATATGAGATTTACTGAAAATCAAATTGATATATTTAGTTCAACGTTAGTGCCTTTTGAAAACTGGTCAACAATTATTTCTTAAGTCTTAGAAACAATTGTTTAGTGAAGTTCTGAATATTTCGTATTATTAAAGGTCCAACATATATTGTTTATGCAAGCATCTACAAATGACCAGAATTAAGCGCTTCAGTTGAAGGACAAATACACCAACAAAACGATAATTTCCTTGTTCATTTATACCATGCCCTCAGACTGTATGGATGTCAATCCATTTTCATAAATTGAGATCCACAAACAAGAGTGTCCTGCTTAGGAATATATATTGGCAATTGAGATTGATGTTTATTGATTATAATAATACAACAGAATACTATTCCATCTTGATTATATGCCATTGGCGTCTGAAGGTATTGATGCTTCTATCCGAGGACCAATGGTAATGATCTTGGATCTAAGTGTTGTATATACATGCCCTGTTCTTATTAAGGCGATTTCTATTTTGCCTTACAAATATGTTACCGTAGCAGTTCTTTCCATTCATGGCTATAACATATCCCGATACGCATGTGCATTGAAAACTTCCTTCTGTGTTCACACAGGTTTGTGAACAGTCGACTGATTCTTCGGCGCATTCATCGACGTCTAAAATAGTAGCTTGTTTCAGAAGTTCAAATAAAGTATACAGATGATATTACATTTACACATATTGATTTCAGCAAATAATGACATTTATTCAGCAACAAATACTACTTCAAAACAATTACAATAGAGATTAACGTTTCATGTACAATACGTACAAACTTGTCCGTTTGCGAAATCTAGGCATTTGTGAAATGTTCATATTGAACAGGGGGGAGATCGTAAAGTGAACTCTGGTTATCTTTAAGTGAGGCAAAAAAAACAGCTGGTGCTCAAAATGGCCGGTTTTGAATTAAATGCTTGATGTTTTTCTATGGTTCGTACTGCTTTTTTCCCGTGTTTCGTCCCAAGAATATGCTCATCTTGTGGCCCAATATTCCATGTAATCACGTGTTTTATTTTAAGACTATAACTTTTCATATACAAAAGTTATATAAAAAGTAATTGAAGGTACAGTGTGTGCAGGTGTGTTGTGGACTTGTAGATCTCACAACATTTTTTCGCATTTTTAATAGTTTAAAGATAATTTCAAACCATTTTATGACTATCGATATGCAGTTTAGCCGTACACTTACACAATAGCCAAGTTTGGTACTTCTATAGCAAATAGTTATACTGTAAGACTGTACAAACGTACTTTAAGCTCAACAATATTTCTGGTGACGACTTTAAGTACAAAATAACAACTGGTAATCTGGCGTTACATGGTATATTGGGTCACAACATGAACATATTCTCGGGTTTAAAAGCGGAAAAAAGCAGAACGAACCATAGAAAAAAACATCCAGTATTTGTGTGTGTGTGTGTGTGTGTGTGTGTGTGTGTGTGTGTGTGTGTGTGTGTGTGTGTGTGTGTGTGTGTGTGTGTGTGTGTGTGTGTGTGTGTGTGTGTGTGTGTGTGTGTGTGTGTGTGTGTGTGTGTGTGTGTGTGTGTGTGTGTGTGTGTGTGTGTGTGTGTGTGTGTGTGTGTGTGTGTGTGTGTGTGTGTGTGTGTGTGTGTGTGTGTGTGTGTGTGTGTGTGTGTGTGTGTGTGTGTGTGTGTGTGTGTGTGTGTGTGTGTGTGTGTGTGTGTGTGTGTGTGTGTGTGTGTGTGTGTGTGTGTGTGTGTGTGTGTGTGTGTGTGTGTGTGTGTGTGTGTGTGTGTGTGTGTGTGTGTGTGTGTGTGTGTGTGTGTGTGTGTGTGTGTGTGTGTGTGTGTGTGTGTGTGTGTGTGTGTGTGTGTGTGTGTGTGTGTGTGTGTGTGTGTGTGTGTGTGTGTGTGTGTGTGTGTGTGTGTGTGTGTGTGTGTGTGTGTGTGTGTGTGTGTGTGTGTGTGTGTGTGTGTGTGTGTGTGTGTGTGTGTGTGTGTGTGTGTGTGTGTGTGTGTGTGTGTGTGTGTGTGTGTGTGTGTGTGTGTGTGTGTGTGTGTGTGTGTGTGTGTGTGTGTGTGTGTGTGTGTGTGTGTGTGTGTGTGTGTGTGTGTGTGTGTGTGTGTGTGTGTGTGTGTGTGTGTGTGTGTGTGTGTGTGTGTGTGTGTGTGTGTGTGTGTGTGTGTGTGTGTGTGCAATATTTGATATGCTCATAGTATATTTACATAAGTACATACATACATACAAACATACATTCATACATGAAGGCATGCATAACAGACATGTACACATATATAACATTAATACATAATCATGTCCCAAAAAATGTATATACTCACAATACAATGAATAGACTCATTACATGTATATGTACCAATGCTATGTCGTAGATAATATTGCACAACAAAAAATATACACAAAAGAGAATGAATTGCATTGAGTATATATTATATGTGCTATGACATTGTAGACATAAAAAATGCTGATAACTGTATTCAATCACTATTATTATTAAGTACCATTTCTATTTCATTATAAGCAATATCTGTAAACATGCTGACTAGTGACCAATCTTTTAATCCTTCGTCAAGTTTTTTTGTAGTTTTATATATTTCTAACGAGTGCTTGAGGCTATTTGCTAATCCAAAATAAGACGGCTTTCTGTTTTTTCTCTGGCAATGAAAAATATATCGTTTAATTTCTAGGCATAAAATATTTAGATTGTTCATTTTTGAATCTGTAATACCAAGTATCATTTCCTGACATGTTAGATGGATAGGTGAGTTTGGTTTATTTCTATTTACAACGTGAATAGCAAAATTAATAATATATTGAGAATGTACACAGTTCCAAAACAAGTGTGTTATATTTTCTACTTCATTTTTCCAAAATGTACAAAGATTATCAGTAACTATTTTCATATTAAACATATTGGATTTTGTTCCCAAGATTCTGTGCACTATTCTACATTGGAGCCATTGGATATAACTATCCTTACTAATATTAAACACAAGTGGATATACACTTTTCCAGTCAATACCAAAGAACTCTGAATTCCATTTTGTTTGACAAGTTGGGATTTCACTGTTTTGATTAAATATTTTATAAACATGTTTTTCTTCTTTAGGACTTGTTACTATTTTCTTTACGTATGTTGCTAATACAGGTCCTTGAATATTATTATCATACGTAAATATGTCTCCAAAATTCTTAATAAATTTACTTATTACTTTAATAAGACCTTGGTACAGTAGATCCAATTTGGTAGTCCAAAGATTCTTTGGAGATAAAATGTTTTCTATCTATCAATATGTCTCTAACAAATCGAATGCCTCTTTCATACAGACATTTTATATATATATAATTATTGCCAATTTTAAAATTTTCATTGTAAAACAAAGGCATATCGAGAATATCTTCACTATTGACTATAGACAATTTTTCAATATACAATATATAGCTTTTTAAGACGTCTTGCCAAAATTTATTTGTTAAATTTATGCAAAGTTTTTCAACAAACATTTTACCAGTATTAAAAAGTTTTGTTATATCAATGAAGGATTTAACAAGTGTATAACAATTTCCGTCTCCTGTCACAAGTCTCTTAAGCCATGTTAATTTCATTTGTTTTTCAAAGGAACAGACATCTACCATATTTAAACCTCCTTTATTATATTCTTTAACAATTACTGTGCTTTTAATTTTGCTTGGACCTGCCCATATGAAGTCATAAAAAAGTTAGTTAATTTGTTTCATAACTTCTATTCTTGGTGTTGGTAGTGACACAAATAAATGAGTAAGCAGAGGGAGAAGTAGTGATTTTACGATGGTTATTTTTCCGAGCGGTGTGATATCTCTGCGATTCCAGTGTGTTATTAAATTTTTTATACTGTTGATTTTGTTATCAAAATTGTTCATGATTATGTTTTCTAAATTAACGTCGTACACTATCCCAAGAACTTGAAAAGATGTTGCTCCCCATGTCAGTTTGTATTTTGTTTTTATCGACCTTGTACTATATTTCATAGAGCCTATCCAAATTAAATTAGTTTTATCATAGTTTATTTTCAATCCAGAGTATGTTGAAAATTCCTGAAGCATGTCTAACGTACAATTAAGAGATGATTCAGATCCATCAAGTAATAGAGAAGTGTCGTCAGCAAATTTGTGATATTTTGTATTCTATGTCTTTAATTGTTATACCCTTTATTTGTTTGCTTTGTCTGATTTTAATAGCTAGAATTTCCGCACATAAAATAAAAATGTAAGCGCTTATCGGGTCCCCTTGACGACAGCCCCTCTCAATGCAAAAGGTGTTCGATAAAAATCCATTTATTTGTATGGACGCCATAGTATTGTGCAAAAACATGGATATCCATTTTTGGAACATTGGTCCGAAATTAAAAAATCTAAAAGTAGTTTCTATAAACTTAAAATATAAGGTATCAAACGCTTTTTCAAAATCTATTGTCATAAGTAACCCCATAAGTAACCCAGGCAAATTATTATCTTCAACATATTTCAAGATGTCGTGAAGTAATCTAGTGTTTTCACCAATAAATCGCCCTTTAATGAAATAAGTTTGGTCTTGGGAGATTAAAACTCAAGTACTGTTTTAATCTATTTGCTATAGTCCCAGATGCCAGTTTGTATACAACATTTAATAAGGTTAATGGTCTTAAATTTTTCAAATAGCAGCGTGGTTTATTGTCTTTTGGGATGCAAGTTATTATTCCATGCTTTTGAGTTGTGGACAATGAATTATTATTAAATGCACCAGCTGTTTTTGTCTCACTTAAAGGTAGCCAGAGTTCACTTTACGATCTCCCCCCTGATTGAACCACCTAATAAGACAAAAGGTTCAACATGTGTGTGTAGGGGTAAACCAATGTCAAACTTCTTACCAGCACAGCCGGTGATGTTTTGTACCATGAAGCCTTCTGAGCAGGAACAATGTGCTGAGCCTAACGTATTGTGGCATTGATGAAGACAAGGTAATAACTTTTCTCTACATTCGTCGATATCTGAAATATAAGCGTTGAACATAGCCTTGTGTACACTTTTGTAAATCTTGTGTCTTCTTTATGGAATGTGAATGTGAATTCCGACCATTGAAATGTAGGTTTCGTCCAAACAAAGGAAATAAATTATATCTATAAAACTTGCCTCAAGTAATTAAAGTCCGAGTAAAAATCTCCTACATTGGAATGTAAAACAAAAGTATAATGATTGTCCATGTTGATATTTAGTTTAGTCAATGTTGTAACTTTTCTTTCCAATATCTGTTTAAACTGTGTAGGTGGTTTGAAATTATTTTACATCGCAATTGAAAAAAAATTACCAAAGTGCTCCACATCCGTTATGCGCATCTTTAAAAGTCTTACATTCTTTAAAACTTCATTGATATGAACATGCTTGTTTTTTTAACATTCTTCTGAAAACGTGCAGAAAACGTGTTTTATAATGCTCACACTACAATTTCAACCATAGCTTCCTGAAGTTGTTATTTCGGTGATGTATTAGGTGGTCGATTCGCCATTCGTAATGTTATTATGGAAAACAACTTCGGATATTAATGCTGCAATAAAGCTGCCATATTATGTAATAATTTATATTGATATTGGTCTGAAGGAATTAATGTGTCTCCAGTTGTCGGTCCCAATATAAATGTGCCAACTTCACATACCACGCACAACATGAAGACGCTTTTATCTGCATACCAATATTACAAAACGAAACCAATGTCGTTGCACACGCATATTATTTATATATGTTTATACATTCTGCACTCTATAACCATACAGTAACATAACAGTTTCGAATGGAGACGCTTATATATATTACATTTAAAGTCGTTTGATATTTTGTAATAAACATGTTTTGTAATAAACATGTACATTGTCATATTTGTAGTAGATTGCTAGCAATTTGAGGAGCATATATGACATTTTACCTACACAAGTTATGCCTTCGTTGTCTAAAAGACGAAATCCATCCGAACAGATGCAGCTTGATGCGGACGTTGCGTTGGAATGGTCTGGAACATACATATTCACGGGACACCGCACACATTTGTGGTCTCTCACGCTGTGGAAGCTGTATCCGTCGCATGCTAAAATACAAGATGTCGAAATAGAAACGGAAGCATTCTCGTGTCAGCGGCCAATAAAAGGCTCACCCCAAGCAAATACTAACGTAAAGCTGTCACGTCTATGGTCTTTCCGCTTGGAGAGATTTATTTCATCACGACATCCGTTTTCAAAGCACGAATATGTAATATCAATGTAACAGCTCTACATTTACTTTTCCTTGCATTTATTTCTACAATGCCCGTGGACCATATCTGTATGCATGTTAAACTCAATTGAAATTTGTCATGCTGAATGTATTCATTTCTGTTGCAAACCACAACCATTATATATGCATACGTATTATACAATCAAACTTAAACCTATACATTTATTTTGAATTATAGGGGCAGTGTTTGTGTATAAATGAATAAACGTAATTGCATCTGAGCATTAACACACATTATACTAGTAAGTGTGAATCGTCATTTTGCATAACCATTTAGACGTTCCATATTTCGTTAAAAGACTTACGTATACAGCTGTGGCCATTTGGACCCAGTTCCTTTAAATCTGCTGAGCACAGGCACTGGTATGAGCCAACAGTGTTAAAGCACGTCTCCATGCATCCACCGTTGTTGTGGAAGCATTCATCAACATCTGAATGGTGTTATTGCACATTAAATATAAATATATAAATAGTTTTATAAGATTAAATACACACAATGAGCGGGATGACGAATTATAAATTATTTTCTTCAACATACAGTATGCTAAACTAAATGAACTAAGCGATATTATTTTACTTAAGATTTTAATCATTTATGAATTCCTGTTTTTATTTTAATGAAACATAGACTATGATGTTCATTAAAAACAACAAATGAAAATATATTATTTGAATGTGTTCTTCTTGACTCATGTTGCATTAATATATATCACAACACACCAACAAATAGTCGGAAAGTGTATGCTCAAGAATTTAGGACCAACATCAACATTTGTACCGTAAACGCTTATCAAAGCTATTTCAATACATGTGAATTTACCATGACAAGTCGCATTGTCTTCAGCAATAGCATAGCCCTTTTTCGTACACTCGCATCTGAAGCTACCGAATGTGTTTACGCATATCTCCTGACATCCGCCATTGGCAACCTGACATTCATCTTCATCTGGAAATGACAGTGTCAGACCCGGAATAACAAGCCGATGAAAATTGAAAGATTTTTCAACATAACGTTGAAGAAAATAAAATGACCGTCTTATCTGTACGCCAAGTCTTATCAGTACGCCAAGTCTTATCTGTACGCCAAGTCTTATCAGTACGCCAAGTCTTATCTGTACGCCAAGTCTTATCTGTACGCCAAGTCTTATCTGTACGCCAAGTCTTATCTGTACGCCAGGTCTTATCAGTACGCCAAGTCTTATCTGTACGCCAAGTCTTATCTGTACGCCAAGTCTTATCTGTACGCCAAGTCTTATAATTACGCCAAGTCTTATCTGTACGCCAAGTCTTATCAGTACGCCAAGTTTTATCTGTATGCCAAGTCTTATCTGTACGCCAAGTCTTATCTGTACGCCAAATCTTAACTGTACGCCAAGTCAGCGTCACATCAGCTTAATACTGATGAGATTGTTCGAGCAGTATTTCTTTTCTATTAAATATAAAAAATTGATTATTTTGTTGTAGCTCTATCAACATTCCAAGAAATTCTTTGAAAAAAAACATTTACATAGATAAATAGATATATTTATTCATGTTAAAACACACAAATTTACAACACATGACAAATTCGGTTATAGAAACAATGGTATATCTAACGTGTGATTCTTTAAACTATCAAAAGCAATAACACTTGAATTTACTAAACAACAATTGAATATGCTAGAGGAACAGCTATTACGAGGCAAGATATTATTTGTTTGAACTAATTAGTTTGAATAAATATGTGGAAGTTAGTCATTGTGTGAAGTAACCTGGTATGACCCATGAAAGCTTGAAAGCTTATTTCCGAAAGGGTCATTTATTTAAACCGCTTATTTTTCATTGAAATGTTTGGATTAAAAATATGGGTATAGCAATTTGTTTTTTCATCAAATACCAGATGATGCCTTGACGTCACATCTTTTCATTAAAAAGGTTACCCTAAGAACCAATTGATTTGAATATCTAACAAAAGCCGAACAAATCAAGAGACCTCTGTCTAACATACTCTTAGGCAATCGCCTAAATATATTACAAACGTTGTCGTATTGATAACTGCGACACAGTATATCGTACAGTACCTATGCACTTTGTCCCGCTGAAGTTAGTAATGAAGCCTGGGTCACATTTGCATGTATATCCTCCTTCGTAATTCACGCAAGCGCCGTGTTTACATCGTTTCGTGGAATATCTCTCGCATTCATTGATGTCTAGGATGGAGAAAGTCGTAATTTACTTTGCATAAATGTTCTGTGGGTCCCCGTAGTCGTTTTAATATTAATCCATCACTGATTCATATGTCTTCGTTTGAGTTTATAGCAAGCTATATGTGTCTTTTTTCCCTTCTTTGGACTCAGACAATACGTGTAACTTGATTTGTCATCGTGACAATCCAGTATAGAAATAATCTCAAAGTGAATTAAATCATGGAAACTACTACTAATAAAAGTGTTATACACGAAACACATATTAAAACATTGAAATCAATGGGTCATGTAGATGACATTTAAACATCACGTCATGTTGTTATTGTTGCAACCTACATTATTTTCATAAGCACAGAATGATATGAAAATGTCAAACAAATACATCATATACTTCGAACAAAACATATACAGTATAGACAGAGTTAGTTTGTAGATGTCATGGACTTCTGTTGAAGTATAAATTGTCTAAAATTGGGGTAACGTGAACAACACACAACAAAACAACATTCGAAGCATTGATATATACGATGCTAAAATGTTAACCTTCACAGGTGTTTGCATCGGATGACAATGTGTATCCTTTCTTCCGACAGGAGCAGTGAAAGGACCCTTGGGTATTGACGCAGGTATCCTCGCAACCACCGTTTCCAGTCTGACATTCGTCTTCGTCTAAATAACAACAAGTTTGGTTTGTCAAGATCATATCTGTGCACACTTTTTTTCGATGGTTATATGAAATGTTTTATTTAACAGTGTTATGTCAAGGAATTGTTGCATCAAGCAATACATGTAGTTGTTATTATTTTCGGACAATACTTACAAATATCATCTCCATTAAATTAGACAGTTGCTGTTAGATTTCTCTAGTTTCCGGTAATTTTAATAAACTTTTGTATTTTCTTTCATTTAAGTTAAATAACACAGCCTTGAGGTTAATTATTATTTTCATTTGCCTGTATTGTGACTAATTCTGGTTCATGTTTAAGGCTCGGGTTGACACATTTTGTTTCTTTTTCGTAGATTTCGTCTCTATATTGTGATGTATAGGCAATTGACCATACGCTATGGGAATTATAACCACGCCTACTTAGGTCAAACTCCTTAAAACACAGCTGGCAGTGTAGGAATTGTTTTACAAGACATGTCCGCCCCCAAAAATAAGTCATAGCTTTCTGAATGGCTAAACACATCGTCAATCAAATCTCGGCGTTAGGTCAATATGGGACTTGCCGAAAATAAAGGAATTTCAGCTTCTCTACTTTTGTTGCAGCTGTAGTGTCATAGTCATTAATATTCATGTGATTATTATGCTATGCTTATTTAAAATCGTATGCTAGTAATTCCGCTATAAAACATTTAAATTTAACTTACTGTACGTTAGTTCTTTAATATTAGATTATCAGAACCAATATATAATGTCGATACGTACCAATGCAATACTTTGTATCACCAAACTGCGTATACCCGGTGACATTGGCACAGTCACACTGAAAGGTCCCCGGGACGTTGACACAAGCGCCTGCACACCCAAGATCAAGGACCTCCGATCCGCACTCGTCCACATCTTTAACAGAACAGCTGTAGACTAGCTGTAAATAACTTAAAGTACTATCCGCATACATGCTTCACATTTTTATATGTGTATTTATCGAAATAATAGAACAAATATATTAAAACAAACTGAAAATAGTAAACTGCATAACATTCTTCACAGACATGCTAATCCTATGTAGATGTGTATTCATCGAAATAATTGACGTAAACATATTAATCAGAACTGAAAACAATACATTTAAGACAACTGCATAACAATGACAGAATAAAATAATGTTTAATCAATACATGTATTTCTTTACGTAAAATACAGTAAACGTTTTGTGAAACGGCATTGTTATTAATATACAACAGATATATATGTACATTCTTTCAGAACTGTATGTACAAACATTATGATGGACAGTGTAACAACAACGCTGAGGTTTTTGGTTCCCAATTTATTAACTTCCCACACTTCAATTATATTTCGTTGCGCCACGCAATCTGAAAAAAAAAGAATATAATTGATGGCTAAGACATGGAATCATCGTTTGAGCTTTTCATTTCAATCTGAGAGGCAAACCGCGGATAATTTGACAATATTAGATTTTAAGATCAAATTGGTCAGATGAGATACACGTACCTAAAATTCGATTCAGTGCTTCTTCAATGCAACTTCAGTCTTCGGAATCAATACTTATCAAAGTGAACGCAACGGAATCAAATTTAAGTAACGATTAGGATTTAAATTAACTCAAGTTGAAACACAGTTATAATAAATACTAGTAATTGTTCATATATAAACCCTATATTATAGTATGCATAAGCAATGTTTATAATAGTGACACAGTACTGCACATTTCTATTATTTCATAACATGGACAAATGTATCAGAACATCGTAGAATAAAAGGAAATATAAATTATGTATGCGATTTATGAAATACAAATTTATAAACAGAAGTGTTCCGAAGAAAAGTTTCACTTCATCAACAGGACAAATAATGTTTATATTGTATTTGATAATTAGTAAAAATAGGACATTTTTAAACTACAATAAACTATAGAAGTACAAATTTAATGTAAAAGACTAATAACCAAAATTATTAATATATAAGCATAATCATGATAAGATAATTATAGGAATCAGAAAACAAAAAAAAACAAAGAAGAAGAATATGATAAAGTTTAAGAGGAAATAGAGAAGATAAAATAATAATAATAATAATAATAAAAGTAATAATGATAATAATAATAATAATAATAATAATAATGATGATATTAATAATAATAATAATATTATTATTATTATTATATAAACAATCATGACGATGATGACGATTTAGAAGATGACTACAAGTCCCACAGACCTAGACACTGGTGTCCAGAAGCCACATATCCTGAGTTGCACGTGCAGAAGTACGAGCCAACTAGATTCACACATATCTGCTCACAGCCACCATTGTTAACCTCGCATTCGTCTATGTCTACAATTAAAAAAGTATTACATACTATTCCCACATAAATTGTATTATATGCATTCGTTTCACATTATAATAACGTTTAGTTAGAAATATTGCATAACACTATGGATGCAGTCATAGAGTATATGGTTGACAACAAAATTCCTTAGATATGTAGCATTCTTCTTTGTATCCTACGTGTTTCACCCAAAGACTGTGTTCGTATATAGGAAAGTATGTAAGACTGATAGAAACCTATTTTAACATTAACATCTTTTACAGCCAAAAATGTTCCAAAATATAAATTATTAATGTGTTGTCCTTTTAGTATGGGTATCCTACGTGTACTTATCCAAGACACTGAATAATTCTACCCGTAATTAATTTTTACGTATGCAAAGTTATGCATTGTGATACAAATGTGTAAACATAAGACGTAGCAAATACCATCTTCAAAAACACCCACCGTAACATCTCTTAAGAAATCGTCCTAATGTAAAGCCAGTCTGACACTCGCAGTGGTATCTTCCAGCTTGGTGAGGCACACAAATCTGCGAACACCCTCCGTTGTTTGACAGACATGAATTCATCTTCTCAAGATCTGTAAAAGAAGGACATAGACCATGTACATACACAGATTTGGTATTCAAAATGCTTTTTTTTTGCACTGTAGCAAATTTGGGTTTTGTCGTGATTATTACGTCATGATTATTGTCTTTGAGTATTGCCCTAACCTTTACCCTGTACAAGGTAGAACCTATTAAAGGTCAGTTATATCTTAAAACATACGAAACAATGACCACCGTATGGATGTTTGGCATTTACACATATAAAACAACTTCAACAGGCCTACCAGCTATACATTCGGGAGTCTTATCAGCTTTCCATTTGTAGTCCTTGCAATGAAAATAGCTCACATAAGGATCTGCAAGCCTGTAGCCAGGGTCACACGAGTAATTGGCCAACAAAACCCACTGAGATCGAAGGCGGTTGTACATGTAGTTGGCCTTTACCACTGCGTGTTCAACCTTAGGCGGTTCTCTGAAAATACAAACCATAACATTTCCAAGACGGTGCCCCCAGGTTTAGTCATAGTTGTGTTGTTTGTTTTATGCTTGTTTCGTGTTGTGTCGTTCGTATTGTGTTGTATTGGCACTTGGTTACTTGCCCTAAATAACATTTTGCATGTTAATAAGGATTACTCTTCTGCAGCTTGAGTTTCACACGTTATAAAACAACGATTACGTATTTTGTAACCAAATTAAAAGAAAAGCTTATTACATCGACATATGTTTCAAATGAAAAGTACTAAACATGCATGTACGTGTATACATTATCATGTTGAACTTGTAAGTTTAGCTAGTATATGATGGTCTGTTTTCGTATTTCGTGTTTTAATATTTCACGAGACATAGGTAAACTGTACACCAATGCATTGATGAGTTTTGAGTTTAGAGTTTCACACTCAAGCAAATCTCGACACACTGAGTTTATCGCTATTAAAAAGGTTATTGTATTAGAGTATGGTGTCGACATTTGTACTAAAGATATAGAACATGACTGTTGTTTTAATGTACAACATACCATAACGAATCAACAAAACGATGTTGTGGTTATATAACCTAAATGAGAACGCTGAATCAATAATGTTTGTTGTGTGTATTATATTAGCAAGTTGCACAGCAATGAACCATGCAATTTATTAAATCCTGTTGTGAAATCCTATATCTCACAAAGTAAGGTGAATAACTCCTTCCAACAGTTAACTACAATCGTAAGTAGTTGTTATCCTTTTACAAACATATTTTTGTGTTTTATTACTGAACATAAACATATTTTAAATGTACGTGAACTGTTGCTTTGGACAAATGTTGTTTGGTTGTTAAACGTTTATTGTTTTAGTTTTTATTAAATAATTATTAAAGGCACTTGTTGACAGCTTTTTGTATTTTTTTTAAATTGTGGCATTAAATGTCTAAACTGAAACAAACTACAGCATCTGAACTAAAGAACTCAAATATTATAACAAGGAAAGCATCAAACATGTGCCGCCACCGGGGATCGGACCTACGACCTATGGATCATCAGTGTAATGCGCGAACCGTTAGGCAAATCTGACGTATATACATGTCTGAGTAATTTTCATTTTATGTAAGTGATTCACGTGTTTACAACGATGTCAATGAAAATAACATAAGTATTTCAAAATATTCAATCGTTTCGCGTTACAGACGTTTTATAAGTTTATCCATTTCAACTAATGATTACTCATCAAACGAAACGTTATTTCCAATATATTTCTATGACAGTAGTGCTATTTTGGTCCTTTATATACAGCTTTCTTTTATTTTTGGAATCTGTAACACAAATTTTGGAAGTTAAGAAGTCATCAATCTGGGAATACGTCCCTTTAAACTAAAATGTAATTATTTCTAAGGCTAGTGATTATGTGCGTTTTAACAACAATAGCAATAGTAATATCACATAATTATTAGTTGTATTTATTAGTTTTATGTATTATCAGAAATTTCCAAAAAATCCCTACATTTGGTATTGTCCAGTACTTGTTCAAACACAAAGAAAAACGACAACCATACACTAATAATTACGTTAACGCAGGTAGTATGTAAAAAAAACGTAATAACGTGAAACGAGGGCAGCATGTGTTATTCCATGAAACAAACGTAATTACGTGAAACGCAGGTAGCATGTGTTGTTCCATGAAAAAAAAACGCAATTATGTGAAACGAAGTTAGCATGCGTTATACTGTGAAAAAAAACGTAATTACGTGAAACGCAGGTAGCATTTGTTATTCCATGAATAAACGTAATTACGTGAAACGCAGGTAGCATGTGTTATCCGAGTTCTCGATGTCCTCCTCTAGCCTCCTGGCTGCTAAATGGGCAGGGGATGCCGTGGTGGACAAGGTGTCATCGGTTTCATAGGCCTGACGTCGAGCCCCGACCGATGGGAACAGTTCTAAAAATGCAATTACATATTATTATTTGCTTACAGTGCTTCTGGAGCCCCTAGAGATGGAAACCGTTCTAAAAATGCAATGACATATTATTATTTGCTAACAGTGCTTCTGGAGCCCCGAGCGATGGGAACCGTTCTAAAAATGCAATGACATATTGTTATTTGCTAACAGTGCTTCAGGAGCACCGAGCGATGGGAACCGTTCTAAAAATGCAATGACATATTATTATTTGCTAACAGTGCTTCAGTAGCCCCTAAAGATGGAAACCGTTATAAAAATGCAATGACATATTGTTATTTGCTAACAGTGCTTCTGGAGCCCCGAGCGATGGGAACCGTTCTAAAAATGCAATGACATATTGTTATTTGCATACAGTGCTTCAGTAGCCCCTAGAGATTGAAACCGTTCTAAAAATGCAATGACATATTGTTATTTGCTAACAGTGCTTTTCGAGCCCATAGAGATGGGAACCGTTCTAACAATGCAATGACATATTATTATTTGCTAACAGTTCTTCAGAAGCCCCTAGAGATGGAAATCATTCTGAAATGCAATGACTTATTATTATTTGCTAACAGTGCTTCAGGAGCCCCTAGAGATGGGAACCATTCTCGAATGCAATGACTTATTACTACTTGTTAACAGTGCTTATGGGGCCCCTAGAGATGAGAACCGTTATAAAAATGCAATGACATATTATTATTTGCTAACAGCAGACATCGCGAAACTTAAGAGGTGCACAGTATTGCGTTGTATGACAGCCTTCAACATTATGACAGACAACCAGATTGAAACTGAGATGCACACTGTGAAATGAAGAGAACTTGAAACAATTTTGTCAGACAAAATATCTGGCACGCGCTTTGGATCTGTCAGATATTTTCATATTGTATAAGACTTGTCTGACAGTCTGAGACATTTCGCAGTGTCTACAACAGTGGCCTACAGTCGTGCCCATAGAGATGGGAAGCGTTCTAAAAATGCAATTAAATATTATTATTTGCTAACAGTGCTTCTATAACCCTGGTTTAAAGTGATTGCGGTGTAAATATAGTATCTTATATTTCAATATTATAATGGCCAGAAACTTTTCTCAAAATGCAATTACATGTCTTTATTTGCTAACAGAGCTTCCATAACACTGTTCCATAACACTGTTTTACTGTGTGACTGAAGTGTAAATATTGTGTAGTATAATTCTTTATATGAATATGTATATGAATATATAAATAACCACATGATTTTTTGTAATGTGTTATGTTTTTATTGATATGATTGCATGTGGATGAGACCCAAATAGCATACATATATAAATACATGTTAACTGATGGATCTTCAGCATTTAAATATCAATATAGATTATAAGTATTGTTTTACAGTGTGTACACTAAACAACACTTCTAACCCGACACATACAATATTCATAATATGATGGTATATTTTCAATAAAATTATATCACTTGTACACCAATTAATTCAATCACAATGCGCAATTTTATTTCCGACTATTTTTTATAAATTGTTAATGGAATGCCATACACGTTTATAAAAAGACCCTTATTTGATTGAATCGCTGTGCAATTTTCCATTTATTAACCATTGTGAAAACGAACTTTGGTTTCGGGTAAGAAGTGCTGTTTGGTGTATTGCTAATTAAAACATTATTTATTATGGTATGGTATTCGCAATAACCCTGGATATAAACATTTTAACAACTGTTTGTCGAGAAGTATTGTTTCATAAACAATAGTTTATGTTTCTAAACTATAGACTTGCACCTGTTTGCAAATGAGTTCTTGTGCGGAAACTAATTACTGTTCAATAAAGACGCGCGTAGTAAGTACATGCTTCTCAAAACTGTATTTATTAACCTTCTTGATGAATATACCCATTGTTTTACCAAATCAGATATATTAATAAAATAATTATTTTACAATTAATCCGCAGTAAACAGCCGTTGTAGTATATGACCGATTTCGGATATTTACCTCGACAGCGCGGTGTAAAACCTTGCCATGAATGGCCATCACAGTGCCGCGACCTTGACCCAATTAATTTGTATCCTGGGCGACACGTTGATATGACAACAGCCCCTTCTTGTACGAAGTGCAGTTTTCCGTCCTCCAAAGGGCTCGGTGGCTCACAGTCTGTTGCTAAGTAACGAAGGGCGTTCATTAGTTGTTTGTGTGTTATATAATATGTTAGAGTATAGTTATGTCAATATGATACAGTGTGGTTGTATGTCTGTTAAATCAAACACGTTTATTAGGGTTATATTACAGATGTAACTATCATATAATATGTCAAAGTATCAAAAGGTTTGCTAAACGTCAAATGTTAATTGAAAAGGAATGTTTGCAGTTGTTGTTGTTGTCGTTGTTGTTTGACAGAAAACTGTATTGTTTTATGTTGTAATGTACATGTACTGTCAAAATTGCAAACTCATATATCCCACACCGTCGATGATGTAAAACATTGACATTTGTTTTCAATTACGTAAAATTACAACTTACATACACAATGCACTCAGTAAACCAATATACATGTATTCCATTTCTTCGCATGAAACATGATTAAGAATGAGTGAGTTTATATTACAGCATCATTATATGAAAACTATGTACAGATAAAATATTATCCCATTAACATTAATAATACGTGTCAAAAAAAATATGTATAAGGTGTGGATTTCGAAAAAGATGTGTGAAAAACTACGTATTAGTAATAAGTGGAATTTCGTGTCATATTTAACCTTTAAGTTTCTTGACCTGGGTTGCACTGGAAACAAAGAAATTCTTAACCGCATAATGCCCGCGTTGTCCTGTAATAATGCCCTGTATTGTTAATATGTATAAATTGTTTTGTTTACCAAATCGGTTTAAATTGAAAAAAAAATATGAAAGTTGCAAATTTCCTAGAACGCAAACGCTGTCCTATATCAATACCATTAAATTATATTTTTAAATAATAATAAACGGGGCGTTTTGGCATAAACTGTTCAAGATGTAATCTCTATTCTAGTTACACTAGTTTAAAGCACTAACTTCGACATTAAATATAACCCAAATGTCACAAAAAATGAGGGCAAGAGAGAACCTTGTAAAGGAATTATTACTTTTTTACATTACATGGCACTAAACAGTTCCAGCTAAAACGGGAAAAATTTCTAAAAAAATAGGGACTCAGTGAAAGTCTGCCGAATTGCACAGTTGTAGAAGTTTTAAGTATCAGATTTCAAGGCTGGAGTTTTGAATTACAATCTTAATGAAATCGAAAATATGAGCTATGTAAAGTCAGTGTATGTGTTGAGCTACCTTGCACATACAATTCGTACATGAGTGTTCCTAGCTCTCAACGTCATTTTGGCAGGATATTGAAAAGGGTGTACGTACATAGTAATTTATTGGAAAATCTAAATGGTTGACCCCCAGTTGGCTCATTTGCAAGCAAATATCTGGTAATTTACGAAGACAGGCATGCAGTGTTTTGGGTACTCGCATTCGCAGAAAATGTGTAAATTGATGTTGAAAATCACTGAAATGGTCGCGAAAACTGGTTGAACATGCATGATAAACTTATCGAGGAACTGTGTGCATAATTATTTTCCCTACATTTTCGTGAAGCCACAGCCACAACAATATTGAAATGATGTTTGATTTGTTTTCATGTTAATTCAGGTGTTGACAGTATCAGTGTGTGCCAGCCGGCTCGAACCCAGACCCCACCAGTCCGAGTCCGAAGCCTGAGAAACCGTATAGTGTCCCCTTACTTTATAGCGGTGGCTTCTGACTGGTATTAAATCGTGAATGGCAAGTAGGCTTACGTGTGTAAGATCTGGCAAGTTCATTGAACTTACGTGTTATATTTCCTGTATGCTATATAAATAATAATTATTACAGTTATTTTGGACAGTTCATTTGTTGTGATGTCCATGTACACAACATTTTGTACTTACTGAATAATACTTTGTAAATTGTAACGTCGGTCATATCTGGCAACCTTTGTATAGGTTTTGCTTTAATTAAGAAGAAATACCCCTGATCTTATTCGAATATATTTCGAACAGAACGTATATTTTACATGAATTTCGGATTATTGAGCTGGTGTGCACAGTTATTAGAGAGCAAGTAAATCCCTGTTCATTTCCATGTCAATGTTTATTTAAAGAGTAATTTCAGATAATATTAACATCTGTACAACCTCTTGATTTCATAAATGTCATTCAACCATAAAAATCAAATCAATGCAGATTGTTATCATATTATTTTGAACGCAATTGATATGACAACTGTTTTACGCATGTCTATGCAATTATTCAGTCATATATGCTGTTGTGTTTCCTGTAGAGATACCAAGATTTGCTCTAACATTCCTCCACAGCCGTTCAACAACATTCGCAGCGTGATACCAAGTCGTAATTTCACGCTTGCAGCTCTGACGATGGCTTAAGGTGTTTGCTTGTCAATCATTGCGTCTGGTCATGCTGGGATTAAATCATGGTTTACATGTATATGACACATCGGTCATTTTTAATGTTACAAGTCGCGTTGAATCGAAATATATTTCCTTCAGTTTTAAGGGACGGCAGGGCTTTATTTTTTGCACTTTTAACGTTGTATGTCCCCGTTATGACAAGCGTGTCCTTGTACATAATGTCAAAAGAAAGTTATCGTTAGCAATTAATGTCAAATCGCAATAAGTCAAATATACTTTGTAGATCACTTCATAAACATACGTATTCTACTTCTTGAAAACATCATTGATTCCGAGGATTCGTGTATGTACCTCTGAACTAAACTAATGCTTACAACTAAAACCCATGTAAGTATAATGTCATTTAATTAGAACAAAAAGAATTGTGTTAACATTGATTTATTGTGTTTTACATTCGTCAGCAGCAAATGTTTTCACAGTCCCAATACAGTCCCAACGATACAAACGTCTAAATATTACAGCACATGTTTATATAGGTCGACAAACCTGAACGAGTTGAAAACTGTTTTAAACATGAGTTCCTGTTTCCAAACCACCAAGTAGTATTCTGCACAAGCACAACGAGGAAAAACTGGCAACAGTGGATTTAGTCGGCTCTCTACTGACCGTTAATGTATATTGTATAGCAACCGTGTATTCAGGAATTGTAAGGGACTATGTGAACGAAAAATTGTCTTCCTGTTGCACTTTAAATTCTATTATTTGATAGAAATGCGCTTTACTAAGACATGTGCATTAAATACATAAAAATAATATAATACACAATAATATATTTGATAAAAACAAATTAGAAAAAAAGTCTGAAAAAAATATTTAAAAAAAACAAGAGGGTACCCAACACTCGTCTTGGGAACCATACGAAGAAACAAAAGTAGACAGCGCTTTAACCAACTGCGCAATCGTGATTGGTAAGGAGTCGTATGCAAACTATAGTTATACAAAATGCTCACAATTCTGATGTCAACATGTAAACAGAACAAGGGCCAAAAAAACAAACAAAACCCATATTATAAGTTGATTTTGATCTCAGAATGCGTAAATTATTTTCGCATTATATATACCCTGTTTTAATAGTTATTATATGCCACTATTAATATCTAAATTTCAGATTTTTTAAAGAAATTGCCCCCTTGAGGCCCTTTTCGATGACATATTCCCTTTTACATATGTATAGAATCGGTTCATTTAATTTATTACTAGTAACACTGCATAATTATGTATGTAGGTTACTTTAATTGAAGTACATTGATAAGACTTATATTCTGTATATCACAATCATAAAATACAAATTTGGAAAATAAGACTTCAAGTAATTATCATTTAAACCGTCCATTTATTTAATTTTTTATTTATGAATGCCGTGTTTTTTGTCGACAGTTTCGTATCATAGTAACAAATTAATTACACTCAATTCAACTATACTCACACGGAAGCAAATATCTATGTTTAAAGAACACTTCTAACATGACACGCGCAGAGTTTGTTATAGACAAAGAACATAAATCACCATTGTTAAACTACCAATAAACAGCCCCCCAAAATAGTTACGAAAAAGGAAAATATAGTTCGCGTTGAAATTGCAGAAAATGTGGTCAGGTCATGTTAGAATCGAAATAATGTCCGCATTGTCGTTGTTTATCGGCTAATAAACACCGATTTGTCGTTTCTGATGCTAACGCCCTCGTGGTATAATTCATAGGCATCAGAACTCCAAATCGTTGTTTATAAGCCGATTAACAACTCTGAATCGAAAAGTATTTCTTAGTATTACAAATTGCAAATGAAAAAAACACAGAATAAATTAATAGCGAACCAGTTTGGGGTTAATGTATCTTGTCTAAAAAGGTAAAACAGCTCGAACAATTTTGTTAAACATAAAAAGAGTCAAAATGGCCTTTAAACAGAACTTCTTATTGTTTTTACTAAAATTCATAATAATTCTATACGTGTTAGAAAAATAATTTAACTCATAATTTCTCCATTGTTTAAACGGTGCAGTTGCTGTCCATGTGTGCTGAAGTATAAATAACTCAGGTATGTGAATAGTTTGCTCATAAACAATGGCTTTTAACCATTTTAGCACTGTTGCTTTTTATGACGTATAACTCGTGTGTAATTAGGTGCAGCAAATGTATCCATTAAAGCCGTGCATGCAAATCAAATTCATGCAAACTGATCAACGGTTTTTAATGCTTGTTACAGTATTGCTAGTTATATGATATTCATGAATAAATATTAGTCTGGATAGCAGCAATACAGCTTTAGATGTTTTGTTTCAACTCAGCGTCGTATTTTACATGCCGCTGATTATATAGTTTGAGAAAGTAAATAGCTTACAAACCGCAATATTTGTGACAGCGAATATTCTGACCACAATGGTTTTCAGTTATTCTCTGAAATATCTCCACAATGTTATCCACATATTTTATAAGATTTTTAACAACATAAAGATCACACTTCCAAGCAATAACATAAAGCAGATATGATCAACTTGTATTCAAACATATTATCATTTGCAAAGTTTCGAATTGTGTTAATGATGTTTGTGTCGATTACGACTGATTGACAATAAGCACATGTATTAGCCCTTATGATATGTGAATTTATATGATTATTCAAACCCAACGAAAAGTACAAAGAATTTATGGTGTTACCGTTATTAAATTTTCGTGACGGAATCGGTCACAAAACATATTTATGCAAAATGTATTCCCTGTGGTTGCGTATAAAACTTATACCTTGAGCAAAACATTTAGCAAATATAAAAACTTTATTTAAATATTTTCCTTTATATGAACTTATATAAAAAGCGCTTTTTGTCAATTTCGTAGACATAACATAATTATCAAATAATTTGTCATACATGGATTAACTGTATTTGGTGACGTGTTCATACACCAATTAGTATTTCTCGAAAGTGCTTCTGAATACGCTACGCTTTTATAAGTTACCTAAATAATCTCAAAATAAAGTCATGTCATTTAATTGCGACATAAATAATTATGTTGACAGTGCTTGGCCATGTTTTACAATCACAAGCAATTAGCATACTGAAGCAGTGCGAATTTGTTGCCTAACTTGTTCTTGTTTGACACATATACTCTTTATGTTTGAAAATCATCTCCATAGTTTCCTTTCTATCGCTCACAGCCACTTATTGAAAAGTAAATACGTTTGATACACAGTTTAGTTTCATAATATATTATTATTATGATCATGATGATGATTATTATTATTATAAGTAGTAGTAGTAGTAGTAGTAGTAGTAGTAATAATAATAGTAGTAGTAGTAGTAGTAGTAGTAGTAGTAGTAGTAGTAGTAGTAGTAGTAGTAGTAGTAGTAGTAGTAGTAGTAGTAGTAGTAGTAGTAGTAGTAGCAGTAGTAGTGTTGTAGTAATAGTATTAGTAGTATTAGTATTAGTAGTAGTAGTAGTAGTAGTAGTAGTAGTAGTAGTAGTAGTAGTAGTAGTAGTAGTAGTAGTAGTAGTAGTAGTAGTAGTAGTAGCAGCAGCAGTAGTAGTAGTAGTGGTGGTAGTAGTAGTATTTGAGTTTCCCAGTTGATAGAAATATTGTTGAAAAGCGTAATTGTGTTTTTGATGCGTTCACTATATTTCTTGTGCTTAAGTGATTTAAATGTCATACATGTTTAATGTACAAATATGTGAACATTGTTTTTAAGAAAACATTAAACTTCGGGATAAAAAATATGTTTAATAATGATACACGATGCGACTCACAGCTATTAAATTATAGAAAAAAAAGACAAAAAAGCATTTGACCTGTGAACCTTTCATTTTTTACCACGAGTATTTATGAATGGTGTTATTTGTTGGCATATAGGTGTCATAGTTCAAAGTCAATTACACTAAATCATACTGTTATCACGGCCAAGAGCGGATCACATAAACGGTCATTGACACCTGTTTTTGTGCCTATGGCTTTGAATGTTGAATGGAGCATGATTTAACACCGTATACATTTTCATATGAAATGTATCAAAAGTGTGATCAGAGTTGAACTTTATACAGTCATGGTTATATTCAGTAGAAGCAACGGATAGTATATCAGAAAACAGTCTGTGTCTTTTCTCTACAGGTAAACACAAGGTCATCTACCTTTGGGTGATTAAATCATTAAAATAACTATTTCAAGAACAGAGTCATATCAATGCATGAGAAATGCTGATTTATTAAATTTTATTTATTTATTTAATACAACAACACGATAATTAGTTGTAACATATTTGCATTCATAAAATCAGTTGCCCATAATGCTTCAATGTACGAGTATCAGCAACGTTCGTATATGCTGAGAATCTGTGAATACACATAAGTACATTGTAGAGCTGATAATGTTTATATACTGCATTTATTTATAAATTCGAAAAATAACGCTAACATATATGTCAAAAGGTAGCATTAATCTGTAACTTTTGTTGTCGTTTTTATTATATCTTAAATAGAAGTCATTGCTTCAATTGAAATTCACAACAACAATAAAGGCAAATAGTTGGAAAAACACACACAAGTTGTAATCTTTGTTAAAATGGTATCTTGGTTTACCCGTTGGTGATGAAGCAGCTTTAGGAGAAATAAATCATCGTTTGATGTATTTGTTTCATTAATATTACGTACCTGTGGAGTTAGGCTTGCAAGTATGGCTATGCAATTATTCAACAGTTAGGTTCGCACCTATGTCAATGCAATTAATAACTAGTATCCAAAACTTAGGTTTGCAAGTATAAACTATGCAATTACTCAATTAAATTCGGCTCTGTGATTTCTTTGGAGGCGCCAAATGTGCTCCAGCATTCCTCGTAATCCGCTCAACAACATTCGCAGCGAGATACAAATTTGTAATTAAACGCTTGCAGCTCTGACGATGGTGTTTTCTTGTCAATCATTCTGCCAGGTAATATGCCACTTTGCTGTTTGTAAGTTGAAATTAATGTGTGACCTTTGCAATTTTAGGACTGATTAATATATAAGATACAATAAGCCCCATTCATATCTTTCGGTGAAATTAGTTATTATATATCGAATGATATCATGGTAATGCTACATCAAGATATTTTTAACAAAATATTTCATAAGACACTAACTGTTACATTGAGTATGTTAAAAACTTCCTAGTCAATTAGTAAATATCAGTGTTCGGGTGAAATACGTTGCATTTAAGAAAATGTTTATGTTATAACCTTTCATTTGCATGTATACTAACAATGGACAATTTACAACAAACTCACAACCATATATCAATACAACGTACACTGAAAATCGCAGCCGCACATTATCAAACATGACCTTTGACCTTTCGTTTCTGTTTGTTTGCATTCATGCCAATGTTGTTGTATTCCGACACATAGGTGTCATATAGTAAATATATATCATAGAAAAAAAGAGTTTATAGTTCATGGGACATTGACTTTTAGTGCACGGGTGATTTTAAATTGTCCAGTTACAAATAATAAATAAAGTATATTGCAGATATCATAAGTATTCACATATTAAATTAAATAACGAATATATAACTCGCATACATTATCATTTTTAAATCCTAAATTCGGTCTAATACATCAGCAAACATTTGAAAAGACTCAGAATCTGGACAATTGTTTGTAATAAAACATTAAGAAACCAGTATAAGTAAAGGACATCATTCAAATATTAAATGCAGTAAATACAGTAAAGTTACACATGCATAAGCAGTTTATCCAATACGACATTATATTAATATGTTTTTTTTATGGAATGTATAATGATATTTAGCGTTAAATCGTTAATGTCAAGGTTTATGACCGATATTCAATCAAAAGCGACATTTTGTATCATTTCTATGTGAGAATTATGAATGTAATTAACACATCAAGGTTGTTAAATGTATGACTCTTTTAATTTGAATTTATAAAGAATATTGCAATAAATACTTTAATAAGTTATTTATTTACATTCGCATAGTTTTCAAGGGCGATGACATATACATATACAATAATGATTTGAGGAAAATATTTTTATAAAATATTCTAAACGCAATAACGAAATAATGGTGCGTTTGTTACCTAGGTAAAACTGTTCACTCGTTTGTGGTGTTCTAAAGTAGATAGAAACTCAGGTAGATGAATAATTATTACACTCATAAAACATAAAACAAAACTATTTAACATCATGCGTTTTTGCGTACAATCAAGTGCATCGTTTGCTAGCAATACAAAATGCAGTATTAATGTTGGTAAAGATATTTTTGAAAGTCATACGTTGTTCATAATAATCATAATAAATATGTGACAAAATAGCTGTCTGAAGATTGCTTTATTTCCACAAACTATCACATTAAATTTAAATTGGTATAAAATAGATTTTGAATAATTACAACTAGATAATTAAAACACATTTAGGTTATTGATTTGTATTAATTACTGAAGAAAATGGTGTAATGGTTGCAAAAACGGCGTTTTAAAATATATCACGCTCATCATAGCATTGACTGAACGTTGTCACAATGATGTTTCAAAATAAGAAAATATGCAAAGAATGAGGACATTTGGCAATAATTACAAGCCCTGCATATTTTTACAAATCATCTTATTCTTTTGTAAGCATTTAATTTAATAGTTGTGACACAACAAATCTCGCGAAATCTCGTTTGTTCGATTGAATAACTTTAAACCGTTGACAATACTCGAAGCGGGAGGTTATAATACATGTATGTAAGTATATTTATATTAACAGCTATAAATTTATTACATGATGTTGCATAAAGTGACGGTGTTAAGGGTTTTGACTTTAACACACCTGGATAATTAACTGTATTACATTGCATGGCGGCGGCAATAGTTTTAATATTGTACATGGCTGTAATGGTTATGTATAAGCCAGCTGAATTTTTGTAGTCCTGTCTTGTTTTAATTTGTTTTTGCGTTACCTCACATTGCCTTGTATGCATGATTAATTCATCCATTCAAAAAGTTAATCTCGTCACTATATTAAACGATATTTAAATTATTGCATTAAGTTATATTTCATGTATGCAGACAGAGACAGAAACAGCAAACAAATAAATACAAATCTACCAATACGGAAAATAACACAAAATACAGACTTGTCCCAGACAAAGACATGAGAAATGTCATACAAATAACTGTCGCCATTAATATGCAATCAGTGACTACAAAGCTACAAAAAAAAAACGCCTGATAATATTAACTGTCAATTAAAAACACAATTTATAAGCTTTATCAAACATGTTTAATGTTTCGTGAACTAGTATAATAATCCTCGCAAAGCTTGCTATCTTAATGTGCGTCGCCATGACGATGAGTATGTTCCGCTTCAGATTGTGATATTCAAATCAATTTTCATTAAACCTGACAGAAAAACTAACAACTTATGAACACAATTATGTTATTAAAGACGGTAATATAGACTTGGAAAATAATGTTAAGTGTTTGATATAATTGCCTACTGCGAATTCATGTATCATTTCGTACCTTCTCTCTTGATGTGCAACCTTAGATTGAAATTGAAAAAAATAAGTTTATTTCGGATGTCGTGCGAATCCGCGGCGTAGGCGATTTAAAACCGCAAATTTTTATTCTTGGTGATTACATCAAGTTCGTCTAAAAAAACATCTGTCTCGAAACAAGACGTTCACATGTCAAATCTGCTCTCAAACAACAGTGTTCATAAATTATTAGTTTTGCGTTTCTATATGTAGTAAAATAGAGACAATGATGACAAAAGTATGCATAACTGAAACATTACATCTAACGCGATATGTGCTTATTACACCTAGGAGTATCTTTTTTTCAGAAATGGTGCTACAAACAGTAAAATTATTATTCATATTGTCTTAAAAATCCTGGTAATAAAAGGGTATCTCGGTTCAAACTCCTGATACAACGGCTAAATCCGAAAGTGAGAAACCAAGGGATTCGAAAAAGAAACATTTTAATTCAAACATTTATGATATAAAATAAAGTGATGATGGCTGCACGTTTAATGCATTTTTTTCATTATTCTAATATGATACTCGCTAATTTTTCTAAAGACAAACAACACAATTATTGTTGTTAAACTACCCATAAACAACGCAAAACGAAGTTCCGATTCTGAGCGGAGCATAATAAAAAGTAGTTCCAGTTACAAATGCAAAACTATATGTCAAATCATGTTAGAATCGAAATAATTGCCGCATTATCGTTGTAAAGTTGCCAATAAACAACTATTTGTCGTTCTGCTGCGTGACTATTAAACAACTCGGGCTAACGCTCTCGTTGTTTTTTGGCCGATAAACAACGATAAATCGAAAATTATTCTTAAAGATTGTGAACTTGTTAAATTAGGTTCGCCAGTATGCATATGCAATTATTCAATTAAATACGGCACTGTGGTTTCTGTAGAGATACGAAGAGTGCTCCAACGTTCCTTGTAATCCGTTCAACAACATTCGCAGCGAGATACCAATTTGTAATTAAACGCTTGCAGCTCAGACGATGGCTTAAGATGTTTTCTTGTCAATCTTTCTGTCAGGTCATGCAGGGTTTATGGTAGGGTTTATATGCCACTTTGCTGTTTGTATGTTGCATATTATTATGTACCTTTGTAATTTTGCATAAAGTTCTATAACTGGTATAGGTATGAGCTAATTAGCCTTCGGTGAAAATGTAATTATTATATATCGAATCATTCCATGAATATGCTACGTTAATCAAGATATTGTTAACACAATATACTATTTCTCAATACACAAATGGTTACATTCACTGTGTTAACAAATATCCCAGTCAATTGATACATCTGCACTCGTACATGTGTTCGGGTAAAAAAACGCTGCATTAAAGAACAACGTTTAACTTATAACCTTCCAAATATGTGCATGTATACAAACATGGCAAAAGTGACAAAAAAAACTATTTAAACAAAACTGTGTTAACAAAAATCCCAGTCAATTGATACATCTGCACTCGTACATGTGTTCGTGTAAAAAACGCTGCATTAAAGAACAATGTTTAAGTTATAACCTTCGTTATATGTGCATGTATACAGACATAGCGAAAGTGAAAAAAACTATTTAAAAAATATACATATATATAAAAACAACATTCACTGAAAATAGGAACCGCACATTATCAAGCATGACCTTTGCCCTTTGTTTCTGTCTGTTTGCAATTATGACAATGGTGTTGCATTCCGACACATAAGTGTCATAGAGTTTATAACACTATATCAGAGTTAATAGTCTTTAGGACACTGGCTTTTATCCTATCATCATGCGTGCATTGACGAGGTAACACCTCTTGAAATACATTTTGCTTCATTTCAACACTGTGGTGATAAAGCAGTCACGCGCAGTTTAATGACGACATCTTTTTGATTTTGTGACGTCATTTTATGTTTTTCGTGATATTTTGTGCGTTTTCTTTCGTTTATTTTCAAAATAAAGAGGACAACTGATAGAATAATTAGAATACTATGTAAGTGCTGAATAAAGATAAGTTTATTTGCTCGGCATGAAAACGTTTACCACTCGCCAAGGCTCATGGTTCAGGTTTCTAGCCTCGCTAAACAAATTTATCTTTATTCAACACTAACCTAGTATTTATATTTAGTGCACGGGTAATTTGAAATGGTCTAGGTACGAATATGAAATACAATAAAATGTGGACTACTGTTAATAATAAAACATTAATATATAAGTAAAGAACATAATTCAAATGTCAATTAATGTATTACACAAAAATTACACATGTATAAGCAGTTTATATTCATTTCGACATTATGTTAAGAAATTGTTTTTTGTTTTCATGCAATGTTTAATAATATCTAGCGTTAAATCGTTGATAGTAATGTATATAACGCGATGTTCAATCAAAAGCGTCATTTTGAATCATTTTTATATCAGAATATTGAAGGCGATCAAGATTTTTAAATGTATTGTTGCGGCAATTTAAATGTTAAAAAAAATACAATATTTAGTTTAATTAGTTATTTATTACGTTACAACATTCACGTAGTTTTCAAGGGCGATGACAGCCATTTATAAAACGATGATTTGAGAAAATATTGTTTAAAAATATTCTTAACGCAATAATGAAATTAATGGTGCGTTTGTTACCTTGGTAAAAGTGTTCACTCGTTTGAGGCGCTTCAAAGCAAATAGACACTAAGGTAGTTAAATATGTATTACACTCGTAAAACGTAAAACAAAACTATTTAACATCATGCGTTTTTGCATGAAATCAAGTGCATCGCTTGCAAGTAATACAAAATGCATCACTGCATTAGATCCTTTGGAATTCAGACTTATCAACCTTTCATCATTTTAAACGTATTCTCATTGATATCTGATATTATCATTGTTGAATCATAATAAATGAGTGGCAAAGAAGCTTTCTAATGATTACTGTATTTCCTCAAAATATCATATTAAACTTGAATTGGTATACATTTTATTTATTAAAAGTGGATTTTAATATTTTAAAAAAAGTTATTTTTATTAATTTATATCAATTACTGAAGAAAATGTTACGTTCTTGTATAATCTTTAAAACGTTATTTTATTAAAATTAAAATTAAAAATTCAGTTCACATTTACCTATTCCCATTTGGCATTTGGCACATCTATGATAATAATGAATGTTTATTCACTCGAGAATAAGCCATTTTATCCAACGCATGCTTGTCTAATACTTTAGCATCTACAAGAGTTAAATATCGTTCTTTTTTTGTCCTAAAGTTAACTCATGTTTACCCGTTTGGAAGCACTCGTACCGTTGGCATAAATTTTGCCATTTTTCTACATTAATTCTTTTATACCTTCTGTCCGATACTGAGTAAATCTCATAGTTTGTTTATTAAAGAAAACTAAATATAAAATCCTTCCCACTCCCATGTAATTCTGGGCTAGCTGTGAGGTTCAGCATATCTTTACACCGGTTAAAACCCTAAAACGTTGTATATACCTTTTTTTAAGGCGGTTACATGTTTAATCATTAATTTTTATTTGTTGTGTTGTGTTATGTTTATTGAACTGTGTGGTATAGGTAAATAGTCACTTGCCTGAAATAAAGGACCTAAGGATGTAATTCAGGGTTTCTTCTCACCCGCTGATCTTTCTTTGGTTGTATTTGTTTTATATTGGTTAGGATGTTAGATACCCGTCATTTTGTTGTTTATTTTCAGTTATTCAATATACATGCTATATACATGGTCATACCACCTGAAGGCTTTTTTTAGTGGCTGATGTTATCAGAAATGGACTTCCGGTATCGGGGTCCTCCTGATATTGTTTACAATTTGTAATGGACTTTATGATGTTTCTATCTCCAAATGCTTTTAAGGCATCATCCTATTATAACATTTATTATTCCGGTTTAGGGGACAAATGTTTTGTCATCTATTTGTTATGACATTTGTAGATAGCTAAGCGTAAGATAACATACTTATTTGACTGTAAAACTTCAGCCTAGAGAAACTTATGCCAAAAATTGATTGTTAATACATAGTAAAAGCATCATTTTAATGACAAGTAATCAAAAAATGACAAAAACATGACGTCTTTACAAATTATTATCAAAGCAACATACCAAATGTCTATGCCTATTTCAGTGGCATCAAAATACGTGTACATACAATTAAATACTATTTGAGTTAAATAGTAATGTTCCCAAAAACAACATTTTAAAATATTATTTGTCACGATTGACATACCATTGATTGTCGTCACAATGATGTGTCAAACTTAGAAAATATGCAAAGTATGATAAAGATTCGACACTAATTAAAACAAACATATTTCCACAATCCTCATGTGTGACCATATCATTAAATATTTGTGAAACAGAATACCCCGTAAACTCTCGTTTGTCCGATAGGAATAGTCGTAGCCCTTTGACAATACTCGCAGCAGGCGGTGTAGCTTAAACTATGCTTGAAGCTTGATTACCTGTAGATGGAAGGGAAATCGTTCTACTTCGATACAATAACCTTCAAATGTGTTACTATTCGGTATTTTGTTATTTCTTTTTGAATGTTCTTGTTATTGCTTTCTTGAGGACGTTTAATATATCTCAAATTTGATGTTAGTGTAATTTTATGAAGATCTGCATTGTCTTGTAGACATGATCATTCATCTATGTCAGTAACGCTCGTCAGTATAGCAAACGGTATTAAATGATTGCATTAAGCAATTAATACTACATCCTTTCTGACGAAATGGCAATAAATACAGACTGCATGACAGACAAACATGTATAAACAGACAAAGGCAGACAAATTGTCATGCAATTAACTGTCGCCATTAATATTCATTCATTGACTGTACCAATGCAACAAAAACGCCTGATAATATTAACTGTCAATTAAAACACGATTTATAAGCTTTATCAAACAAGCTTTAATGTTTCGTAAACTAGTACAATAATCCTCGCAAAGATTGCTATCTTAATGTGCGTCGCCATGACAATGAGTTTGTTCGTGAAATTTCCGCAACATATTGTGGTATTCAAATCAATTTTCATTAAAAGCACTAACTACCCATAAACACAATTATGGTATTACGGATGGCAATAGAGTGAGGAAATACTAAAGAACGCCTCATGATAATGTCTATAAAGCTACTTACAGAATTGTCATAATAGGATAACTATTCAGTTACAACTACCAGTTGAACTGGAAATGCCATTGAACAAACACCTTGTTTGACATATCCACAGTTTGTTCAGGTGTAACTTTTTGAAATAATTGCCTACTAGTAAATCACGCAACAACAGGTACTTTGCTACTTGATGCGCATCTTTAGATTGAAAACAAATTGTTTAAATCGGTTGTAAAGCGCATCGGTTGCGTAGGTGGGTTTCGGCCACCTTGTTGATTACATTACTATATACATTAATTTAAACTTTCCATGTTAGCGGCAAACAATGAGTCAACGCTTTAGATAATTCGATGAGTATTAGAACAAACCATGCGGATGTTTTTGTTGTTTGCTCTGTGATAGTACGTAGATTAAAAACGTGAAAAACTTCAAAATACCACATCATTTATGTATTTTGTCATTCTATGTCAATAAGGTCTTTAGCAACCATGTTACATTTGTGTTTGTTTCAGCAATTATGTTCTCTTTTTTGTAAGTTTTAATTGTTTTCAACATTTTGTCAATTGATCACATGAATAAAAAAAACTTGGTGGGGTATGAAATCAGTACATAAACAGTTCATAGTCTTTATATTAAATAATTAAGTCCATTCAACTTTTGGTCAATCATGGGTATTTAAAAATAGCCAGAAAGAGACTATTTAATCATGCTTGACCAAAAGGTAACTACACCGATTCTAAATGTTTGCAAATTTGAAATTGTCATTATTCAAAATAGTGTTGGAGAAACTAATAAAAGATTACAATAATAGGTACATGTAATTGACTGGATGTTTATTTACTTTATTTAAAAAAGAATAAATCCTACAATACGATTCCACTTAGGTTTTTTCTTTACTGGATACAGATACGTTGGCTCTTGACAATAGTCATGTACTTTCTAACATAAACGTTTTCAGTGTGCAATATTTTTTTGATGACTTAATCTTTTGGATAAAATGTCATTGTCCATTTTCTTGAACTTTAAGAGAAGCCTTCGTACATTGCTTTAAAGTCAGTTTAATTATGTATTAGTATGCGTATATCGGGCTAGCTCAGTTGGTAGAGCGCTAGACTGTCAATCCGGGGATTGTGAGTTCGAAACCCAGCCCGGCCACATAACTTGTGTGTTGATTGGTCATGAAATAATTTCTACGGCAATTCTCCCCTACCTCTGATTCAAGTAGGGCAGTTGTCAGTTACTGGCATAGGTATGTGCACTTGGTGCTGGTAAACCGCTTAGATCGGCTGAGCTTGCCCAGGAAAAGTGTGAGTAGGTTAACTGACTGCCGTGATATGACTGATATACTGTTAAAAACGGCGAAAATCCCCAACAAAACAAACAAACAAATTATGCGTATATAAGGTAAACGTTTAGTACATATAAAGTAATTTCAAAGAAATTCATCACACATTAAATAATTTAACTTCAACGCTGAATAAAATAAGCAATGTATTGTTGAGTATTTATTGCGCTGAATCCCACTATTCACACAAGAACTCAACATGCTTTGTGTTTTAGTAAATATTAGAAAGTTTTATAAGTAACTGGTTGTTAACTAATATCTTTAAAGGTAGTTTCCCTTTAAAGTTATCGAGCAATGCAGATATAAAAAAGAAAGAAATAGTAACCGACACCGGTGGTGTGAGGACAGAAGGAAAAGATAACTTCACGCATGACTGGCCTTTCCGATCACAGTGTACATAAACCAAGACAACTCCTAACAGATTCACTTGACTCCCAAACCGTTTTAAATAAACCCAACCTTTGCTACGATGGGGAGTGGACTATATTAACTTATACAAAGCAGAATAAGTGTATATGTTTACGTCTTGACGTAATGTGCAAAGCCTGAGGTATTTGAAGTATTTAAATTTAGCTCATTTATTTCATATGCAAATTGTGCGTTTTTGGACGGTATTCGACGGTTTTGTGTTTTCCTATGTAGCGTGATAATTTCTGGAATGCGAAGCACTATGGGGAATCGAATGTACTTGAATCGGAAATAATTCTCCTAAAATGTGAATCATTCGAGTGAAAGTGTTTTTGACTATATAAGGACACTATCATGCTAAGGACATGTCGTTTGATATTTAAATTACACTATGTGCATAAATGACAAGCATTGGGTATAAAAATGACAAATGTGAATTAACTCGAGTACTTTCCAACGTACAGTTTAATGCTGTAGTATACCTGAGATTTATCGTGAACTTCGTATAGATTGTACAGTTTGGGTCTGTGTTCTGTAACTTAATGCCAGCGTTCACTAACATTCGATATCAAAACGTAAATACAACGAATATAGACCTATATATTATAATAATATAAACAAACAGTGCACATAGATTAAAGGACAATACGTTATTTGTGAGTACATTTTTTAATATATGTGAACATAACGTGGGAAGTACATCGGTGACAAATTGTGGCTGGTGGAAATCTTTGATGTCAAGCGCCAGTTAAATATATTTGCCAAACCATCAGATATACCGCCTTAGGAAGAAAATATTTAAGGTATGTTTAAATAGCATTTAATAAAACTACTATCACTACTACTACTACTACTACTACTGCTACTACTACTACTACTACTACTACTACTACTAATAATAATAATAATAATAATAATAACAATAATAATAACAATAGCAATTTATATAAGTTATTATCATAGCTGTAGTAGTAGTAGCAGTAGCAGTAATAGTAGTAGTAGTAGTAGTAGTAGTAGTAGTAGTAGTAGTAGTAGTAGTAGTAGTAGTAGTAATAGTAATAGTATAGTAAATGCAGCAGTCTCATCAGCATACGTAGTAGTAATTGCTGATGATGCTGATGTTAATGATTGATGCTGATGCTGCTAATGCTGCTGATGCTGCTAATGATGATAATGATGAATATGATGATAATAATGATAATGATGATGATGATGATGATGATGATGATGGTGGTGGTGGTGGTGGTGATGATGGTGATGATGATTTGTCATCATTATTGTTATCATTCATATATGTTGTGTGCGGAAACAACGTGTGGTGTTTTTTTGTTCAAACACTGTCATATTGATTTGGCATATTAATGTGTGCCATAAACTATGATTGCATAATTTTATTTTCACGATAGGCTAGAAATATGCTTGCCAAAAGTGAAAGGTGTATGTAATGTTGCAAATTTCATTGTAATAAACAACTTTAAGAGGTATACAGTCGGTACAGTGCACTTGCTAATAGTCTGGTTAAATATTTCATAAATTATAATTGTGGCGCGTCGTGGGAAAACCGGTCTTGATGCATGTGCGTAAAGTGTCGTCCCGGATTAGCCTGTGCAGTCCGCACCGGCTATTCCGGGACGGCACTTTCCGCCTACAGTGGATTTATGTTTAGAAGAGACTTCTTTGAAACAGAAAATACCATAAAAGCGGAAAGTGCCGTCACGGATTAGCCTGTGCGGAATGCACAGGCTAATCCGGGACGACACTCTACGCACATGCATTAAGTCCGGTTTTCACACGACGCGCCTCATTTCTTGAAAAGGTAGGCAGCAATGTGCTCAAGCAACCCGATCGAATTATTAAAGTCATACATTCAGCTTACATCGGGTTCATTGCAAAGCGTTTGCACCAGTCTAGTAAGCTCTTCGGATACTAAAATGTTAACTTTGCCATACGAGCACATGGGTAATAATTTGCCTCCAGAAGTTGAGTATATTAAAATGCGATAATACTGCATCAGATGTGGCAAATCACTACATTCACAATATGTGTTGTATAACGTTTGAGTACCTATATTTAAACATTTGTCCTTGTGCCATTGTAACGATGACAAAATAACTTTTTAGTGCCTATATTTAAACAATCGTACTTTTGCCAGTGTAATGATGACATTCATCCTTGTTACGCTGACACATATATAAATTAAATCGATTAGATTGTATAAACACGTAAGTACTTTCTAACACCTTTTTACTAAAGTAGTTCTTTTATATAATTGTCACCAACGACCAACCAATAACGTCAATACAATATGTCATCATTTTGCTTATGAAATTCTTAAGATTGATAGGCGTAAACTTCGAATGTACTGTTATAATTTAATAACATTAAAGAAAATTAATTGGTTAACGATTTCTAGACGTAAATATATAATGGATTTCATTACGTAAAACCTTTCCCGGAAGATGTGGAAACTCAGTCAAACACGATGTAACAAGGATATCAGATCTGTCATTTAAATACGAGTATTAACAATCTGATTGGTACATAATATGTGCAGAGATGTTCATAGATGTAAGAAAGCTGTATGTTGCGAACTGTTGTGGTGAACATTCAAAAATAGCTCTTTTCGAAATAAAATCAGGCATGAGGTTTTTTTGCTGAGAATTGTATTTATAAATTTCTTGTGACCGATTAAAGGTGTCATATTGATCGAGTTATCGTGATTAAAGGTGGCAAATTGATCGAGTTATCGTGATTAAAGGTGGCATATTCATCGAGTTATCGTGATTAAAGGTGGCATATTCATCGAGTTATCGTGATTAAAGGTGGCATATTCATCGAGTTATCGTGACAATACGGACTGACGGGATACGAGGAAGCAGCGAGTTCTGGTATGTTTGCATATCATTTGTACCGTCTAAATGCCATCTTTCAAAAGTTCAATATTTGACATTTAATTTATGTATTGCCAGTTGGCTAACGCAGCGATCGCTTGTCACGATTTCGAACTGAACATGGTGAAAGGTTCAATCGAGTCTACAAGAAATGGGATGCCGTTCTTTACAAGTTAAAACACCGTTGACTTCGGTTTTGCTTTATATAACAAGACTAGACACCACGTTTTTATCCAGACGTGTACAGTGTACAATTTTGTTATATGAATTATAATAACATTTCAAAATGGCCATAAAACAGCATGGAAACTAATTAGGTTTTACCGGTATAGTGATTAAAGTAATTTACAGTCACCAAAGCATAGGTTCCATCACGTTCTATAAAATGCACATGTTGTATATGACAAAATAATCGCTTGAAGTATACGTAGGAGAGCAAGATCATATATGAGATACACTTATGTATTTGGTATTTTTTCATGTGTTTCAACACACGCCAGTGGGGTCTTCGGTGTCGGTTTTGTTATCATTCCGTATAGACAGCGAATTCAGACTAGCAACCACTTCTTTGTCTGGCTCCTGACTCATACTATGTTTAGAAACGATTAACACAAATCCGTTACTAACTGTCAAAAAACAATGTGTGGCAGAGATCGTTCCACTTATCAAAGTAGATGAACCAAATCAAAATTGCAATGCAAAGATTACTCACTAAACTAGCTCTGCTTATAAATATATTTTAAACACTCACAGTGTGAATAATGTTTCCATGATACTCGCTATTATTCTAATGTTCATGTAACAAAGTTCTATCTCCTTTCATTAGAATACAAGATACATGTATTAAGAAAATAAGAATACTTAATGTATATTTTTCGTAAATTTTTTACACTTACGCTTAATCAATTTATACATGTTTTGCTTGTTCTTCTTTACGGAAAGTAATCTAATGATAAACTCAATATTAAATCACCGCACAATTGATCAAAACGATGTTCGTATTGGATTGCAATTATTTAGTTCATTTATGTGTCAATAGAATAACCAAAAATGTTGCTTTGGTTGAGCTCATGGTTAACAAAATGTCATGCCAATAAAAATCTACATTTGTGACGTGTCGTGCGAAAACCGGTCTTAATGCATGTGCGTAAAGTGTCGTCCCGAATTAGCCTGTGCAGTCCGCACAGGCTTATCTAGGACGGCACGTTCCGCCTACAGTGGATTTATGTTTAGAAGAGACTTCCTTGAAACAGAAAATATCATAAAAGCGAAAAGTGCCGTCCCGGATTATCCTGAACGGACTGTGTTCTACTTTTGTAATAAATACAGTTAATTAATACAATAGTAGTCATTGTTATATTTATAATTAAAATTCGTATTCATGACAACAAAAGAAACTGTGTTCATTTCTAACTTTAAAAGATGCATTGAACCCTAAGTAAAATTTAATTACAATTTATGTTATTGCATATTCGAAATTCGCATGTGGCGTAAGACTGCACCGTGCATCTCAAGCTGAAATCTCATCAACTGCTTTTTTATTACATCCAGGATGTTTTACATATTTGCGATGTTCCATTGAACCGTAGTAAATCAGCATTTACACGAATTATTCTTATTCTTTTTCACAGTTATTACAAACAGGTTATTACAAAAATAAAAAAGCAAACCGTCAATCGACTGTGAAAATACTTCAATTATAGAATCCTTAATTAACTTCACACATTTGGATACTTAGAATAGAACGTAATATGCAATTTCGGGAACTATTAAACGCTTCTCCAGCCTCAAAACAGCTGTGCAAACAAGAGGTATTTCACTGATGTCTGGTGCAAACTCGCAGGGTATTGGTGGAACGCCAAAAATCTTGACATACCCTTTCAAACCACCTTACTTATCTGACTATAATCCGTTTATTTTTACTTGGTCAAATTCGGTCGAAACATTAGAAAATTGCATGTATATTTGCAGACTCAGGTTTAAAAAGAACGATAAAATGGCCAATTGATTGGGCTCATGAAAGTAAATAATTTTATATTTACCGAATGGGATTTACTCGTGATCATCAGCTTAATTATGGTTAACGAGATAATACTGTTTTATTTAATATGAGTATTTAATGCTTTACAAACTACTGTTCTGGAACAAATATAGACGGAAAACGCATGCAATCTCATTAAAACGTTGAACTAAGTTCCACACGTCTCTCTAAGTATTAAACATGATAAATAATTATTGTCCTAATAATTTTATTTTCACGTAAGGATATTGCCTGATAAACCTATTTCACCATGAAGCATAAGCACCTGATTAAAAATATCGTTTTAATGGTTCTTCTTTCAGAATTTGGTTCTCATGAGCGCTCAATAATTTGGCACGATTTAAGTGGCATTTAAGTCTTCAGCCGCTTCGTTTATTGTCGCATTAAGGAAGTGTAATGGAGATAACGTTTCCCACATGAGCTTTTGATGGCATGTAAAGCTTCCAGGTAAAAAACGATCATCCATGAAAGAGTAAAACCCCTCTTAATTAATCACAAATTTGATAAATGAATTGTAAAGCACAGTTTGACTGCACGTTTGTAAACCTTCACATTGAAAGACTGTTACTGTCAGGACACGCAAAATTTAATGTAGCCGTTTCATTTTATTCCTGTTTCGACCATATGAAATGATTTTTGTTGATATGTTTTCTTCGTTTGTGTTTTGGTGTTGCGTTTTGTTCTTTAGAGTTTGCTTAAATTAGTGTGATTTAAAATGGGATGTATTTCATTCCAAAGTCACAGTCAATTATCCAGGCATAATATACGGAATGTTAAACGTAAGTACTATTTCCCCTATGAATAGTGGTTATTGTAATTATGTATTATAAACTATATACACCTGATACGTATTCCATATTTCTATGGACATTAAAACACACAATGACACTACCCTTCCGCGATAGGGAAAGATTTATACCCGTATACGATTTCATGCGTATAACGTTATACTTTGTTATTGTTATGGAAATGGTACTAAAGTCTACATAGTCGAAACAGCAAATCATTGAAAAATGTTAGACCCCCATTCTTACGAACGGAATAGGTAATCAATGTCACCACCTTGTAATTCATGCATAATGGACGTAATAAATGAAGCTCTCACATTGGCGTAACATTTAAACACTCTTGCGTGTGGTATTTGACTCAGATTGACTCGTTTACCCCGTATCTGTTGAATTGTTAAGATTTATATGGTCACCCCACGGTGAAAGCAGCTTGCAAAGTAGCTTCAGCATGATTTAAATATTGTCCTAGTACATTTGTTTATTTTTCATAGCCGTGAAAATATCTCATGTTGCACATTTTCTGAAGTACAAAACAAAACAATTTGCAACGTCAGCAAAGCTTTAACTATAAGCTTTGTCTTGTCAATCAAACAGGAGTCATCTAGAAAGTTGCAGTATAATCTTGACTGTGCTACGTCAGTCAAACAGGAGTCATCTAGAAAGGTTGCTGTATAATCTTGACTGTGCTACGCCAATCAAACAGGAGTCATCTAGAAAGGTTGCTGTATAATCTTGACTTTGCTACATCAATCAAACAGGAGTCATCTAGAAAGGTTACTGTTTAATCTTGACTGTGCTACGTCAATCAAACAGGAGACATCTAGAAAGGTTGCTGTAAAATCTTGACTGTCCTACGTCAATCAAACAGGAGTCATCTATATAGGTTGCTGTATAATCTTGACTGTGCTACGTCAATCAAACAGGAGTCATCTAGAAAGGTTGCTGTATAATCTTGACTGTGCTACGTCAGACTTAGGTGATTTTGCAATGAGCCATGCGCTGTTCTAAAATATTTTGTTTAACAATGCTTTGTTTTGGTGACGTTTATATACAAACTGAAAATACTGTTTTTAAGGTTTAACGCCTTTGATTGTCAAAACGGCTTTATAGTTATCGTCATGGAATAATGACAAAAATCATCGAAAAAATACGTAATAGGACAGAAAAATACCATTTTGTCACAGGGTGCATTTTAAATAAAGTTAATAAATGTACATTATTATCAAATGATTGTGTTTGTTTTTATATTTACATTAACATATATATTATACAATTTAAAGTAATACACTTATATGCATATATAGTCAGTGCAGTGTTTAGTTATTGTGTTGGATAGTTATGATCAGTTCTTAGTTTAAAGTAGACTGTAACCTTAGTTTTTAGAGTTACTAACATATAGTTGAAATTAACCTATGTTGAACACGTGCATATAATAACCAATCAATCACTTTCCCTCCAATATTGAGATTCACGGCTAAATTGTTTAGAGACAGGCATTACTTTTTGACGATTGTCTTTGTTTTATTATTTGTGTAGGATAATTGTTATTCCTGCAGGTAAATATTGTACTGTATTTTATGATTTATATCTATGTCTATTGCTTGTATTAATTTCGATTTATTTCTGAAGATTACGGTTGTGATTATTAGTAATTATTCGAATAACTTATTGTCGCTATTTTTCACGCCGCCATGCATTATCAATCATTAGTATTTTGTAATGTCATTGAAACTTATTCATATATTTGATTATATATTTATTTATATTTATTAATTGATTTTCTCTTCAGAAAACTAACTTCTCGATCGATATTATTGAATAACAATATTTCTGCAATCCACGACTTGTGTTATTTGTCGCTCAAACCGCATTGCGCCTACGGGCGTAGCTAAGGCCGGCAACAATTACGACGTTTTGCATAAGTGAAGTGTTTTCATATTTATGCACCTCATCTTATAATTACTACACCAGTGTTAACAGCTACTACGTTTGAGACATAATTGCAAATAAAACGTTGACGCATCGTTAGCTGCAATTCGAATTTTAATGCATCTTTAATTACAATTTGATATAAGTTCATGGTCGAAGTAGATAATACTGCAGGTCAACGACCGGCACATTTCTTAGATACAATGAAAGACAGATGGTACCACTTAATGAAATTCTAAGAATTAACTTAAATGTTGTTTATTTATTTAATATGGCTTCCCCATTAATACGCGCTCCACAATTCATTCCGCTATGAACTCGCTTCATTATATAGCACAGGGCGTTATTCGAAGCAATACGATATAGTTATTCAAATAAACACTTCAGACTAGATCGGGTGTGTGTTGCGTATGTATGATGTACCCTTTGTGTTAAAAGTAAAATATATCCAACAGCTATAACTATAAATAAATGAAGCTACAGGTACAGCTATTGTTAAAATAACACGATTGTATCAGCAGTAGCAATGTTAGCGCTACCAGTAGCCAAAATAGCCATTGGCTTCTAAAAAAAATTTAACTGGCACTAAAATTTCTGAAATATTAGAAAATAAAGCATAGTATATTCACATTTTCTAACAGGTTATATTTGCAAAATCAAATGTTTTGGCTACCCATTCAGATTTCAGAGCGCCAATCTAGAGAAGTCGTGCTCCCACATCTTAATTTATATCTACGGTGACCTCAAACAAATACATACACTAGTATATAACTTGTTCATAAATGTTCAAATAGATAACTCTTGGTACTTACTGGAACTGTGTGCAATTTTTATAAGCACATCCACACTTTGACCTCAATGGTGCGGCATAGTTATGTATGGGAGGGACCCTGCCATCGATATACAATGTGTAGCTGATAGTTCCAGTCATTCTGACTGCGCTTCCTTTGGAAATAAGATAATAAAGGTAGATCTTTCTAGCAGTAAGACAATGAACAGGATCGCTCGTGATAGCCCGGTATGTAAGGGTATCTCTGAATATAAGATTTGTAAACATTTTTTATGGCGTCATGGGATAGTGTAGCATTTATCTCCGGATAACTGTTCATTAATGTCAAATAAGTCATAACTAGTCGTGTTGTTAAGATAATTCTGAGATAACTTTGAACAAAAGCGATGCCGCCTTGCACACAAATGACGATCACAAGCACAAAGTTATTACTTTTCTACTTAAGACTACTTAAACATTTTGTATTTATTGTAGTGTTTTTTTATTTAGTGACAAGGTCATGCGTATTTGTTTAAGGTTACATTCGTCCGGTCATAATACACATTTAATTACAATTTGCCAACTATACACAAGTACACAATTTTGTTTTTGCTGTTGTTGTCTTTGTCCATGTTGTTTCACGTGCTATAATTATTTTCTACATATACTGATATGACACGTGCATTGTATTGTTGACAAATAAAACTCTGCTGCAAAATTGTAAATAATAGTAAATAAAAACAATTAGCTAATCGCATCATGATTTAACCAATACGGTAATTGGGGATTGATGTTCTACACATTGTGATAATCCCCGTACATTGTATTGTTGAAAAGACATCAGCTGCCAAATCATAACTAATTGTAAATCAAACGGACTAGTTTATCGTATCAAGATAAAGCCGAAATGGCGATATGGGGTCGATCGCCTGTCTTTGATGCGTGTGCATCCTCATAATGTTGAACTTTCAATAACAGGTGTAATGCATGTAATGTATGTTTTGCTACAAAGGTCAAAACATGTGATAAAGGCCTAAGCATTCCGCTAATACCGTTTTCATACAGACAAGTTCAAAAGCCAAAACGAAGTATATGACTATATCTCACCTCCTACATAAATGACGCAACCCGATTGGCCAAGAGCGCTCACATTACCATGGTGTATTTTCCATACACCACGGGTTTATTTCAATACCGCATAGAAGTCTAATGACGCAATCTAATGACGTCATTTTGTTTATTTTCGTGACGTCATTGTTTGTGTTTCGTGTTATTTTGTGAGGTTTTCTTTCGTTAATTTACAAGTGATATTAAATAAAAGAAACCAGTGTAACTAATGATATCATTGAATTATAATATACATACTTACTTGGTTTTGGCATTGACCATCAAATGGTGATTAAATGCGCCAATATATACATATTTCCTTGTATTAATTATATTTTAGGCCAAAATTTACTGTTCTTATAAGGTATTTCACGTAAGATCTGTGCATTTGGCATTTTTGTCGTTCACTCAGTAAGCCTCTGTTAATAGCTCATGGCCAAGGATTTTGGCATAACTTTCAAACCGGTTGAAGTGTTTAACGTTTCGCTCATTAATTAACTACAAAACGGTGCGTTACGGTAAAGAAACATTTCGTAGTTAAGTTCTGATAGTTATACAATACCCTTTTCTGTAAAACATGTATTTCTATGAAAACATTTGTACGTATCAGAACTATATTAATTACTAATTGACTAGGTTGAAGTACAACAAATAGTGCTAATGGGATGATTAAGATGGTACGCGTTCGTTTAAGCAAGGCATTAAATATGTTAGTTAATTACCATAAATTAATTTGTATTTGAAAATTAGCACGTGTGTGAAACATGTTTGCTATAATATAACTGCATATTGTAAAGTACATTGAACTTGTATTGAGTTAACCGATTAGTGTCAAACATGAACAAAGCATTACTGATTATGAAAATGTAGTAAATATGACACTTTGGCAAGTTCACATACGCGTTTAGAGTACGTTAAATGAAACGAGTTTATTTGATTTTCGGAACAAGTAGTATTAAAATATATGATTTTGATCCAATAATGCATATCGTGTTTCTTGAATACCGTTTTCCGTTTTGCTTTCATTGCATTCTATGACGCAAACTATGGCCTCGAAAGTTTGACATTAAACAAAGCAACCTTGTTTTTTGCACTCGAGAAAAGGAATGTCGTTAATTAAGGAAAGAAATATTTTATATGAACAGAATCAATAATGGGTGTATTCATTTCCTTTTCAAGTGTCATATCTATTAAAGTAATATACGAGGTGTAAAATGATCTTAGGCCCAAAAAGTTCAACATCTAATTAAGATACTGTCATTCAAATATAATTGCTACACACACATTTTCCAGATTGCATTTTCAACTTGTTATACGCTGGAAAGTGTCTTGCTCAAAGTTTGATCATATTCACTCCAACATATATTATGTTCAGACAGAACAATAAAAAATATTCAAAGTGCAGAACAATATATATATAACATATTATATAATGTATTAAATTATAATACGATCACTCTAATATACAGGTACTTGTTATTTCTACAACTGAGTTGGCGTTGTTTTTCTTTGTTCTTTTTTGTGATGTTTTCAAGATATGCAAATCATTTATTTGTATAATAGAGATAAGGTACATAAAAAGAGCCAGTTTTAATATGATTACAATTAATTTATACTTTTCTTATTTTGATATGACAGACATCAAAATGTGCGCCTTTCGTTTGGCATCTGTCATCTCAGAATAAGAAAAGTGCGTTGCAATCCAGTGTCGCAATGAAATTCTTTGGATATTAGGATGCCGTAACTTCGCAATAATTATGTTCCGTATGCTTTCAAATTAACGCTGTCGTCTGCCCCCAATATATCTATAAATAAATCCCAGCTGTGTTTTTTGTCACAATATCTTTGTTGTTCACTAAAACTGATCGGTCATTATGAACAAGGATCTTTATTTGCTCTTCATTCTGGTTCAACCTGGTGTAAGATGATCCTTGAAGATACGAATTTCGTGTTGATATGAACCAACACATGACCCTGCGTATATATCAAAACCTGGCCTCATATTTTTATCCGCGTCTCGTGTTACGGTTTTTTGATTGTGGGCCATTGCTAACGAGCTTGGGTAACTGTATAATGGAACAGCTGGAGAGAGATTATAAATCCACACATTTTTAAGGGCAACACCCACAGTAACGGTTGACAGACGTTGGATGACGATGCAGTATTTTTGCGCGGGAAGTTTGCTATAGAACGTAGCATATATATGTTAGAAAATATCGAGGGCTTAGAGCAAAAACCTAGTATCTCCGTTTTTAGAAAGTTTTCAGGAAAAGCAAAAAACAGGTCATACGTGTTGATATCTTTATTTTGATTACAACACTTGACAATAACATATGAAAGGATATAGTTTATCATGTAGTATAAGATTTATGATAAAATACTATTAAATCGTACAGAAAAAGGCAAAAAATGTTTTTGCACTAACACTTTAAAATAAAAGGGCTTTAAGTGATCGAGCAAAAACATGGTATCTTGACATACATGGTTTTTGCTGGAACAATTCACAATATACAAAGTGAAAACGCATCCTACAACAATATTGTATCATCATCTGCGGCATTATTGCACCAATCACATCCGTTTATTTCTATCCTTTACATTGTGCATAAACCCTGTATATGGAAATGCAGGTCTATAGCTCGAATGGAAAATAGCAAAACATACCAATTCATAACATAAAAAATGATGTATTGTTATATACAGATCCGAAACTAAGGAAACTTACAACAAAATTACATGTAAATACAGTATTTTCATTGTGAAGACAATTTTTCTCATACTGTTTTTTTTTTTCAATTTTAGCCTTTACTTTCAGCACAGCAGATTAATCATCATCTGTTGAACTGTCACTTTCTTGAATGTCAGGGTCTGGAAGTACATCCTTTGCAGATTTGCTGGTTGGAAGTGTTCGATAATATTCGTGGAATTCTTTGGGAATGATTCCAGTTTTGCATAGCGTTACTAAATCCTTCTGTTTTGCAGAAGTAATTGGTAATCTTGATTTGTACCTCTGGAAAAGCTTCTAGTATTGTGTTGTTCTGAGGTACAAGTAAAATTCTTTCAAAAGCCTTATCATTGAAATCGTATTTAAAAAGGCATGCACCGGGATCACTGGCAGTAAACCGCATCCATTTCATGTGTGTCCAGTTCACCTTCACACCACTGTCGGTATTCACTGCTTTGAGGTTTCTTGATTTCAGATTGAGAAAGTCAATGAAATCATTGTAGCTGAGTGGAACAACATGGTATGGTTTGTGCCTTCGTGCCATGGTAATAACAGTATCCCACTGACTTGGAACATTAATCTGAGTCCTCTTCTTGGCAAATTCAATTGCAGCGTGCATACTGTCGCACTCCATGTGTGTGTGCCCTGACTCAAGAAATTTGTGGTCAATAAGTTTGATATTTCCAATTTGATTCACTGCATAAAGGAGACTTGAAGCCATGACTTGATTCCTGTTTTGGCCTGTACATGCGTCTGAATATAGTATCACATGTTCAACTGTGCTGGGAAGACTTTTGAGGTAAAGGTGTATACATGTCGCGATTTCACTAGAACCTCTTTTGCCATTTATTTCCGACCAAACAAAACAAGAACCATCACCATTGCCGAGATTGTATACAGAGAGATTATAGCAACATAATTTGCGCATATAATACATTACACTGACTAAACTGCATGGGGTATAGAGAACAGATTGTTAGTCAAATGTGCATGCATGGATTTTGCTATCTGCTTTTGCTAATTCCTTGTCATTGGCCTTTTCCTCCATTGCCTTTATCTTTCGTTGCTGGTGTAGATTGAATTCGTCTTTCATTTTTTCAGTTAAGACACCATCGTGTTCAGCCGTGTAATACTTTGAACATAAATTACACTGATCTTTCTTTGGAACATGGAAAGATAAATTAAACTCCTCATTAAACACACGTCGATACATGGATAATTTAACAGGCTGTTGCTCTTCTTCTGTACATTTTTCTCTGTACAATTCATACATTTTTGGAACAGTTAGTGATGTTTCCAGGTATTGCCGTTTGGAGTCTTTTCTTGTGTAATGCCCTTCAACAGTGGGAAAAGACTTAATGTGACTTCGAACTCTGTTTAGCATGTCATCTTTTATTCTGTTTGCAGATGGGCCTTTACCACGTCTTTCCTTTCCTTCAAAGTGTCCTGCAACTTTATTTTCTAAAGCATGAACCACAAATGCCTCACCTACAGCCAATGTTCTTAAGAAAAATCTCTTGCAAACCCTAACTATGTCACTGCCAATTTCAAAATTGTAATTCCTAGTAACTTGTTTCCTTTTTGATATTTTCCGGTCATTTTCGTCAAGCAATGTTTTTGTATTCTTTTGTTGAACTCTTGAACAGATAAAATCCTTTTGCCGTTCATATGATTCAAGTGCCCAAAATGAAGTAAATATTGCTATTCGGTCTACCTCTGTACACTGTTGGTTACATTTGTATCTACACTTGGAGCAATTGCAAGGTTTAATATACTTCTTGGGAATAATGTTACCAGTTGCAGATGTGTATTCCTGCCCACTTAATTTAAGCTTTTTGCGAACATTTCGTTTCCAGTTATCTGGTGTTGCCTTTCGCTTTCTACAGAGTTTTTTCTTTGGGGGTGTTAAGAATTTTGCCTTTTTTCGTGGAGTACTGGTAGATTTTTGTGATGCTGGTATTGGAGTAGCAATGAAGATCTGCTCATTTTCGTTTCCATGAGCTGATGCAGCAGTATCATCACATAGCGTCTGACTTTGAGTAGCATCATTGCTGGTGGTCTTTATCGGTTCACATGCATCATAGTGCTCAAGAACATTTATTGCCGAGATGTAGGCAATATGAATCGATGCAGAAGCTTGACAAGAGACAAGTGAAGGCTGTACAACTATAACAGGTTGTTCAGGTTTGCTTGTGTAAATATTCACTGTATAACCAGTATGATTTGCAAGCGCAAGAGGAAGAAAGTCTGCCACTTTATTGGACCAATATCCTTCTTGTTTCAAGTTTTCCACTTCTTCCAAATAATTTGCAACAAATGGCTCCTCGTCTTCGGGAGAAAATCTGTTCAAGAGAAAGCCAATATATTCTTCTGCGTTTTGTGCTAAATGATCGCACAGAGCATGACGAAGCTCCAGACTTGTTCCACTGATTTTACCTGAATGAAGTGCTGCATCAAAAAAGCAGTTTCCATGTCGCGGCATTGCACATCTTGTAAAGCCATGGGCAAAAATAAATTTCTACACGTCCTTCATTTGCTTTGACAATTGCACATTGAACTAACGATTGAACAGCACTAGTATCCTTTTTTTTTTTTTTTCTTTGCCTTCGGGTGGAATGTTTCTTGCTTTGTTTACCCTTCTTGGACATTTTGTTTACATATCCTTTGATATTTTGTCTGAAATCAATGTCTTTACGTGTTTCATTAGACACATCTGAATAGAATTCTGTGTCTGTTGAGTTAAGGTCTTTGGAAACTGGCACAAATGTTTGGTCACGATCGCTGTCGTCGGATTCAATGAGAGCGTTTTTTATCTTTTCACTATATAGGCTTAGTGGAATATCTTCATTAGAGCTAGACGAATATATATATTTCAGTTTTTTTCTTGTTTGTTTTTGTCTTCTCTTCTTTCTCTGAACACTGTTTTTTTCCAGTTTCATTAACTGTTTCATTTGTGGGAATGATTTCTTCACACGATCTATCCATTGTATGTGTTGTATTTTCTTCTTGTTGATGATCGTCTTGCTCTGTGGGACATGGTGTAACATTATGTGCACCTTCTTGTTGTGTGAAATATGTATCTTCCAATTCTATAGCAGTTTTGATTAATCGATCATCTTCAGAATCAGACCACATCTGCAAAAAGCAACAAAATGTAGGAGCTCATAACCAACTTTAATAATTGAAACAGCACTAAATAAATTCATACATTGATTTAGTTATAATAACATAAACAATGTTTAAAAAACAAACAGTTTTGCCACTTTTAGCCTCAAATTGTCATTGTATTAAAATATTAAAATTAAAATACTATTTAAATCAAATAATTATAAAATTATTATTTAACTACTTTATTTAGTTTGTTTGAAGTTCAAATTAAAAAAAAAAAAAACTATAAATATTTTAAACATAATTCATACCTTACTCCTCTAACAGTAATAACACAAAAAAGGTGCTGATGTTTGATCATACTTGCTTTTATCATCTAATTAGCACGGTTGACAGATAAAGTTTCCCAGCAAAAATGTTGTCTATACTGATAAGCCTGGTTTGGTTTCACATTACGTGATGATTTGTTGTGTTTCATTAGCAGAAAAGGCTGTAACTAACTATGCATGGTTTATGCTAAAACCATTGCACTGTAAACTTGAAAACAAAACCATAGTATATCATCTTACTTGGTTTATGCTGCTTGAATACTCATCACAATACTTACTTAATGTAAGAGCAAAAACCCAGTAACTCAATGAACTATGTCTTTGCTTGAATGATGCATTCAAAAAATTCATGAAAGTATTGGAGCAAAGACATGGCATATTTATTTGCATGTATTTGCTCGTATTCTTCAACATATTTCGTCTGCTGTATGAATGGTATCTAGATATACTGGCTTAATGTTCCAAACAATGGACAAGATCATTGATACTTGATTTGATCACAAATCGATATCTTCAAAACTAATCAAGATACAGTTCTAAAATTTTGTAACATTATGTGTATATGAAAAATACATCTGTATATAGCAAAAATCCGTTTTTGGAAAATTTGCCCGATACTAGGTTTTTGCTCTAAGCCCTCGATATAAGAGAATTCTGCAGGAATAAGAACCCCTACGTGAGGGAACACACTTGGTAAGAGACCGTGAAGTGCGTTCTTCGTGAAATTAATCCTTTGAATTGTCAAAAAAAGACTCTTGATTGGTTAGACTAAATATAAAAAGTGGCTGCGCCATACGCTGACAACGCGACACCTTTGTGGCATTAAAGCAGAACAAGCCCTCTTTGCATGTCCGAGTCTATATAAAGATAATAGTAAATATCAATTACCGGCAAAGCGAGAACATATAATATAACCTTTCATATATAGTTTTATTCGTACATAAGCCATTTTATAAGGAGCATAACGCAACATATTAATATCTATATAAAAGAAACACTATCTTTTTACATATTTTATCTTTTACTGGACATTTTACATTTGTTTTAGGTCATAAAGGTGAAATGTTGCGCTCTAATATTTCCTAAAGGTCGTATTATCATTGTCTTAAGAGCATAAACGGAAGCATGTACTTTGCACTATCTTCTCGTCCTACATCTGCGAGAAAACTGAGATCATTCCATTATGCTGAATTCCACAACAACATTAACATAAGTAGATAGTCATGTCTCAGAGGTATTGGAAGTAAAGCACATCAAACACCCAAAGAGGTGCGTGTGCTGTGATACAATGTTATTGGACAGAGTATGCCATGCATATAGATTAATGATTATGGATCTAAGTGATTAAATCAAAATAACGATTCTCAATATTACAATATAGATTTATTTTGTATGAAATAAGGTGTGGGTTTAGGTTAACGTGTTTGTTCAAAGTGTTTAAGGTGCTTTTAAAAATTCAAACAGAAAACAAATAGATGAAGACTCTACGACATAAAATAACAAATCTACCAACCCCATGATCTTGTAAAACGTCCAGATGACACCTGGTATTGTCATCCAAAGTTTATATCCAGTATCACATTACTGTCAAAATTACAAGGTATATTCTGTACGGGATGAGTTTGGATACAAAAACCGACCCGCATTTTTTTCGTCACCTCTTGAGCAGTCTTTATTTGTATTGCACAATAAAGATTCTTTAGTGGTAATTTTCTGTCAAACCAGTCTCGAAAGTTAATTAAAATATCATGTTACTGTAGGTATCAGCAGGGAGGTAAATACATTTTCCTGTAAAATAGTTATGCAGTTATTTTGCTATTAGCACATACTGAGGGCACATATTTGGATGTTAAAATACAAAACAGTTGCTGCTGACATAAGCGTTTTAAATGTATTTCAGTGTTGTCGATATGTCTCTAATTGGGAAAATATTTCTGAAGTTATTTCGCTATTATTTGAACAGACTGAGGGGCTCACACAACTATTTGGCTGTTCAAATAGAAAACAGCTTTTGCTTGGGACAGGCTTTTAAAATGTCGTGCAGTGTAGTTGATAATATATTATGTCTTTAACTGGGCAAATATTTCGGTAGTTATTTCGAACAGATTGAGGGGCACATCCATTTATTTAAATAGAAAACAGCTGTTGCTTGTGACACAGGCTTTTTAAATGACGTGCAGTATAGTCTCGATATGTCTCTAAGTGGAATAGTATTTCGGATGTCATTTCGCTATTTGAACAGATTGAGGGACAAATAAACATAAATGTGGCTCTCTAAATGTAAAGCAGTACGTTTCTTTTGACAGTCGCTTTGTTAATGTTTGCAGTGTGGTCGATTACTTTCTAACTGGGAATATATATCTGAAGTTATTTCGCTATTTGAACAGACTGAGGGACACATATTTGGCTGATCGAATAAAAAAACGTTGCTTCTGACACAGACTTTGTAAAAGAAATTATGTTTAGGAGTTTGGCCGATGCGTCTTTAACTGGGAAAATATGTATGAAGTTAGTTTGCTATCTGAAATTTGGTTATCCAAATGTAAAGCAGTACGTTGCTTGTGACAAACGCTTTGTAAATGTTTTGTAATGTGGTCGGCAGTTCTTTAACTGGGAATATATTACTGTTATTTCGCTATTATGGACACACTGAGGGGAAAGTATTTGGATGTCAAAATACTAAACGGACCGTTGCTTCTAAAGCCCGCCTTGTCAATGTTTTGCAGTGTGGTCGGTAAGTCCCTAACTGGGAAAACATTTCTGAAGTCATTTCGCAATTTGAACAGACTGAGAGACAAATAAACGTATAACTGTGGCTCTCTCAAAGTGTTTAGCAGTACGTAGCTTCTTACAAACGTTTTGTAAATGTAATGAAGTGCGGTCCAAGTTTTCGAACTTGGAACACATTTCTGAAGTTGTTTCGCTAAATGAACACACTGAGGGGTAAGAATTTGGCTGTCCAAATACAAAACAGACTGTTGCTTTAGGAGCCCGCTTTGTCAATGCTTAGCATTCGTCGTAATTTGATTGTTGAACATGTGTAAACGTGTGAAATGCACACGAGTTAACTTGACGATATAATATGCTGACCAAGCAAATGTTTACAACAAATTGTTAGGCCATGACATAGTTTTGTCTGGGCTTATTGGGCTTATTTGTATTGCTTGTTTAGTTTCCCTAGTTTTGCAAATGACATCAACAACTGCGATAATAAAAGTAATTCTATTTTTAATCTTTACAGATATGTGTGCGTTGTATACTCGTCTCCTTTGGCTAAATGTACTTTTTTCGTTGAGATATCAATCCAATTCATACTCGTCTCATTTTAAATGCATTTCCACATATTAGGTTCAGCCTATTACATTCTCTAGGTTCAGCCTATGACGTTCTCTATGCGCATACGGTAGCATATCTGTAATAGACAACGCTTTATGCATGGTGTATTCGCCCTTTATAACATTTTCCTTTTTCAAGTATGTAAAAAACTGAAGCTTCAGCTTTTTTGGATATTTAGTTTGATTAATTTTATTACTTAAATTAATCTAAACATAATGTAACAACAGTCCATGCTTCAAGTGTATTAAAAATTAAGTGTTGATAAGGAATACTTATTAATAAATTGGATCTGTTATTCATGGGTATGTTATCTTAATAATAAAGAACATTATTTTTTTTAAACACCACAAGTATTGTTTACTTGAATTGTTAAATGATTAATATAATTATGTTGACGGATGGCGTGCATAATAATGATCTCATTGCTACTATTTGTGTAAAGGTTACTGTACGTTTATGTAAATCGTACGTTATGCTGTTCGTACATACCTTATTTGTGAAGTTAAATATAACTGAACACTGAACTGAAAAGAACGGAACAATTTGGGTCTGCACAAGAAGACGTTCGCAGTTTAGCAATGAACATTATTTTATATTATGATCTTTAATCATGGCTGTCATGCGGAGAAGCTTTTACATGATTTGTTGGTCGGTTGGTTGTTTAGCTGGTTACTTACTTGTTTGGTTAATTTCTTGTTTGGTTACTTGGGTGTTTGCTTGTTCGCTTATTGTATGAAGCTCTTGATATTATCAGTATTTGCCACATAAGGTAAGTTTTAAATCTCCATAAATAGTAGCAAGTGTTTCCTCGTAAAATTGCTCGATGAAGACCGGCTATGCAGATTGTTACTTTATTGTTTCTGTGTTGTGATTTCCGTGTTGCATTTTGCGTTCATAGCGATTCAGTTCAATATGGTAAACTATTTAAATGTTAACGTGTTGACTGTGTGTCTAGACTGTGTTTTAATATGCACCTAAGGAATTGTATCAGTCTGCGTCGATCTGTGTCATTGCATCTGAGACAACGAAATCAACGGTATTTTTTGATCACTACATTCATCCTCCGTCGGAAAACGATAAGAATGCAATCTTCGTTTCAATTGAACAATCACAATAACGCGGGCTAACATTGATAACTGATAAAGCGCAAACATGCGACCCATAAATATAGTAAATAACATGAATTTTCTAATAAACAGAGTAAGTATTGATTACATGGAATGTTAAATATTTCTAATAATAATGTTGAAGTATGTATTGCATACAAATGGTGTCATTGCTACTGGTCTTTGCCAAGGTTACTTACTGTACGTTTATGTAAATCTTACGTTATGCTGTATATACAAACGTTGTTTGCGTAGTTTATTAATAGATCTAACACAGAACGTTAAGCCCTGTTTGCTCAAGAAGATGTGAGCTATTGAGCAATGAATTGTTTATATATTATTATGTTTTAATCATGACTGCCAGACGGAAGAGCTTTTACATGATTAGTTGGTCGGTTGGTTGGTTGGCTAATTAGTTGCTTTTTTTCGTACATGCTTGTTTGGTTACTTGCGTATTTGCTTGGTCGCTCTTATATATGAAACTGTTGATATTGTCATCGTTTGTCACATTAAGTTAAATGTCAAATCTCCATGAATAATAGCTAGTGTTTCCTCGAGAAATTACTCGATTAAGATCGACGATGTAGACTATTAATTTGTGGTTTCCGCGTTAGTTAGCGATTCAGTTCAATATGTGGTAAACTGTTTAAATGTTACGTTTTCAATGTGCCTCTAGACTGCGTTGCAATATGCACCGAAGAAATGTTATCAATCTGCGTCGATCTGTGTCATTGCATCTGAGACAACGAAATCAACGGTATTTCTTGATTACTACATTCATCATCCGTCGGAAACCGATTAGAATGCAATCTTCGTTTCAATTGAACAATCACAAGAACGCGGGCTAAGATTGATAACTGATTATGCGCAAACATGCGACCCATAAATATAGTAAATAACATTAATTTTCTTATAAACAGAGTAAGTATTGATTGCCTGGAATGTTAAATGTTTCTAATAAAAATGTTGACGTAATTCTGGCATAAAAATGGTCTCATTGCTACTGGTTTTTGCCAACTTGCTTGTTTGATTACTTGCGTGTTTGCTTTGTCGCTCTTTTATATGAAACTGTTCATTTTGTCATCGTTTGTCACATTAAGTTAAATGTGAAATCTCCATGAATAATAGCTAGTGTTTCCTCGAGAAATTACTTGATTAATATCGACGATGTATATTGTTAGTGTGTGGTTTCCGCGTTGCGTTAGCGATTCAGTTCAATATGTGGTAACCTGTTTAAATGTTACCAGTACGTTTTCAATGTGCGTCTGGACTGCGTTGCAATATGCACCGAAGAACTGTTATCAATCTGCGTCGATCTGTGTCATTGCATTTGAGACAACGAAATCAACGGTATTTCTTGATTACTACATTCATCGTCCGTCGGAAAACGATTGGAATGCCGTCAATTTTTCCTTAAAATTTATTGCAACCTTTCTGTACCGCAATTGGTTTGTGACTAACAAATGAGTTTTGTTGGGATTCAGCCTCGTTCGAAATGAATTATTTGTACAAAATGAAGATTGTTTTAAAATATATTGCTATTATAATTTTTATGGAAATGTGTAATTATTTCATGATTTAAATGAAATTGTAAGTTTATCTTACAGTGTTCGGCAGAGAACAATATTGAGAGGACATATCTGGTTCCGTATTCATTAACTAATCGCCTTAGAAAATCATTACAAAAACGGATACTGAAAAATAAATTTACTCTCGGAAATCACAAGCTTAGATTCAAAATACTATTTTTAAAAAAAATCATAAGAAAACTTTCACATATTAAACAGTCACAGACTTAAGACATGTTACTAATTTAGGACATTTCGAGTGATGTTCATAATGACACCAAGTACTGTTTCTATCCAGCATGCAGACTACTCCAGCGTGTTTCAATAAGCAGCTGGCTTTCGAATCAATTGAGCAATTAAGATTAAACTACACAATAATTAAAGTCGATGGGTTAAAGCCAAAAACCAAGTATCTTAATTTAATTTATACAGCCAGATACTAAATTTTAGCTTTTACCCATCATCTAACGTTGACTTACACACGCAAAGCGGTTGCCTGGCCGTCCACAGTTGCGTTTCCGGGTCGCAGGAGGCGAAAACCGCGCCGATGGGGAAGAGCCCCTCGTCGCATGAGTACTCAAGCAGGTAGCCGCCTCCCCACACGTGCACGCTACCGTTGGCGGGCGCGTACGGCTCCTTGCAGGGACTCTCATCTGTAAAACATTATGTTAGAACGTTGACAGAAGTAATAGGGTTGATGTTATACCTCTTCCATACAGTGTCATTTAACTGTAGAACATAAAGGTGAATGAAGTAACTTTGTTGCTGTTGTGTTTCTGTCGTGCATTGACTTTCATATGACTGAAGTAATAGTATTACTGCTAAGTTTATATCATACAAATGCATTTTCCTGTAGAACATAAAATGCTCTATTGAAGACTGAAGTAATGTTGTTTTGGTTATGTTTCTATCATACATTGAGTTTCATCTGTAGAACAGAATAAGTAATATTGCCTCTATTATGCTTGAACGTTCATCCGTAGAACATTGTAGGCTGTAATGAAGACTGAAGTAATAGTGTTTCTGTTAGACTTCATCACATGCAAAATGTTTGGCGGTGCGAGTTTCCAACCGGAAAGCACTCGGGGATACGTGTAATTCAAAGGTTGTAACTCAAGATACAGGATAGTCGAAATATTGATTCTTGTGTGAACATGCCATTCGTCTTGTCCTTCAAACCTTTGCGCTAAATGTGATTTTAATTTTACAAAGTCCACACAGCGTTAAGAAATCATATACCACAAAATAATCCACACATTTGATATCACATTTAACAAAGAGGACGATTATTTTGACGTTGCAAATTGTTACAAAAAACCGCCAAGCGTTAAATATTAAAATATCATTTTGACATTAATGGTATCTGTCAGTGTGTGGGGGTATTTTTTTTATATATTTTATTTAATGCAACCACTAAGCGACGTTTGCATCTTGTCTAAAAACGAGGTCATCTAATGTAGTACACATTATGTTTATGTAACGTCTAAATGTAAAAAGAAAAGAAACATCGCTTAATAATTTGCACTGGCATTGACACCAATTAAGGAGCCAACACTTTTAAATATGTTATGATATTGTACGAAACAATGTAATGTCAGCGAAAAAACAAGCGCTATGAATGTTATGTCATTAGAGAACAAAGCACTTTGAATGTCATACCAGTAATGAACCAAACACTTGAATGTCATGTCAGCGAAGAACCAAGCACTTAGTATGTCATGTCAGCGAAGGACCAATCATTTTGAATGTCAAAAACGTGAAGGACCAATCAATTTGAATGTCATATAAGTGGACCAATCACTGCGGATGTCATAGAAGTGAATGACTAATACTTTAAATGTCATAATGGTAAAGGACCAGTCACTTTGAATGTCATATAAGTAAAGGACCAGTCACTTTGAATGTCATAGAAGTAAAGGACCAGTCACTTTGAATGTCATATAAGTAAAGGACCAGTCACTTTGAATGTCATATAAGTAAAGGACCAGTCACTTTGAATGTCATATATTACGTGAAGAACCAATCACTTTGAATGCCATATAAGTGAAGGAACAATCACATTGATTGTCATGTTAGTGAAGAACTTAACCGTTCTTATGTCATGTCAGTGAAGAACTTACGTGAAAAAATTATCGTGTTTATTATTGCATATCTGCCATGATACTGAGTACACCGGCTCTGTCAGGAAATAACACAGCGTTTAGTAATGCGTAATATCAGAACCGGATTACCAACGGTCATTTGCGTATAATAAATATGTGCTATGTCAAGGATCAATCTAATTAACATCAGTTTTCCGTCTTTTTTAATTATGGAATCAACATTTTTAACTGGAGATAGCAATTTGCAATCCTACGCCTTCAAATGCACAATCTCAAAGAAAAAGTATATCCAGAAAGAACCAATAATATAAAATGGTTTTAAAAGTGCAATGGCAAAGCATGTCTAGAATCAAGTGCTTGAAAATACAATGTAAATCATGTCAATGTCAGACAAGAATCGAGCTTTTTAATTGTTGCGTTATAATGTCAATCAAGAACCCAAAACGTTTTACATACTCTTTTTCCTTCTGTCAACGTCGGTCTTCAATTACTATTTACGGGCTGTTAGAAACACATATTTTATGCAAATAATGGCATGTTATAATACAATACATTTCAATAGCGAAACGGATATCTTGCACAGTAACTTTATCTTCTTACTAATTTAATTGTTGCGTTTGCCATACCGCATATTCATTTATGTGCAATGCGCTTGTTGACATAGATCCAAACCTTCTTTTTAGCACAACATTCACAAAGTTTAATCGTATATTAATAAAAACATATAGAGACAGAATATGGTTAGATTAATGATATATGTTTAATTTGATTGAACTTTCTTAAGTGTATAAAAAAATATCGTTGCGTTAAGAAAATGAAATGAGAAAAGTTTTGCAAACAGTGCTAACGTTTTGGTGAAAAGTTAAAGGGACTATGTCATCGAAAAAATGTCCCAAGGGGGCAATTTCTTGAAAACAAAATCTGAAATTTAGATATTAATACTGGCATATAATAACGGTAATTAAAACAGGGTATATATAATGGGAACAGAGTGTTCGCATTCTGAAATAAAAATCAATTTATAATATGGGTTGTGTTTGTTTGGCCCTTTTCCTGTTTATATTATGACGTCAGAATTGTGAGCATTCTATATAGACCTAGACTACAAACGACTCCTTGTCAAGCATTTGACGCCATTGGTTAACGCGCTGTCTGCTGCCATTTCTTCGTATGGCTTCAAAGTCTTGAGTTCGATACCCGCTTGGGGTTTTAGTTTTTTCAGGGTTTTTTCCTGATTTTTTTCATCAAATACCTTATTGTGTAATATATTATTTGATTTATTTAATACACATGTCTTAGTAAAGCGCATTTTTCTATCAAATAATATAATATATAGTGCAATAGGCAGCCAATTTTTCGTTGACACAGTCCCTTTAATGTGATTGACACGCGAATAGCGACATTTTCCTCTTATCTGATTTAGACAAATTGGTTAATGTAAATTGGCGCCCGCCAAGAGACTACTTAAAACTTAAAGCTTGTATTAAGCCCTGTATTCGAACGTTTTCGCTAGTCCATCGGCAAGACGTTTTTATTTATTTATTAAAAAAAACTCTATTTTGCCGCATCGTCATCTGTTAATGATAGTAATTATCATAATTCATTTCGAATTTGCGGAATGTCGTTTTTTCAATGACATTGAATATCAATCATATTTAGCAATGAGCGTAAAAGCTTTTTAAGTTAAGATAGCTTTCGTAAATGGTTATTACTTAAAGCATCGGTTTCTTAAATGTAGGTGATATTCGTTTACTCGTTTTGGGTCAACCGTGGGGTAATAGATAAATTGCCTAGTCATACATGCTGCATTGAACTTAAACTACGAAACCCACCATTTTACTTCGTATTGCGAACGGAATAATTGCATAGTATGTGTTAGCGAGCACAATTTATTGCCGGGTGGTGGTATATTGATTTAAAAGTTATCCATGCAAATCATTCTGTTGGAAAGACAATTTTAGAAGGCAAAAAAAGGAGCGCTTACCTGTCAACGCAGAGCTGTTCGTTGTTGAAATGTCGATATAAAGGTTCTCTGAAAGCAAAAGCAAAGCAAGTACGTTAGTAACGTTTAACGTTTTGTCAGCATGTTCTTGCATTTGACCAACAACTAGACGATTTCTGCTTCAAAAATGTACTCGAAATAATTTCAAACTTTATGAACTTCATTAAACATTAACTGATGGCTTGGAAACTGTGAGTGAACTGATTGCTGCATGCAGTAATATTTTAAAAGTTTTATTAAGAACTACATGTAATATTTACTACATTGAAAATATAGATCACACATCTTCAAAATAATGTTTTCCGAAACAACCATCGTGGAAGTCTATAATTTAAAAAGTGTACATGAAAACAATTCACATTTACCAAACTTGCAGAATGAAAAGGAGACATTTTGAACGTTAAGTTTGGAAATAAATAAAAAACATTTATAAATTCGAATATGGTATCATGAACTGGTTCTCTACCATGTGCTGCCCCTGTCCCGTCGAAGCTGTGTAACGACAGTAGTTTAATAAACATTTTAAATGGTCACCGTGTTTAAAGGGACTATGTCATCGAAAAAGGTCTCAAGGGGGCAATGATAGCGCAGTTGGTTAAAGCGCTCACTCTTACGTCGGGAGTTTTATCTCTGCTTGGGGTTTTTATTTTCAGACTTTTTTGCTAATTTGTTTTTATCAAATATCTTATTGTGTATTATATCATGTTTTATTTATTTCATGCACATGTCTGTGTAATGCTCGTTTGTATCATATAATATAATTTATAGTGTAATAAAATTTCAATTTATCGACGACATAGGCCCTTTAAATGGCGAGTATTTTAGTCCAAGGACCAAGATTTGCACCTTCAAGCTTGCATAAACTGTGAATTTTATATTGTAGACTTTGGCATGTCGGTTGTTGTTGTTTTTGCTGTTGTTGGTGGTGGTGGTGTACACGTTGCAGTATTTGTTGTTGATGTTATGGTTGCTGTTGTTTTTCTTTTCTTATTGGTGTTGATTATCATATGCTGTATCTTTATATCGCCGCACTGTTTGATGGATTATTCAGTAATGATTACTAGGGTCATAAGGAACTTCACCAGATGAATGTTTGTACACGTACGATAAAAATGATACATATAATAATGAAAACGACGACGACCATGATGGTATATAAATGTCTCCCGTTGCTTCTATACCAATGGCTGCTACTGCTACCGCAGTCGAAGAGGGGTGGTACTTAATTGAGATTCTAATTAAATAGTTGTACTCGGAAATTCTAATATATGCTGATAATGCACATTATAGAAACGATTAATGAAAACTAACCTCGTGATTAATATAAAACTACCGACCTGGGCTGACGGTTGATGCATCAATTGGCGGCAACAGATTCTTGGAAACTGCTATAAATCCCAAAACGATAAGGCTCGTCAATTTGTTTAAATTACTCGGTATATTAGCACTGGTATTATCCATCTTAACTGATTTACATTGTGTTTTTTTGTTACATAAAATAACCATAGCCAGTTTATGCACGCGTCTTATTTGATGCTAAGGCGACCAATTGTAGGTGCTTAAAACACTGAGGTTCATACAAAAATTATGTATTGTTCAACATTAGGTCCAGTGGTTCAAGTGGCATTTCCTTAATTAGAGAAACCAGGTCTAGAAAGTTCAGTGAAGTTCAGTCTATGTATATAAAACGATTACTGACTAGGACGTTTAATAATTAGTCTATGTCTGCCTGAGTTGACGTTTTCTGTTGGCCAAATACCATTGTTATTGATACTGCAGCTGCTTCTGATGTTGTTGTTGTTGCTGTTGATGATGACGACGACGACGATGATGATGATTATTATTATGATTATGATGATGATGATAATGATGATGATGATGATGATGGTAATCATGATGATGCCATGTGAAGTTATCTCAGTGGTATAATGGATTTGGCGTCCGTTTTGCGATTGGGAATTCCATCCCTACTAATTATCATTCTAACATGATACTCGCTATTTTTTTCTATAGACAAAGAACAACATTAGTGTTGTTAAACTATCTAATAAACAACGCAAAACGCAGTCCCGATTCTGAGCGGAGCATAGTAAAAAATAGTTCTCATAACAATTGCAAGAATATTTGTCAAATAATGTTAAAATCGAAATAATTTTCGCATTACCGTTGTGTATCGACCAATAAACAACTAATTGTCGTTCTGATGCGTGGCTATTAAACAACTCGGGCTAACGCCCTCGTGGTTTAATTCCTACGCATCATAACTTCAAATCGCTGTTTAGTGGTCGATAAAAAACGATACAGCGAAAACTATTTCATCCTAGAAAATTAATGGACATGGACATGAAAAATATGTACGTTACACTTTTACCCATATATGCCTGACTTTCAACGATTGATAAATATGCAATCTGTGAACACACAGTACCCTTGGTTATGGTATGGGCACAAAGCTTAACTACCGATACTTAGTTCGAAATCTAGAACACATTATTTACTCTCGTAAGTAGCTAAAAAAATAATAGATCTAATTAATCTCAAATTTTCGATCGCATGTATTACCGGGTAAATCTAACGCCAATAGATGTAATGACTCACTTGGTTTCGATGTTAATAATAACAAATAGCTTCTTTTTTAATTAATCAGTTTATCGAAACATCCTGGGGTGTTGAAAAAATCCCCCTAAGTTTCGATGTTAAATTAAAATAGCTTTTGGAATTTATCATGAATCATTTCCTGAAATCATCGTGTCTTGCTAGAGGTCTAAACACACCTATTAAAAGAGGCAAACTAAGATTATACTTACATAAAATGAAAAATGCGTTTTTCTGATCCAAATTTATACATTTAAGCTCAACGTCTGTTTGACTAATACAATCGCATCTTACGTAATGCCTACTTGTCGTAGGAAACCCCGGCTTAATGCATGTGCGCAAAGTGTCGCCCCGGATTAGCCTGTGCAATCCGCACAGACTAATCAAGGACGACACTTTCCGTTTTTATGGTATTTTCTGTTTCAAAGAAGTCTCTTCTAAGCATAAATCCGCTGCTGGCGGAAAGTGTCGTCCCGGATTAGCCTGTGCAGTCCGCACAGGCTGATCCGGGACGACAATTTACGCAGATGCATTAAACCCGGGTTTTCCACGACAAGCCTCATTTATTCATTTTTAAATAAATTAATTAATCAGACAAAAATGTAACCACAGTTAGAATTTTATGACGACTATCGTAAAAAAAATATTTTGTGACTGCTGGTATAAATTGTAACTGCAGGTATATTAGTCAATGTTACAATTACAAATTTAATGACTGTGATTATAATTTTATAACACACGTTACATCTATAATTATCTGGAGTGTATTTGTACTTTTGACCCAAAGGATACCCCATAATTTACTACAAAGAAAATAAATGAGCTGTAAAAGATGCCATTTTGACCAACTGCCAAAGGGTGGGGGCAGTGCAGTGTGTGTGTAACCCCTAGGTTACATTGCACCTATTTAACGCGCATTTCCCCTGATAACAAGGGCGCTATCAGATACTTCCGCGGGGTGTTTCTCGTAGATATAAAGAAGTCCTGCTTAAATTTCACGACGACAAAACGAATACATATCAAAATTCCGGTTAATTACCAAATTAGCGTTAATTATTTCCGACACAGCTAACTTCGACACTTGAACCTAAAGAATGTATTAGTATCTTTTTTCTTCACACGCGATACGTAAACGCTAGCTGGTAAATCTTCGGTGTTTTCGTCGCAACGGTTCGGTGTAGATTTTCGGGGAAGGGGTTTGTTTTGATAGCTGTATTTGTCAAGTTTCAGTAATGCTAAGTATTAAATATTCTGCGTCCCTCCCATGATACGCTGGCCAATATCAATAGATACGGATCAGTGAATAACCGGTTTACCAAGTGCATAGTCCATCACCATACAATGTACCATATTTTTTACGTATACCATATTTGGTAAAGGGCAAATATGAATGTATGCATAACCATACAGCTGATATACAGATTTTGTGTCTTTAAAATCAAATAATGATCAACAGATTCAAAGAAATTACATATATGCCCACATAAATGTATTGTCTCGGTCTGAATTGCAGTTGTTTTTCATTTCATGTACCGGGTAAACGCATGCTTAATTCAACTGTCATTTTGAAAGACTGGTCTATTGAAGTTTAATCCTCATATCATTTTACAATCAAAAGTTATAACAATCACTTTAGAATGTGTCCATCATGTCGGTGCTAAACTTGACAATTTAAAATTATATTTCCTTTTAAAACATAATATAGTCACGTATAACAACGAAATACTTGTATATTGTTTTGAGTTTATAAATAATACAGTCATAATACGTCTAGCGTTACTGTATTTGCTTCATGTATTTTTCGATATTTTATTGCACATTGAAACTGTGATCTCACTTTAAGGAACTGAATTCGCGTCATGCATCTTAACTCGGGGAAGCAGCCATATTAACCTCAATATAAGCGATAGACAGGCTGGCTCAAATATTTTTCTCAAAGAAACAGTATGTGCACGTTTTGCACGATACAACTCGTGCAGAGACAATTTAGTACAAATAAGACGCAACGGATTCTCAAACATGCTACCTCTTTGTGTTAACTTAAATGTGTCCTTCCTGAAACTGAGAAGTACGTAAAACACATATTTGTGTACTAAATAAAGTGCGCACCTAGTTATAAACGCAGTTTTCACTACATTTGCTGGTAATACTTTCGCGTGAATTGGAAGAGTAGTTCCCCTTGTTTGTGCAGACGAGGTTGTTTACATATTTGTTGTTTCACCTGTTCAGCGATGAATAAAATGGAGATACAAATCTGCGTTTTACGATATCATCTCTCACTGTTTCATAATGGGTGGGTAATAGTTTTTTTTTTTGAGATGTTCTTCTAACAAAAGAACTGTATTTTATGTATCCTTATACGTAAAGGCAGATGATGGCATGTCGAAAGATTGAAAGAATGCCGTTAAGTGTCGTGATGTACATTGATAAACTTAAATGTAATGTATGCCTGGTTAAGTTTCATTTTTTTACAGCGAATGTAAACACGACACATCAAGTTTCTCTTAAATATGTATAGGTTAGTGGTTTGAACTGGTAGAAATTCTTATACTGACAGTAATTATGTTTTTAAATATGTGTGTTTAAATGTAAATATGCCTGTAATTTGTATCAATACAAATAGATATATTTATAAAATAGATTATAAACTATATATCCTTTTGTGGAGAACTTCTAATGTTAAATTTTGCATTGTTAACAACTGCCAGTGATTAACACTAAAATTAATTATATAAAAACTAAAAATCTATGAAAATCTTTAAAGTCGTACATAATGGCATTATATATTGTACAGAGTCTAAGTCCTCGGAAGGTGTTGGATGGGAGATAGATTGTATTTGAGGCGCGTCGTGGGAAAACCGGACTTAATGCATGTGCGTAAAGTGTCGTCCCGGACTAGCCTGTGCAGTCTGCACAGGCTAATCCGGGACGTCACTTTCCGCCTACAGTGGATTTATGTTCAGAAGAGACTTCCTTGAAACAGAAAATACCATAAAAGCGGAAAGTGTCGTCTTGGATTAGCCTGTGCGGACGACACTTTACGCACATGCATTAAGACCAGTTTTCCCACGACATGCTTCATTTGTTTCATGGTTTTACAATGTACAATGTATCTTTAGCAAACATGATATGACTGAACAATTTTTTGTTATCTTAATATGATAATAACTTATATAAATATTTTATCATCACCATATACCAGTTGTTTTCATTATAGTTATACTTATTTCAGTTTTGTTTCATTTACTAAATAATCTATTGGATGACATATGACAATCATTTGCTATATATATAGTGGATATTTGTCGGTTTTGGTAGAATGTCGATTTTTGATTCACAAGTGATAATAGAAATTTATATTTTCATGAGTGGCAACTAGTGAATCAAATATCGATATTCTACCAAAATCAACACATTTTCTTTTTATTTTATCCTTAAAAATAGGTTATTTTGGTATTTTTCCGACTCCCAAAAAAGTGGTAATTTTCACTGTTTTAAAACAGTGAATAACCAATGGTATTTCATTGATATTTCCCAATAAACCACCAGGAAGCATACAAGAAATTATTCTATTTTATTGTACTGGACCTATTTTCTGAATCTTGGAAATATGCAAAATAATAGAGTTTGATAAATGGATTTTCAAGATGAATTAGCATTTTTGTCATATTAAAATGTGTAATTGTTTCATTATTATCAGTTGGGTAATATATTATTTTTATTTATATCGTAAACAGACTGATCTGCAGTGGGTGGGTTTAAAAGGTCTCAACCAACCCATAGTAGATGGGTTATCAGATATATTAGATATATCTGGTATTTCTGTTATAGATTCATCATGATGAAATGTTAACAACTTTTATATCTTCAATGATACTTTTACAGACAAAAATTATATCTAAAAATACTATAATCTCGGCGGGGTATTTTTATTTTGAGATTTCATACATTTCTTTGAAATATTTTAAGTGTCTGCAATTAATTATGATGGGGAAAAAGGATGATAGCACGGAAATTTGTAAGATGCCAAGCATTTGTTGTCTTTGACACCTGTGCCGATTGTTAGGGTGTGGGGTATGAGTAGCAGTGCACAGAATGTGCAATGAAAAAAAAGGTGATAAAAATGCCTTACCACTGTTACTCCAATAAGTGCACATGATGTGGGTAGTGCGGGTGGCATTGCCACAGGATTGTGGTCTGACGAAAAGGAATTGTGTTAATTGACTACAGACAAGAAGGGAATGTATAGATAACGGATTTAAATGCAAGCCTAGATAATTCAGAACATTTTTTAGAATTTGTTTTGTAATGCCACAAGATTGTGGTCAGATGAAACAGTCAAAAATATGTATTAATTGACAACAAGCAACAGGGAATTTTAAGATTTAAATTCAAGCCTTACAAAAATGAAACAAATTCATTGTTGGGGTTGTAAGATGCACTGTTTGAACTCTTGCGTCCTAGCCACACACTGTAGTCTCGATAAAAGTGAATTCAAAGATTAGGAAGATTTTATATAAATTCAGAGCTTTTCCGAGTAAAAGCCTATTGTAATAATTTTGCGGAAAATAAAAAGTAATAAGTACACAAATATACATCTAAGGATACATGAGATAACTTCTAAGCTATGGTGCAAAAAATTCTAAGGCACTCACAAATATAAGGAATATTCTTGTAGGTGATTCTCTTGTTGAAATTTGCATTAATCCCTGAAATTGGATTGCAAGATATTTGCATACATATTATCTCAATCAAAATCTCTGGTTAAACACTCTCATAACAGTAAGCAATCAAGATCGTATTAAGGAAAGGTAGTCTATCACTTAGCAAAACAATAAATGATGATGTGTATTTATAAGAAACTATGGTGGTGAAATTTCATATTTATTTTCAAAGCAACAACTCTCAAATAGACATGTTATTGCAAAGTGAATTTCCTAAAAGTTTCCTACAATGTCATGCTTTCATACGAGTTGAAATGCTAACAAAAATCAGTTTAATTTAACTTAAACCACGTTAACTGTTTGTTATTTTTTTGCAAATTTATTGTAATACTGGTACAATTGTATTATGTTCATAGTTTAAAAGGATGTGTACGGTAGTACCATTCCATTATGGGGTAAAATACTGACCTACAATGTACCTTAGAATACATAGGCAATGTGTCATATTACCTATTTGACTCATTGGTTTTCATGCGCAGTGTATGGTATTTAAATTCATTGACAATGCAGTTTACTCATCATTTATCTCTGGGCTACTCTCAGGAAGAGTGTGATTTGTATATTGAGTATTTAATGCCTTAAGTGATATTTTATATTATAGTTTACTTGTGTTTTGGATTTATTGAATTTACTATGTCGAGAATTTAATTGGAATTTATATTACCATAAATAGGTATGAAATTAATAAAGTATAATTGCTAAGGTTTATAATTTCCTCCTTTCTGTAAAAGACAGTGTTAATTAATTATTTGTGTTATTTATGTATTTGTTAATTAATTAATTACCCAGTAATTTATCTATTTATTTGTTTGTTCATTCATTTGTTTGTTTGCTTGCTTGCACGATCACTCACTCACTCACCCAGCCACCCACCCACCCACACACCCACACACTCACTCGCTCGCTCACTCACTCACTCACACTCACTCACTCACTCACACTCACTCACTCACTCACGCACTCAATCTGACTCACTCACTCACTCACTCACTCACTCACTCACTCACTCACTCAGGCACTTATTTATTAAATCATTAATTTATTCATACATTTAGTTGTTTATGTACAGTTTAAATATATATTACTATTTTTTTTGTTCTTGTATTAAGCTTATCAATATGAAAAGATTTTACTGTATACGTGTGTACATTTTACTTAGTCATTGAAAGCATGATGATGGAATGTAATGTTTAACAGTCTACCATAGACTTAATTAATCCTTCTTAACAATCATATATAAGGTCGCGGTGGTGTAGTGGATATGGTGTCAGCCTAGCGATTGGGAGCTCCCGGGTTCGATCCCCACTCTTGGAGCGTTCTCAAGATCTCCCCCAAAGACACCAAGTACTGGTTCTACCCAGGAGACGGACTCGAGAGTGTTTCTATAAGCCTTAGGCTTTCCATGCAATCGAGCTAAAATAAATAGGTTTAAACTAACACTCAAATTTCAGACTGTCTGATGCATATATCTGTTTCTTGTTATCAAAGCAACTATAGCAATTATTTGTAGTAAATAATTATTGCGCATGACTGCATTGCTTAACATTTCCACACTCATGGAACATTTTTTAACACTTACGAAGGTGGCATAGCATACTTTTGGTTATTTTATGGTAAATACAATATGTGCAGTATAAATATTGGATTCAGCAGTAACAGGATGGAGTCTAATGCAGCATGATATGCAGATGTTTTCTGGCTTGGAGTTAATAGTGTAAACACTGGAATCGATTCATGAAAGCATTAACATAAATGACATCATTTTGTGCATCTCTGTTCCATGCTGCCAACAGGTCATCCTTGTAAAATAGCGATGTAGTATTTGTACAATTACTCATTGTGGTACTTTAGTATGGATATAAAATAACTGCTCTTAATAAATAAATCCATACATAGTGTAATTATTGGGCAATGAACATGTGCTTGTAATTATTATATTTTTATAATTGTTTGTGGTATTTATATGAGTGGATGTTTCTTAGAGCATTATTTCACGCCATATATGTTATAAATATATGGCATGAAATAATGCTCTTAAGAAAAATCCACTTATAGTGGAATTATTGTGTGATTAACTTTTTGCTTGTAATAATTATTTATTTCTAATCTCATTTCGCAGTTTCCCAGAGAGGACGGCAAGAGTCCAAGGACCAATATGGATCGGTACGATGAGTCATCCGTGAACTTGTTGTCGGTGAAAAAGATGAATGGAAATCATGCCCCTTTAAACAATAACCTAAATAATGACATAGAGAAGGCCACAGAGAATAACAATGTATTGCTAGAAAGCCAGCAATACGAACTCAAGTCTTTTACTCCCGAAGACAGAAGTGAAAATTCTGACTCATCGATAACAAGAAGTAAAACGCGATTTTATTTGTGCATGGGACTTGTGATGGTGTGTGTGGTTCTGTTGCTGATAGTGGGGGTTATTCTGTTTGTGAAATTATCAGGTAAGCCTTTTAATTGGTATTTTAATCATACATTTTATATTTTGTTTGCTGATTGATTGGAAACTCCACTACATGTATATCGAACAGTGAGAATGTCAATAATCAGACATATTTATAGAAATATTGAAATTTGCATCTTATACGAGGGCCGTCCGGACAGTGCATTCACAGGGTCTGATAATATTATAAACATTAACTAATTTAAATGAAATCTGTGAGACATGTACTTTGATCTGTACTTAATCTGAATATTATGCAACTTAAACAATGTCTTGTAAGGAAATGTAAATTACATCGCCATAGCAACAGTAGGTTGTCATGTACGGAGCCTTTTTGAATTTTTTAATTCGCCCTTGTTGTAGGCAGTTGAATTTTATACTTAAACTAATACTTAAACTAACGAGAAATTTTACCAAATTGATTTGTCACTATCAGCAATAATACACTGATGAGATATCAAAATTTCAAATGTTTTGCTCAAGCCGTTCATTTTCTACAATAAACAACGATGAAGTGGTATGTCAGAATAAAAGATGTCTATGTTTATACATTTTTGTAATTTATTCCCAATTTCATTAGAAGTTTACATGATGGACGTACACAACATTTTTGGTGCAACGAGTAAATCATTGTTGTAAATGATTGTGCAGCTTCAATGTTAAAGCCCTCTTAACAATGTAACTAATTTAATTACTGCCAAATGCATCAGTTATAAATAATTTTTAGTTGTTCGCAGAACAACTAAATATACCGCAATTCCACAATTGAACAGTCTAAGAACTATGATCCTAACAGCTTTAGGCCAGTCAACTACGCGCAAGTAAGAAGTGCCGTTTTGAATATCGTTTAATTTGTCAAATGGCAATCATTACGATAATGAATTTAATTAGAACATGACATGATGGGAAAACTTTAGTCAACAACTTTTAATGTAGGATCAAATATGACTGTACTCGCGGAAGAGCAATAAAATAGTACGTTATGCAACGTCCTAATACAGTAATGAATGAGAGTCTGTGGTGACGAGGCGAGCCGAATAGACAAAATCTAACCCTTACCTATTCATCTCGTTATCGCCGACTCATGTAAAGATTATTTGTTTTGTAGTGAATTTGTTCAGTTATAACTCATTTTATTATTTACGTGGCCATCATTATAACGATAAAGAACAGTTTAGCGATTATTACGCAGTAGCGATTGATTTTTACGGAGCATTCCGGATATAGTCGATGTATCGCGATTGTGGTCGGATACACTAATTATATCAGAAACTACAATAGGCAGAATTTTAAGCGCAGAGAGTCGTAGCGTCAATAGCCTAGTGGATAGCATGTCGGACTCGCATTCTAAAGGACCTGGGTTCGATTCTCGGCAGAGGTTCAGATTTTTATATATATATTTTTTGACAGGTTTGCTACTCCAGATGCTTACTTAATTGAAAGGGAATACATGTTAAGACATTTCCGAAAGAAACCAACAATATTTTGATAGTAACTCCCTTCAAAGAACTTAAAACACTTGATAATACGGTTGAAAAGCTTGTAGCACAGTCTTTGCATTCATATACTGTTTAATATTTTTTAATATTCATCATCTTGTTTGTTTTTAAGGTTAATATTGAGTTTTTTTCAACCCCACAGCTTTTGATCTTCGACAGCGTAATCATCGTTCTTCCTCAGAGAGTGTCCCGTTATGAAACTCATAATTGTCGTTTTTCACTATAATTATACGTGTACATTCAGATTATGTGTGTTAGTAATCAATATTTAATGTCGGAATGTCAGATAGGAATGCCATTAAATGAATATATGCTTGTAGCTCAAAGCAAGAGTATGCAATTGAAAATCGGACAAATAATTTGTCTCGTTAGGTTTCTTGCCCGACATTGTTTTTTAATTTTGATTTGATTTTTTTTAAAGGCTTTAAATATTGTGTACTCGTACAGAGTTTTAAGCTGCTGAAAGTGACTTTATCTAGTTTTTACACCGGATTACGTTTTAATTGGTGGCGTACGATTTACAATGGACCTAAATTCATCAGCTACACATAATGAATTGAAACAATTCAAAACGGCATGATTGTGAAAAAACAACATAATTACACAATGTGATTGACATGTTTACGAGGCAATATTGTATTTAAACTTGCCATTTCGATTAGTATACATGTATATCGCTTAGCAATGATCAAGCCATATTTATAATATTGAACAAATGTTATAAAAAATACGTAAATGAATGTTTTCGTTTAAACATTTACAACCTCTGTATTTAAGGTGACGTATATCATCCCAATCTAATTGCCCAAACTGTCTATGGTGTGCCCAGTGTTACGCAATAGCGAACAACTGCAGTGCCTTCAGCACTTTGATTACATTATTTACTGCTAGTCTTGATAGACATACAACTGAAAAACAACTAAGGCAAACAAAAAAAATCTGTGTTTTGGGCAAACCGACCATACCTACCGAAAACCCCCCGACCCTAAAGTTTTTAGTCACGATTATTTCAGTGCAATCGGTATTAGTCAGATTTTAGATAATTTTTAATGTTTTTTTACCGAAATGTGTCTTTAAAAAAAGTTTTAAAAAAAACTAAATCCCAACCCTAGCTAACTTTTGTGAGACCATTGCCTGAAGTACACAATTTATTTTTGTTGGCCTAAAACAAAAACATTTTTCTCATTCTTCTGTACTTAATCTGCTAAATGTGGAGTCCGATGATTGACACGAATTACATCCATTCTGTTGTTTGATGCATGTAATAATGCAGTTGTGCCTGGACTAAAATACTAAATCAGTCTGATAATATCCAGTTCATATGTTAGCTAGCATAAGCTTGACTAATATTTCTAGAAATTTCAATAAATCATACACTGGTTTTATCCAACTCATTGTCTAATAATTGTAGGAAATTAATTAATAACCCCAGTGTTGTTTGTGGCTAGAAATGTCACTTCTGAAGAGTTAAATAAAATACTTGCTTTTAGCATTAAAGAGAAGTTTGCACTCCTTTTTTCCCTATATTTTGGGATTTTTTTTACATAAAATACCGTATATCAAATCGTGATAACAATTTTTTTATAAATTACAACAACATGTCCTGGCTATTGCAGCTTAGAAAGTTTATGATAAATGCAGAGGTTTAGATCATGATCATGTTAATCTGACACCATTTAATGAGGCGTGTCGTGGGAAAACTGGGCTTAATGCTTTTGCGGAAAGTGTCGTCCCGGATTAGCCTGTGCAGTCCGCACAGGCTAATCCAGGACGGCACTTGCCGCTATTATGGTATTTTCTGTTTCAAGGAAGTCTCTTCTAAACTCTTCTAAACATAAATCTACTGTAGGCGGAAAGTGCCGTCCCGGATTAGCCTCTAGAAAATAGTTATTACATGTTTATATTCTACTTTGTTATAAAACATTAATGAATTGTTTTGCATCAAATGATAACTTAGATTAATTTCGTTTGATAAAAAACTGCTGGGATTGTTTGCGAAAATTCCTGTATCTTAGTCAGTTTTTTTTGTCCGATTTAGATCAATTCTTTTTCAAAATAAAGCTTTCATTTTGAGGGGAATTTTAAGGTTAATATAGGGAAAATAAAATTATATACTTTATAAGCAGGGGAATGAGGTCAACTTTCGGGCCCAAATTGGCCCTAAAAAACACTAAGGGGCCTACAATTGGCCTATGAGATATCGAGAAAAAGGCCTTGTTTGTAATGCATGACTGCTAGCTCTTACACTTTTAAGATATAAAAAGGATGGTTTATCACCCATGACATAAACAGCTGATTTTATAGGTCTTATTCAAAAAGCATTCATTATTGTATAAAATATAGTCATAAAACTGGTTTGATGCAAAGGGCTGTAAAAATGTAAGAAGACGGTCACAAATTCTGACATACATTTGGCAGATGTGTGTGAATACAAAGAAATTTAGACTACAATGTATAAAGAGATTCTTTCCAGTATATAGACCTATCATAATTATAGAACATTAGATTTAAGAATTAAAGTTACATACAGCAGTTGAATGCTTTAACTTGTTCTACAAAAATTGGAACAGACACTTTTGACATATAAGATGCATTTAAGTGTGCAATAAATGAAAATAAATCCATCATAAAAATTATGCCATGCAAATGTGTATTTGATTTATTTGAATGTAAGAAAATGATAACATGCTGCAAAGTTACAAACTTGGCTTTTATATACAAAACATAATGCATGTTAAGATGACATTTGCAAATATAGCATTTTGATTAAAGTATTTCAAAGACCTTTTTTGAAAACCAAATGAGGCATATTTGGAGGAAGGACACAAAGATATTGTCACATGCTGTTAATGTCATTTACCATAAGCAGATGTGATTGATATTTGAATGAACTGATCCCACATGTTTAAATTGTCGAGCAATTAAATTGTTAACAAATGCCCTTGTGGGTCTTTGTGGTTACTGGTATGTGAGATAAGAATTATTCCATGAATGCATAATTTTGAAATGAAATGTTGCATTTATATGTTAAATATAAATCCCCAGCACAGACTGACACCCTAGGTTGTAAATCATGGTCATTAAAATGATATAAACCCTAAATTGGCAGACCCCCATGGCCACTTGCAAGGCAGGATTCGTCACGGAAGTCATAAATTACATTATAATTGATCATCAACAAAGTCCCCCTTTACCAGCAATCATCAAGGTTTCTTTGTAGTGTCATTTGGAGAAATTGGCTGTCACATTGTACATGTCTGTGGTGTCTTTATAACATCTTTATTTCTAGCCAATTGTATTCCTCATGAATAAATAAATGTAAACAGTGTAAATTAGTACTTCAGAATAAATAATGTTAGTATCAATGATTTTATATAAATTCTATTATGGTGAAACATTTTGTCAACCGAAAGTTGAGTTGTTATTAAATAGAAACAAGAAATGTCTTCAAAAAAGACAATCGGCGTAGAAATTAATATTTAGATGTCATTTTTTTGCCCTTGAACAACAATTTCGTCCATTTTTTTTCCAATGACAAATTTTCTTTAAAATTTGCACAAACATGTGTCAATGTATCCTAAAACTAAAACAGTCTTAAAAAATAGGGGTCACCGGCCTTGTTCCGGAAATATTGGGGTTTAAATACGCTACCTGTCGAAGCCCTATTTTCAGTTTGTGTGACTAGCAATGGTCAATTATATAAAGCTTTCATTTTCAAACAAGGACGGAGATTTTTAAATGCATCTTTGTTTTAATCTTTCGTTTGGCAATATCCAAGTGCAGTTTAATGATAACGCCCTTTATCTATAGTTACCATTTAAAAAATGACTTTTAATGGACACTTGATGATGTTAATTATGCATTGAATATGCGTTTGAAAACATCAATAACAATCAAATATTTGAATATCTTTTGTTCCAAACGACAGGTTTTGTTAAAAAATTCCATATACATGTGTCATTGTATACAGAAACTAAAACAGTGTTAAAAAATAGGGGTCACTGGCCTTTGTCCGGAAATATTAGGTTTTGAATACGGTACCTGTCGAAGCAACCTTTTCAGTTTGGATTTTGTTATCAATGTTTTAAGTATATGTAGGAGAGCTTTTTTTCAAACAAAGTTATGGTTCTTTCAGCTGATATGTTTTCACATGTCTTATTTGGCAATATACAAGTGTAGTTTGATAATAAAAAATGATTTACTTATATTTATTGTTAAAATAATGAATTTGGCTGGACATTTAAGTAGGTCAAATGGGTATTAATAATACCTTTTGAAACGTCATTTATTATGCATCAATATATTTTGTTCCAAACGACAGATTTTCTTAAATTTTCGCACATACTTGCACCGTGTAAACTTACATCAAAACATTAATAAAAAGAATGGGTCACCAAATTTGTTTGGGAAATATTGGACTTTAAATAGGGTACCTGTGTAGCCTTTTTCGTGTTTAGTGTTTACGTTAACAACGTATCAATTGCCAAAATAGAATGAAGATATTTAATGGATCTTTCTTTTTAACTAATTTGTTTGGCAATACATTGTATACGTGTGGTTTTGATAATTATAATGCTTTATGAACTTTTAACCATTGACTGGAACTTAATGACTTACACCGATTTATATTTATTGATTGAAATTAGTATATTGTAACCTATAAACACTGAAGAAATAATGAAGCAAACAAAGAAATTAACCCAATTATTTTCTTTTTGTCTTTAATATAATACAAGAGGACCAAGCTGTGACTTAACGGACCCCATATTTTTCGTTCCCTACTAAGGAGACTTCTCAGACCCCAGATTTTTCGGTCCCTACTAACGAGACTTCTCAGATTATGTAGGCTAAACAATATAGTTATTTCATTATGTGAATGATTATAACATTCTGATCTTGACATACAATGAGTAAAAGTGTTCATAATTATGTTCATTTCTAGAGTGTATGTTGAAGATATGTTTATAACTTTAATTTAACCGCTTATGTAAACAATTATGTAAATTTTTAATCCCCAAAAGTATGCAACAGTTATTGGTATAAGTTAAACCATTGTTTGAAGTTTGCATTCCCTAAAAAATTAGAAATTTGCCCAATTGTATTGGCATTCAATTTTCCCGCTGCATAATTATCGCAAGAAATTTATGTCAAAAACAAAAAAAAGGTAAATAATTGACAATCTGATTCCACAATCATGGATCTTAAAGCCCTAATTCCAATCATGTACCCGTACCCAACCCCCATCATCCCTCCATAAACAATACAACAGAATAAAAGTGTAGGAGACATGGATCACAGACGAAAAGCATGTTTTTTAACCATGGTCGACCATGGTAGTTCATGGGTCTGAGACCATGGTCGGTAATTGGCACCACACTTCACGACCATGGTTGTACTTGACCATGGTCAACCATGATCCACCATGGAAGAAGACCATGGTCTGTGATGCCAATTACCTTCATGGTCGACCATGGAAGTCCATGGTCTCATAACCATGAACTACCATGGTCAACCATGGTAGTCAGTGGTCTCAAAACCATGAACTACCATACTTGACCATGGTAGTCAGTCTACCATGCTTGACCATGGTAGTCAGTGTGTAACATTTTGTAAACAACAAAAAGAAGGATTTAATTTGCATACCATTCATTTTCCCTCCATGTTAACATTGGAAACTGACCAATAAGAAACAATGTATTTGCTTACTGAAGGCAAACTTCCACTAACACTTATCAACACAAATCCTTGCAAGAAATGTTATTATTTGGATCACAATCTGAAACAATAAAGATATTTTGTATTTCAAATAACTGTTGTCTGTTATTTTTATCTAGTTAATGGACTTGAATCAGTGTCAATGAAAGGCATTATCATGGTTTTTGATGGTTGGTAAAGCAGACCATGGTATTTGATGGTCGACCATGGTCAAGCATGGTTGACAGTCAAATACCTTGCTGACCATGGTCATGATAAAGCAGACCATGGTCAAGACCATGGTTTTTGATGATCGACCATGACAGTCCATGGTCGGCAGTTAAATACCAAGTTGTAATTTTCGTTTGGGATAGATTGAGTTCATTTAAACTATCCAAACACAGCTGAAGATGCGTACAGTCGTGCCTCTTATGAAAGATGCTGTTGGTTATTTACACTTGATACATGGTAACAATTATGCTATGTGAAACTCCTTAGGTGCAAACATTTTTTTGTTGCATAGGATGTTTATGGTTGCAAAACAAATCAACAGACAAATGAAATATTATGCTAGACGTTGCTTGCGGTAAAATGTAACGAGAAGGCGCTTTGTGCAGTAAATACTCAAAATTTATGTGATTTTCTTTGTATTGCTTTTAAGTTATTCCCTTAAAAACAAAAAATCTGCCTATATTGTGATCTTTTTATTTATACTTGGTGTTCTTCTCAAGAATACAAATTGTCTAGTTGAAACACGTACAAAGCTTTATGTTGTCAAATTTGCAATGCAAAAAAGACAACAGAATAATTTGTCTCTTACAACCTTTCTGCAGTTTCTTGGTTAAAGATTTTGTGGGATTTGGTGGGTCCCTGTGGAGTGGACTTGTGCTAATTTGATTGTACCAGTCGAAATTGGCACTTGTTGTTGTCCTTAGGCCAGCAAAATTTGGTTGCGGAAAGCGTATAAAAAGAGACAGGACTTAATTGTTTGGTGGATCAGTATAATTCTGTATTTGGTTTTGGCCAGAAAAATTATATGCAAAATTTGGTAACTGCCACTAAATTTCTATACAAAATTTTGTCAATTGAGCCAGTGGGATTCTTTACTAAATTTAGTTTCGCCATTGGAATTTTATATAAAATTTGGTTTTTACCAATAGAATTCTTTACAAAATTTGGTTTGGGTAAGTGGAATTATATACATACAAGAAATGTCTTTAAAAAAGACAATCGGCGTTGAAATTAGTATTGAGATGTCATTGTTTTGCCCTAAATAAAATACAGAGGACCAAGCTCTGACTTCACGGACCCCATATTTTTCGTTCCCTACTAAGGAGACTTCTCAGACCCCAGATTTTTCGGTCCCTACTAAGGAGACTCCTCGGAAACTAGATTATTTGGACACTATAAGAAAAAGTATCGGCCCCCAAAATTCATTTGAGATAAACTCAGCAATATTAATATCTGTACCGTGAACAAACCGATCATATACCGCCCAATGTTTTCACCAGTGATACATGAATAAGCTACATACTAGTAATTTACGTAAACATAATTGATACATGAATTTGTCAGGCAAATTTAACAAATTAACATTGTCAGAAAATAATAGCGGGAATGAATGAGCAGTAATTTTATGAATTCCCCATTTATTGCAATTCTCGGGTTAAGGATTCTCCAGACGCTAATTGATGCGTGTGTATTAACGCAGCTTTACCGCGTGGTATTTTTAGAATGATTCTCCTGCTGGAGTTGTACTCGCTAGAATTAATTCATGGGGACGACAGTCGGTTACAGAGTACAATAATATTTTTACACAATGATAAAATAATTGGAAATATAAGCTCAATCAAATTTGCTAATATTTGTTTTGCTTATTTATCAAAAAAAATACCAGAAATTTACCACTTTATATTTTGTGCTTGTGAGCTCAACAGTCAACATTGTATGTTGTGACCGACTGTCGTCCCCGTGAATTGTAGAATTGTAATTGCTATTTATAGAGCGCGCCGATTATGTAGGCTAAACAATATAGTTATTTCATTATGTGAATGAATATAGCATTCTGATCATGACATACCATGAGTAAAATTGTTCATATTATTAATAATGTTCATTTCTAGAGTGTATGTCGAAGATATGTTTATAATTTAACCGCTTATGTAAACAATTATGTAAATTTTTAATCCCCAAAAGTATGCAACAGTTATTGGTATACTTTAAACCATTGCTTGAAGTTTGCATTCCCTAAAATTAGAAAATTTGCCCAATTCTATTGGCATTAAATTTTGCCGCTGCATAATTATTGCAAGAAATCTAGGTCAAAAGTGATCTTAGACAGCTATGCCGAAAAATGGTTTTGACCTGTGGATTTCTATACAAAATTTGGTATTATCCAGTAGAAATCTATACAAGATTTGGTTTTGGCCTAAAGAATTTCATACAAAATTTGCATTTGCCAGCAAATTTCTATGCACAATTTTGTTTGAGCCACTGGAATTCTTTACAAAGTTTTGTTTCTGTCAGTGTAATTTTGTAACAGATTTGGTTTGTGCCAGTGGACTTTTTTATGAAATTTGGTTTTGACGAGTAGAATTCTATACAATTTTGAACCTGAAATAGTATCCTGTGAAAACCATTAATTTCTGATCTGAACTTCTATAGGAACTTCTAATATCGTGAATCTTAGTGATTCTTTTGATAACAACTCATCTACAACTGAGCTTTCCTAATGTTTGACGTTTCATAATTATGTTGCGGTGTAAACAGTTTGACACGTGAGCAATTTATAGTTAAATTAAACATAAATCAAAGATAAATATGTGCAACATAGCTTCAGGATTTGGTTTTGACACTTGCAAATTATGTTTTAAAATGACAATTGAAGTTTTTTTGGCAATATTTTTTCAGCTTATATCAATGTCTGTTTAGTAAATTAGTTTAATATCCAGAAGTTAAACAATTCACATATTATTCTGTCCTTAGTTTTTCTGAAAGGCTATGTGTGTACGCCTTTTATTGTCAAACAGTTTTATCCGCCATTTGCTTGAATATAATTAAATTTCTGCTCTCAAACATAAATATAAAAACATTTATGATTGCTATGAAAGTATAGAAATGACATGCAATTTTTTGTATTATCACTTGGGTACACAAAAATTCATGTTTGCGTACAGAATAACTTTTGCGCTCCATACTTTTTATGTGTGCATGGAATAAATGTTTTTTTTTTGTAATTCAACAGATTTACAGTTAAACTTTGAAAACTCAAGCAGATTTCTTTATCATTTGGACAGTTTGATTAAAATTAGTCAAGCAACCATTGGATCTTTATGACAAAATTCTTTTATGTAAGTTTCTGTTTCAATTCTTCACACCTGTAAAACATTATTATCATTATAATGGAACAATAATGTTGAAGGTCGATGAATAATACATTAGATACTATCAGAGGGTCTCTGAAGTCATTTGTTTTCTTCAAATGAGAAGATTCACAATTATTTCTATAAAGTGACAGTTTTACTATCAGAGAAGAACTGAAGCATACTGTTACAATCTTATTGAAAGAAATTGATTTTATAGGTCATTTTTGCTCTGTACTGCTACTTATCTTTTTGTTTCTTTAAAGTGACATTTAGGGGCCAAAAAAGGTAAAACAATCTATAAATATGTTAAGTTTATTTAACATATAAAAAGGCCAAAATCTAATTAAACATTTGAGCAATAGGAAACAAATATTGGCACGAAGATTTTTGTGTGGCCTGAAAGGCGACAATTAGGGGTTTGTGCATAAAAGGAAGGTCAAGTTCGGTTTTCGGCATAATTGCTCTTATTGTACTTGAGTTATGCCCCTTTCTTTATAAAGAATAGTTTAAATAAGGCTTGAGTAGACAATAACTTGAAAAGTTTTTGTACAATCATTATGAAACTTTAGGAAAGTGTAAGTAAGTATAAAAAGACGGTCAAGTTCGGTTTTCGGCATAATTGCTCTTATTGTATTTGAGTTATGCCCCTTTTTCTATAAAAAATAGTTCAAATAAGGCTTGAGCAGACAATAACTTAAGAAGTTTGTGTGCAATCATTATGAGACTTAAGGAAAGTGTTAGTCGGCATAAAAAGAGGGTTAAGTTTGGTTTTCGGCATAATTGCTCTTATCGTACTTGAGTTATGCCCCGTCATGCGACACATCCAACATCCAGAGTTCTAGTTAATGCAAACAGTTAATAGCGGCTATTGTTTAAGGCTCAGCCTGATATATGTATGGCTAATGTCAAATAAACAAATGTCGTGATTCGATGCGGAGCAAACTGGTTTACTGCATAAAATACCCCTGAGTAATTACTCGGCATCGGCAATATGCACACTCAGAGTTGTCGTGTAATTTTGTGCGCGCATCAGCTCCCACTCCATGTAACTCTGTGTAGGTACTCCAAGTGATTCTACTAATTGAAAATTCTGACTGCGTGACGGCGAGTTAATCCGTAATTATCCTTATTGTGAAATGCTACATGTATTTTACTAGGCTGGGCTCTTTCGTTAAAATGTTTATTTATGAAAGCTTGTTTGTGTTGAAAGCCAGGCGCTTATTGAGACACTTTGAGTCCGTTTCCTGGGTAGAGCCAGTATCTATTGTATTGTGAGAAAATCAAATTAGAAGCTCTCTGAGCATGGATCGACCTCATAACCTCCCCGATCACAAGGCGGACACCATATCCTTTACACCACTGTGACCAACGTTAGGCTCATATATTCAACAATAAGAATTTAATCAATAATTGTTTATGCAAATGCATTGGTGTCCACAAGACTTTCTAACTGATCCCTTAAAGTAAATTTGTGTATCATTGTTTCTTTTGTTTTGCTTAAATTAAGCAAACAAGTCCTTTCTCTGAAGCTTAAAAAGCAATTTGCATGCATTTGACATGGAGCAATGTTTGCTCTCGCAATCCGACTTCAAAGCCATCGATAAGTGCAGTTCTGCTAGACGACTTTTCAATTTTGATTTCACAAAAACGTTCTTGTGCTTTTGCACCTGTGCAGCCAAATTAAATTTTACATTTAATTCCAGGCATGCTAAACTAATTGAACATGGATCTATCGGATTCCGGATTCCGTGACATGACCTTCAATTTCGGTTTGCATTTATTTGTTCACCTTTGCCAATACACACAAAGCTCCATAGTAAAAACTTCAGTCGATCTACATTTTTTAAATCATAAAACTCATTTTATTAGTCTGTGGCAATTTCATACATAGATAATGTTGCATAACAAGGTTTGTTATCTAGAAAAGAGTATTCAGTATTTAAGTGTATTATGAATATTGAATTTCACATTCAAAATTTATTTTAAACCTATGTAGTTTAGCTCGATGGCATTGAAAGCCTAAGGCTTATTGAGACAGTCTCGAGTCCGTTTCCTGGGTAGAACCAGTACTTGGTGTCTTTGGGGGATATCTTGAGAACGCTGCCAGAGTGGGGATCGAACCTGGGACCTCCCGCTCGCTAGGCGGACACAGCGACCTATAAAGCTTTCAAAATTTGATCTGAGAAGCTCACTTAAGTGTAACTGGAGTTAAGATTTTGCTATGGAGCTTTATGAAAACACAGCCCTGGCAGACGATTTTTTTGTTCGGTGAAACATATTGATGAACAATTGAACAAAGACCCACCTTGCAGCTGTGGCAAGTGCTGTAACAATATATCAGTTAAGCTTTTAATTTTCATTGTTGGTGTTTATTGACTGCCCAAAAAAAACAATTGAAGGCTTGATATCTTGGGTATCGCTTTTCAGACTGCAAGATTTATGTGCAAGTTTTGTGTCACCTGGTTTATTGTACACCCCATTTGGTGAAACCCTACGCCTACTGAGTCGGATGGTGACTCAGGCATGTCTGAAATCACAGTTCATTTGCAATGCTTCATTTAAATAGCGCAAAAATGCGGTATTATCTATGGATTTTGTTTACCAAAATACTGTATATGGGCGTTTTTGAACATTAGTCATTTATTATATTTCGGAAGTCGCAAAAGTTTTTTGCGGTTTAACAAGTTCATCAGGCTTTTATGCAAATCTTTTCCCAAAATCTTTGCGAAAAGTGCAAGTTTGATTAGCTTTTGAACACTGAATGTAACAAAAAACATTTGAAATTATTGATAATGTTTTGATTTGAAAGCTTAAAGGAAATGTCAGCAAAATGACAAAGACAAATCTGATAACTTGATCAATGTTTGTGCGGTGAAGTTGATGTATTTCTGTATCAGGTTATGATTATCTCGAATCTATCATTCCATGTCATCAACTGAAAATGATGAATAACCTTAACACAAAAAGATTAGTCAAATCAGTCCCATTTCAACAGCAATCTGTTTGACATGTTAAGTGTACTATTGGGGGTATTTTTTGCTGAATTATATCACTGGATTGTGATGTGTTTCAATTTAATATTAGGCCAAAAGAAAAAAATTCTGTATTTCGGGCAACCCGACCCTACCTCACGAAAAAAACCTGACCCTGAAGTTTGTAGCGACGATTGTTTTCCACGAAAGCTGTATTTGTCAGATTTTAGATAATTTTCTGTTTTTCGACCGAAATGTGTCTTTAAAAAAATAGTTTTAAAATATCTCCTGACCCTACCTAACTAAGACCATTGCCCGAAACACACAAGTTATTTTTTGTGGCCTGAATTTTATTACTAGATTGTGATGTGTTTCAATTTAATATTAGTGCATTTAATTACTATGTACTTCATATTTATGCACATGGGAATGCTGAGACGTGTATAATTGCAAGTAATTGAAGTACAATTTTGTACAGGGAACATCTGAGATGTTTTTTCATGTTTTTGAAATTTAAAATAGAAAATTTGATAGTTTTTGTCACTTATTTATAATTCAGCTGACACTATTAAAAGCTTAAATGCTAAAATTGATTCTACATTGACACTATTTAAAGCTTTATTACTATAATTGCTATAATGAAATAGATTTACTATGGGGACAGCTTTACAAAATTTGCGTAATTGTTTTAAATAAGGGCATAAAACATCTTAACTGAAAAAAGTTTTTGATTTAGAATTATGTAAAGTAGATCCTTTTAAAGAGTATAATGCCTCAGAAAAGGTAGTGAAAACTGCAGTAAAAAAGCGTACATTTTAAATATTAATAATGGCATAATTATAATAAAGGTTAAAATGAAATTTACATATAATGGAAAAAGTGTTTATGCATGCTGAGAAAAAAAACAGAATATAAGTTAGGTTGTGTATGTTTGGTCCTTTTCTTGGTTACAAGTTTGTTCTAATCACACAAACGTTTAGAGTTCGATACCCTCTCTGGGTTTTCTTTTTTCAAGTATTTGTGGTTATTTGTTTTTTATCTAAATTCTCATAATGTAGTAAATTATTAAACTGTATTTATTGTTTACCGCTTTGTATTGCTCATTTCTATAACATAATAACATTAAAATTGCGGAAGGAGATCACACTTTCATAAACATATAAGTCCCGGTTTAAAGGTATTTAAAATTAGCCAACGGAATTCTCCAAATATTTAATTTGTATGAGAAAGCTATTGGAAAAAAACCTGTATATTTTGAATTCCAGACGTGCTAGTACAATGGCATCCATTTACTCATCGTATCGCTGTTAATAGTGTTACCTACTCGTTCTGGGTCTTCTCGTTTTTTTGCAAATGTCCAATTTATGCTGACAAAAGAAACCAAATACCTGATAGTTATCTATCTGTTGGTTTAACATGCAACTTCGCTGCATTGCATTTTCCCGTCTGATGTATGTGGTCTGTCCTGTAATGCGGTATTCATGACGGAGAGGCGAAAACTAATTGCTTTTGCAAATTACATCTATTTTGCATTGTGCGTCCCAAAAAATTAATGGTGTGTTTCGGGCAACGGTCTCAAAAAAGTTAGGTATGGTCGGGATTTATTTATTTATTTATTTATTTATTTTTTTAAGTCTAGCCATAAAAGGGAATGAATCGCAAACGCATAACTGGCACTACTATTCATTTATAAAGAGATCCAAAATACTCAGTTAATAATATAAAGCAACTTTTTGACACAGATTATCTAGTTAATCACGATTAACACCCCTGAAAAATAAAAATCTGACACATTCAGCATTTCACGGAAAACTATCGTCTCTAAAATATTTAGGGTCGGGGGTTTTTCGCACACAGAACTTTTTTGTTTTGGCCTTAATTGTGAGGTCGGTGCAACTCTATGTCTTGCCTTAAACTTACGAAGACATGTATTTGCTTTTAAGTTTCGTTTGATGTGTTTTGGGGATTAAATTTAGAATGTGTGATTAATTTCTTGTCAAGACCTTCTTGTCAGTTTGTGCAGCCCAAACCTGTACAACCAAAACAATGATTACATTGTATAATATATTAATGTTGTCCCTGCTTTTAAAGACGCAGTTTATGGGTTTTGCTGTACTTGAATTATTTCTCCTTTGATGTTCTAATATATTGTGTTTCTTTTTTACTCAGATTGCAAATTAATACAAAATGAACCAAACAACAATGACTGAAATGCAGTTTTTTGACCACATGGTTTTGCAAGTATTATTTGAAATCACTCAGATATTCCCTTTATTATCTGTGTTTCAGATTGACTTATTTGACATTCTTATTTTATGTCTCATTCATAAATTATGCACTGTTCAAATAAAAAAATACTTCAAAATTTAGGTTCAAACGCAGATAAAATCATTGTAGCAAAAGGTAAAATTAATTGAACTTCTCCAGGTATTGCATAACTCAGCTTGCATCTGGGTGTCTCAAGTACCCTTGAAATGTGATTTGGTCCTAAATAACTTTCAGTTCTTGTCACATTAGGTATTTACACATGGTTAGATTTACCAGAGCCAGGGTCTGGAGTGGTAATCAATATTCAGATATAAGCCATTAGTTCGACAGCTGTATTTACTTTGGTGGGCGAAGAAATTATTTTAAAAAACGTCTTATTTATTTAGTTCCTTTTGATTCTGTTGGCATTATGCCTGTTGTTAAAAAAGTGAGTAAATGGTGTATCTAAAATAGTGTGTTACTTACTGTATTTAATACTTTTCATGAAATATTTTTTCTGACTTAGTACATGTTTATAAAAAACTTCGGGTGGAATTAGTTGGAAGGACATTTGGACAAACAGATGGATGAATCTATTAAAATGTCCCTGTTTGACATTATTGGGCAGGTTTTGTTTTCAAAGGCTGGGGATAAGCTCTAAGGCCGTTTAAAGGTTTCAAGAAAAAGTTTGGTAAATGGAACCAAAACAAAGTCTAGGAGTCAGCTTTCCGACTAGCACAGTGGTTGGCACACTCACTACTCGTCACACTAACTACTCATCACACTCCCTACACACCACACTGGCTACTCACCACATTAGCTACTCACCACACTCGCTACTCACCACACTCGCTACTCACCACACTCGCTGCTACTCACCACACTCGCTGCTACTCACCACACTCGCTGCTACTCACCACACTCGCTACTCACCACACTCGCTACTCACCACACTCGGTATTCACTACACTCGCTGCTACTCACCACACTCGCTACTCACCACACTCGCTACTCACCACACTCACTACTCACCACACTCGCTACTCACCACAATCGCTACTCATCACACTCGCTGCTACTCACTGCACTGGCTGCTACTCACCACAGTGGCTACTCACCACACTGGCTACTCACCACACTCTCTACTCACCACACTCGCTACTCACCACACTCGCTGCTACTCACCACACTCGCTGCTACTCACCACACTCACTACTCACCACACTCGCTACTCACCACACTCGCTACTCACCACACTCGCTGCTACTCACCACACTCGCTGCTACTCACCACACTGGCTACTCACCACACTGGCTACTCACCACACTCGCTGCTACTCACCACATTGGCTACTCACCACACTCGCTGCTACTCACCACACTCGCTGCTACTCACCACACTCACTACTCACCACACTCGCTGCTACTCACCACACTCGCTGCTACTCACCACACTCGCTGCTACTCACCACACTCGCTGCTACTCACCACACTCGCTACTCACCACACTCGCTACTCACCACACTCGCTACTCACTACACTCGCTGCTACTCACCACACTCGCTACTCACCACACTCACTACTCACCACACTCGCTACTCACCACAATCGCTACTCATCACACTCGCTGCTACTCACTGCACTGGCTGCTACTCACCACAGTGGCTACTCACCACACTGGCTACTCACCACACTCTCTACTCACCACACTCGCTACTCACCACACTCGCTGCTACTCACCACACTCGCTGCTACTCACCACACTCACTACTCACCACACTCGCTACTCACCACACTGGCTACTCACCACACTCGCTGCTACTCACCACATTGGCTACTCACCACACTCGCTGCTACTCACCACACTCGCTGCTACTCACCACACTCGCTGCTACTCACCACACTCGCTACTCACCACACTCGCTACTCACCACACTCGCTACTCACCACACTCGCTGCTACTCACCTTACTCGCTGCTACTCACCACACTCGCTGCTACTCACCACACTCGCTACTCACCACACTTGCTACTCTCCACACTCGCTGCTACTCACCACACTCGCTACTCACCACACTAACTACTCACCACACTAACTACTCACCACACTAACTACTCACCACACTAACTACTCACCACACTAACTACTCACCACACTAACTACTCACCACACTAACTACTCACCACACTAACTATACTCACCACACCAACTACTCACCACACTAACTACTCACCACACTGGCTACTCACCACACTAACGACTCACCACACTCGCTACTCACCACACTCGCTACTCATCACAATTGCTTCTCACCACACTCGCTGCTACTCACCTTACTCACTGCTACTCACCACACTCGCTGCTACTCACCACACTCGCTACTCACCAAACTTGCTACTCTCCACACTCGCTGCTACTCACCACACTCGCTACTCACCACACTAACTACTCACCACACTGGCTACTCACCACACTAACTACTCACCACACTAGCTACTCACCACACCAACTACTCACCACACTAACTACTCACCACACTGGCTACTCACCAAACTAACGACTCACCACGCTCGCTACTCACCACACTCGCTACTCATCACAAATGCTTCTCACCCAACTTTCAATGTATCTCGATTAGATACGGGTTCTGGGACACAATCCGGGTTCTCACAATATAACATTGTGATAGGTCCTCCTGATGAATTTCTAAATACATGGAAATACATGGAAATACATATAGGAGTGAAATAAACTTGTGGAGAAAAATGCTCAATTCAAAAGAAATTTTGCTAGAAAAAGACATATATTCGGCCCCTGCTATATTTATACGGACAAAAAAGATTTTATTTTTTTCAGAGAAACCCGTCAACAGAACAACGACAGTTGTGCCACCATACACGTCTTCAGTGACGATTGTCCCATCATCAACCACAGTGCTTTCATCATCCACACCCACTCCCTCATCAACAACAGGTAATCATTGAGAGCGCTAGCGATTTGCAGAACTTATATTCAAACATGACACGCGCAAAATTTCCATTGTTAAATCGCCAATAAACAACTCCAAAAAGTAGTTCCAAAACTGTAAAATATAGTTTGCATTGTAATATTGCAGAATATGTTGTCTGGTCATGTTGCAATGGATATAATTTTCACTTTATAATTGTATAAATAGGGAATATTACATGACTGTGGTGTTCCGCTGGCTCGTATCGCTCGAATTGACTGCGTAACGCTGTATTCCTAGAGCGTGCAGCGCGAGTGGAATACAACTTTACGCAATCAACGAGAGCGATACAAACCACCAGAACACCACAGTCATGTAGTATTCCATTTATTATATACCTCTTTACGATCAAAACAACCACAAAATGCTACAGAACAAACAAAACAATAACAAAATAGTACTGTAAAAGAATGCACATGAATACATGTCATGTAGATCAATGACGTCATACAATTTAAATCAACATGTTGTAACGGCGTCCGCGTGTCTATAAATAGAACTGGGTGTTTCCCAATGTCGCTCGGAACGTTACGGAAACTATACGATAATCAACGAACTTGAAAGTAGTCCGTTTTTTCCAGCAGTTGAATACGGACAATTATTTCATAGTGTGAAATACGGTAATCTGTCTGACCGGTTGTATTTTATACAGAAAATATACCAGTTTTAGAGTCAAAATAGCTATAGGTATATAATAAATGTAAATAAACAAAGAGTTTTCATTCTGATGCGCGTATAGTAAACCAGTCTGGCTAACACCCTCGTGGTTTAATTCTTGCGCATCAGAACGAAAAATAGTTGTTTAGTTACAGACATACAACTGAAAATCAAAAATAATTTCCTAAACGTTGGTATCATATAGCTGACGGCCAAGAAAATCTCGTATTGTCAGTTGTATGACTTGTGTAAGTTAATGTTTGTTTTGATGAGTTCTGTTGAGAGAAATTGGGTTAATATCGTATAAATATTTTTATATGACTGTTTCATACCTGTTGGTCATGCTTGTATATTGTTTGCCAAGAAAACAGCACTTAAGTTAAAGTTGTGTGAAAGAATAACTTTTTTTGAGCCACAACATGCGCTATTAAATTGGTAGCAGAACAATCATCTTTTCTTAGGTGTGCAACAGTCATGTATAAATCACATGTATGTTCAAATAACAAGTAACAGCCATATAAAACTTTGGAAACGTAAACTTGCGGCATAAGTTTACATAAATGGACTGTGAAATATTTATTTATTTTACCATTAATTGTATGACATTTTAAGATGTAATCCATTTTGGTAGATTTTATTTAGATGAATGAAAAAGTACAGTTTTGCAAATCTTGCATAGCTAAATAAATTGAAACATTAATCAAAACTTAAATATTCCACTTAATAATTGTATGGCCCACATCGTCATTTAAATGCTTCATAATTTTTTGCCACAAAACAATATTCTTAGAAAGAGGTTTAAATTAAACAAGAAAACAAATGAATGAAAATGATTAATTATGTGTGATAGATATTATTCATTTTGATTTATTCAATATGAATTTTTGCCAAGGTTAGGTTTTCGCCGGCATTGATTTTGTTTGTTTGTTCGTGTGTTTGTTTGTTATAGCAAATTAAAATTATTGCTGGGCCCGGCTAGCTCAGTTGGTAGAGCGCTGGACTGTCAATCTGGGGATCTCGGCTAGCTCAGTTGGTAGAGTGCTGGACTGTCAATCTGGGGATCCCGGCTAGCTCAGTCGGTAGAGTGCTGGACTGTCAATCTGGGGATCCCGGCTAGCTCAGTCGGTAGAGTGCTGGACTGTCAATCTGGGGATCCCGGCTAGCTCAGTCGGTAGCGTGCTGGACTGTCAATCTGGGGATCGTCAGTTCGAACCTCAGCTCGGCCATATAACTTGTGTGGGGGTTGGTCATGAAATTATCTATACGGCCATTCTCCCCCTACCTCTTATTCACATAGGGCAATTGCCAGTTACTGGCATAAGTATGTGCAATAAGTACTGGTAAACCGCTTAGACCGGCTAAGCTTGCCCAGGAAAAGTGTGAGTAGGTTAACTGACCGCCATGATATGACTGTAGTACTGTTAGAAACGGCGAAAAAATCCAAAACGAACAAACAAAACAAAATTATTGCAACATTATAGTGTATAACTCATTTGTTGTACAACACATGAGGGGAGCGAGCTGGCTTGGCAGAACCCAGATGAAATGCATTTTTACCATCGTTTACAATGGTAGTTCATGCGTCTGAGACCATGGTCAACCATGAAGTACCATGGTCGACCATGGGCAGTAATTGGCACAACGGTTCAGGACCATGGTCGTCAGTCAAATAATATGCTGATCATGGTCTACCATGGTCATGATAAAGCAGACCATGTTCAAGTCAAGGTATTTTATGGTTGACCGTGATAGTCCATGGTCGGCAGTCAAATACCATGTTGACCATGGTCAACCATGGTGCAATTTTTGTCTGGGAAGTTTATCGCTTTCAAGAGATTTCTCTGGTGTTTAGTGCATTGTCTGTTTTCTATTTCAGTTATTTCATCTGTTACTTCATCCAGTAAATCATCATCTACCTCGGCATCGGTCAGTACATCTTCCGTTTCATCCACCACATTATCCGTCACGCCATCCAGCTCTACGATCAACACTACAATGCCTTCCATGACTATTCCCACCACTCCCATATCAGGTACAATAAAATTATGGATTCAGTGTGTAAAATTTACTGTAGCAAAAATAATTCTGTTTCTGTATTCCATGTGTAATCAATGCAACTACTACTAATTCACAACTTTTCTCTGGTTTCTGTTATATAAAACCAGATACACTATAGTTTAAAAAAAAAATATGCAAGAATTTTGTTTTCAATGGATTATGGATGATCTTGTGCACTTTTCATCATGATAGCTTAACAGTACATAATGTTAATTTATAATTACATAATGATATTTATTCGTCCATCTTCATGTAACATTTGATAAATATTTTATTGCAGCAGCAAATTTGAATCTAATAAAACTGAACTAAGCAATGTGTATCTCTGCAAAGAATTACTTTCAGCAGGAATAGTGTTTATTGGTAATGGTTTATGCATCACATTTCACTTTGTGGTTCTATCTTAAAAATGGCATTGGAAGCCTCATTTTGTACATGTAATTGTTCAACTTCTCAAATATGTCATTCAGAATTGTAGTGTTTTCTACGAGTCTCTAATTGCTGTCTACACGTGACAATGGTTCATCTCTGTTTAACTAGAACTATGCTCTGCTCTAAATTGTCAGTATTTTGTTCTTTTATTAGAATATAAATCTCAAAATGTCATTTTATGTTTTCTTTATTTAGTAAGAATTGGGAATAGAATATGAGCACCTTAATATACATTGCATTTTTTTGCAGACTGTCTGATGTATGATTATAGTTGTGTGAACTGCAATTAATATATATTAGGCACGTCGTGGGAAAACCGGTCTTAATGCATGTGTGTAAAGTGTCGTCCCGGATTAGCCTGTGCAGTCCGCACAGGCTAATCCAGGACGGCACTTTCTGCCTACAGTGGATTTATGTTTAGAAGAGACTTTCTTGAAACAGAAAATACCATAAATGCGAAAAGTGCCATTCCGGATTAGCCTGTGCAGACTGCACAGGCTGATCCGGGACGACACTTTACGCACATGCATTAAGTCAGGTTTTCCCACGACGCGCCTCATATGATTTCTTTGCTAATCTGATTCCCCATTGAGACTTCAAATGATGGGATTTAAGCCTTCAAGCATATCACTTACCAAAAAATAATACTGCTGAATACTTTATGAGTAGATAGTTATTTTAGTATTTCTATGGAAGCAAAAGCGGAACATAAAATATAAAATAAGTAATGCTTCAAAGAGGCAAATGCTGGAAATGGGTATGGTATTATGATACGAAACAATATTCAACTGATAAGTTCCTTTCTTATATTTTATATATTGTGTGTGTATATAGTTATAGGTATTTAATGAACAATGCCCCAAAATTGTTAAATTCATCATCAAGTTTCATTGCATCTTTTATTTTAGGTTGGATCATTTCAACATGTCTTTCAAGGAAAAAAATTAGGGAGCTAATTGGTACAACAATTTTTGCAATACAATTTATATTGTCAAGTAAATAATTAGCTTAATCATTCAAACTATTCCAATCTGTTTTCACACTATTGGTTATGGCATTCCATTTAAATAAAAAAGGTGGAGGAATCAGTTCTTATGTTCCCCAAAGGATATAATATATTGTTAGAAATAATTTTTGATTTTTCATTGTTTATTAGCCTATAAACAACGATTTGAAGTCCTGATTCTAAGGACTTAATCTACGAGTGCATTAGCTCGAGTTGTTTAATAACCACGCATCAGAACAACAAAGAGTAATTGCTTATTGGCCAATAAACAACAGTAATGCAACAATTATTTCGATTCTAAAATGATTGGACATATATTTTTGCAGTTGGAATCGGAACTACTTTTTACTATGCTCCGCTCAGAATCGGAACTTCTTTTTGTGTTGTTTATTGGGTATTTTTTAACAATGATAATTTTGTTCTTTGTCTATAAAAAACTTTATAGGTATCATGTTAGAATACTATACAACTAAACAATGGTAAATATGTCCCAGCTTGGCGGCTGTACTTATAAGCCACATACCTGGGCTGGCATTCACAAGCATCTTAAGTAATTTCTTAAATATTTTCACTTAAGGGCACAATTTGAATGTATTACATTTTCTTTACTTCATAAACAGATGCATATTTTGTTGATACTGCTCAAATAACACTTTCATATTGATGCTATTTTAAAGTGTTACTCAATGCTAAACTGTTTCTTTGTGGAGTTATACGGTTGAGGAATTTTCCAAATTTAAAGATAAGGATAAAATTTAACTTTAGATGCTTTGTGAATATCACCCCTGTTGGTAATTGTGTGTGAATGGTTTACCACTATTTGGACTTCAATAAAATTGCTTTTCATGCACATTTCTGCACAGCCATATTAGGTTAATTGAAGATTATATTTAAATTGCAAATTAGTTCACGGTTTTTTATCAATTTATAATCACCAAAGGTGCTGAGACCTAATCCATCAGTTATATTTTTTTGCATAAATAATTCGTTTATATAAATGTATGAATGCATCTATTTAGAAACCACAGCTGAGCTGTATTAAAAATGTGTCAAGGGCATTTGCAATCTTATTTCATTAATTTTATATTAAATATATTTCATATAAACATGCTAACCAGAAATGCACGTACATTATAATGCTTTCTTTGCCATTTCACAATTACAAAATGTAAAAGGGATGATGTCACACATACTAGCCAATATATGCTATCATGTTGCAAAATAATGCAATTTCGAAAAAAAAATTCCTCCTAATGTTTCTTCAAGCATATCTAATGTATAAGACAGTTGTATTGAAAACGGATGTTAACCTTTGAGATAAAGCTGTATCATTACCCGTATAATATTATAATACAGCCTGCATTTATCCACTTGAGACAAGAATAGATATTATACAAAAAAAATTTTGTCCATGATTTAGTCCATCAAGTATTACTAATGATGCTGTAGAATCTCAGAACTCAAGATCTTATTGTCTCGAACAAGCCAAATAAAACTGTATTTTAATGAATCCTAATTCTGCCAGTTAAATTTTGTCTTGTACTTGACCGCATCGATGCGATGATGCGACATTAATATTTCCTGCAGATCTGGCACAAAGACATTAAATAGACACATGCAATTTTGAAGATAATTATGGTCCAAAATTTGTGTGAATATGAAATTGTTTTTACAGTGATAACTATTACCTAAATCAGTTTTGTAAGTTTCTAGTTTATGATTTTATATGTCCTCATCTAATCCCAAATCCTGTCTAAGCACCCGATTTTGTCTCTGCTCTAGAGCGACATGTTTTGATATACACACAAATAATTGCATCTCTATTTCAGTTTGCGCGGCTAGGGAGTTCCGCTGTGCCGATGGGACTTGTATCAAGGACCAGTATGTCTGCGACGGGCGACCGCACTGTCCTGCCGCAGATGATGAGTACGCAAACTGCAGTAAGTATAGCATTTACCGGGTAGTTCGGTGTTTTAAACGTTTTGTTGTTCATAATATTGGTAAATATTGGGGTTGGTGTATTTATTATTTTGTTAATTAATGTATTGTTATAACTTGAGCATGTGATTGAGGAAAAGAAAGTTTGTGTTGTTGTAGTTGTTGTTGTTGTAGTTGTTGTTGGGGAGTCGTTGTTGATGGCAGAGGTGTAGAACGTTGTTGACAGATGCTATTAAAGTTCTTCCTGTGATACATGAAAAAAATTACATGTGGTTAAAAAAATGCTTTTTATACCCCTTAACGAGGGCATATAGAAGTTGCACCGTCCGTCCGTGTTTGGTTGGGTTGGTGTCCGAGTGGTTTGGGTGGGTGGCTAGATGGTTTGGTGTGCGTCCGTACATCTGGATTTCGTTTCCGCTCTGTAACTTTTTAATGGCTGGAATGATTTCAATACTGCTTCAGATCATTTTTCCCTATGACCGGACTTTGTGTGGCGTACAACACCCATACTCGTTTGAAATTATGTAAAATATTGATGCATATCCCTTATGGTACCCAGTGGGTGGTAGAAAAAATTACCTTTAATACATGGTTTTAAATGGTGTCAATTGCAACCATAAAATATAAATATATGAATGCAAACATTTACTATACATCAAGTAGGTTTCAATATGTCAGTATTTAGATTGACATTTGAATTTGTATATAAATATTATTGACACTCATAAACATTCTGTGTAAATTAACAAAAATATTTGTATATTTATTTTGTAGGACAATCATACTTCTAATCCTTCTTTGAATATTTTAGAAAAGAACACAATATTTTATATAATTGGATTCTTGATTATTATTGCACTTAACTTGCTACATGGTTAACAAAAATGATGTGACATACATACTTTTCAGTTACTAACAATAATGAGAAATACGTTTACTTACATAGCTAACTAGAAGTAAAAATTATGGCTAAATTATGACAGGCCATTTAAAACCTAATTTATGTCTTGTGAAATATATATTCCCTATAAAAACGTTTCTTATGAAAGACGGTTCTATTTTTAAGAATAGTTGAAATACTCAGATTCTTTGATAAAAAAGTGTAGACATAAGTTGAGTGACATTTGTGGTGAAACACTTGGCATATTATGTATAAAACGTAACAATATCATATTTTATTATTTGACAGCGTTATTTATATTATTTTTTTAGAGTTTTCAAGTTTGGTCAGAGCTTAACATTCGTGAATAATTATTGTCGGTCCAAAAACATTTTACCTTTGAAATGAAATTTATTATTGCCCTGTTCACTACTACCTAGACCAGTTTGATTTTTATTGCTGAAGAATTTCACTGAATAAACTTTGCGAAAATTATAGGCAGTTATTATGCAATTGCAACTTCTTGATGTTGCTTTAATTTAAGGCCTTGTTTAATGCTGTTTTATTGAATAATTCGGAAGTCTTGTAAGGAAAACTATTTAATGCAAATTGTTAGGCGTTTACCAGCCTAATAAAATGTTTCCATTGATAGTCAATGAAGCATACATGTTTCAAAGTGAAATTAATAAAATGCATGTCATTTAGTTCATTTGAAATTTTCTTTTAAGAAAAAATAACTGTGATTGTAGGTTAATACTGTACAGCAGAAATTTAGCTGCTGATGCTGCTAATGATGATGATGATGATGATGATGATGATGCTAATAATGATGATGATGATGATGCTAATAATGATGATGATGATGATGATGATGATGATGATGCTAATAATGATGATGATGATGATAATGATGATTATGATGATGCTAATAATGATGATGATGATGATGATGATGATTGTGCTGATGAACTGTCATGGTGGTCATGATGACATTGATGTTATTTGCGACCATTATAATGATGCCGATGGTGTTTCTGCTGATGATGGTAATTATGATGATGGTGGTTGTTGTGATGTCATCGTTTCAGAAGAGGTTAAAGAAATTATTATTGAGGTAGTGGTGTCACTGTTAATGCCTTCTGTGAAGATTTTTTGGTGATTTTTATGAATATTAAATAATGATGGTCAAACATGATGATGATTATGATGATCATGATGATGATGATGTTATTTCAGAGTGTTCCCCTGACCAGTTCCAGTGTGCCAGTGGCCAGTGTATCAGTTCCGATTTCCGCTGTGATAAGGTCGCTCAATGTTATGATCTCTCCGATGAAATCAACTGCACTAGTAAGCTTCCTACGATGTTTGTAAGATGTTTTCAATTACTGATAACTCATTGGACATTGACTGACTAATCATTTGTGTTTGTGTCTATTTTTATAGAAAGTGTATCATTGACAAATATGCAAAATATTGTTGTATAGTTTTGACTTGTTTTTACTTAAAATAACAGTTGTAGTCATGAAATATGCACTAGTTTGGAATACCCGAAGTTTTATAAAACATTTGAGACTTGCAGATAATGACAATATATAAGATCAGTCCCATAAAATTTACACTATCCATTCATCTTACCCTAAAGATTTCTTTCATGTTCTGCAGACTTTCTCCAGTTCCCGTAGATGTAATATGTGTTTCCATGTTTCAGATTGTAAGGGTTTCCAGTGCAATTCTGGACTCTGTCTGTGGACCGCATCTGTGCAGTGTAATGGCCACATAGACTGCCTGGACCTCTCAGATGAGCTCAACTGTAGTATGTATAAATCAAACGCCATAGAAAATATTTGAAGTCAACTGTAGTATGTACACAAGATGTGCCATAGGAAATATTTGAGGTCAACTGTAGTATGCACACAAGATGTGCCATAGGAAATATTTGAGGTCAACTGTAGTATGTATAAATCAAACGCCATAGAAAATATTTGAGGTCAACTGTAGTACGTACACAAGATGTGCCATAGAAAATACCTGCAAAATCTGTTTGATTTTGCTGCAGCGTTTGAAATATTTGTGGTGTTCATCTAACCAGGAATTCAGTGAAAATGTTAAATGCACATTGGTACAAAGTTACCTCAAATGAAAACAATTTAATTGTGCTCCTTATGTCTGTCTTTCCCCAACCCTAACCCTAACCTACCCATGAACAAATAATTAAATAAAATCATTTTACATAAAGTTCTTTTATTTATTGTGCTTTATACTGATTTGTTCATACCGAGTTTATGTAAGAACATAACTTCCAGTAAGAAAACAAAGTTTGCTCCAAATGTCCATGCATTAATCTGTTTTATTGCATTAACAAATAACCAGAATTTCTATGTCCATCTTTAATTTTGTTATTAATCATAAAGCTATATTCGTCATTTGGCAAGATACTAAAAATACAGAGTCCTTCCCTTTTAATGTTAATAACAACCAAATTGTATTTTGATTGATTTTAAGTCCCATTTTGCTGATGTCATTTATTAAAACATCACACAAAAATTGTTGGTAAGAGACATCTAAAAACTTTATGGCCAATAAATTGTAGTGGGTGGGTGTATTTATTTGATAAGACATAGAAAATATCAGTAAAAAGATGAACGTAAGTTAGATAATAAGGTGTACTATTTATGGCGTAATATATTTTATTGGATGAGTGGTCATGATACTTCAAAGGGGTAGTAATATTATAATATGATGCTTTTTTGTATTTAACCATATGTATCCATATTTGAACCAATCACCAAAGAAAGTATTTAACATTTGGATAAACAAGAAACTGTAGTTTTAATTCATGGTACACCATTAAACATTTGGTATTGTACAAATTATGCCACGACAATGCAATGCCTTCATTATTTAAACATTGCCAGTGGTTTGCTTCAAAATGTTTCTTTGATTAAGGCGTTTAGATTTGAGGCATGTCTTTGGAAAACCGGGCTTAATGCATGTGTGTAAAGTGTCATTCTGGAGCAGCCTGTGCAGTCCGCACAGGCTGATCTGGGACAACACTTTCCGCCTAGAGTGGATTTATGTTTAGAAGAGACTTCCTTGATACAGAAAATACCATAAAAGCTGAAAGTGTCATCCTGGATTAGCCTGTGACACTTTATGCGCCTCATTGATGTTTTACGAGATAATGTTTATCGAGAATAGTAGACTAGTGTGGAATGAAGATAACTTTATCTATCAACACAAGTTTTCTTTTTACCCCTCATTTCCTGCTTTTGAATGAAAATTAATGAAACAAAAACAAGGAAAGTAATTTGAGAGCAAATTCGAAATGGTGGCATGAACATCAACAAAATGACATCCAATTAGACAGTGCATGTTCTGTTAATCCCTTTAAAATCTTGTAACCAAGCCATGATTATAATTTAATAATGGTTTATATTGTCAGTGCATGTATTGTGATTGGATAAGAGATAAAAATGGTTAGTTTACTTGCCAAATGTTGATATACCAGTATTAATTAGGAGAAATGAGTCATTAATAAAATTGTTCATGTTTTGCAGTGTTGAGACCAGGTTATCGGCGTTGTGCGAACAATTTTAGTGTGCCGCGGGATAATTTCTGTAACCACAAAGACGACTGTTTTGATAACAGTGATGAGACGGACCCAGAGTGCAAATACGAAAGTAAGAACAGAGTCCAGAAATACTAATTAAGTCAGTTGTTTTAATTATTATGTGTAAATTGATCAAATAATGGCACGCTTTGTTGGAAACCCTGAATTGTTTGGCTTTGTTATCACACTCGGATGCACACACGAACAGACCATCACTTTGGAAGCTTGGTTTTTTTATGTGATTATATCTTAAAGAAAACATAGCGAGGACTGAGTGTGAAACTGTTGTATCTGATGTAACCTATGTTAAGCAGATACAATAGTTTCACACTCAACCCTCGAAATTTTGTCATATTCATTTCATGATAACCATTGTTCAGTTTTCCAAGGGCTAAATACTTCATTCATGAATTGGAAATGACTGGTTTTGTGAGATAATAAGTGCAGAGGTATGTCTTACACAAGATATTATGGTTATTGTTTTGTTTCTCCTGAATAGGCGAAATATAGGGGTTACTTTTGGCGGCGCCGGCGGTCCCCTTCAGATTGTGCAGACAATAACTTGAGAAGTTGTTGTGCAATCATTATGAAACTTTATGGAAGTGTTAGTAGGCATAAAAGGAAGGTCAAGTTCGGTTTTCAGCATAATTGCTCTTATCGTACTTTAGTTATGCCCCCCTTTTCTTTTTTTAAGTTCAAATAAGGAATGTGCAGACAATAACTTGAGAAGTTGTTGTGCAATAAAACTTTAGGGAATTGTTAGTAGGCATAAATGGAAGGTTTAGTTCGGTTTTCCACATAATTGCTATTATTGTACTTGAGTTATGCCCCGTCAGGCGACACATCCGACTCGCAGAGTTATGCCCGTCAGGCGACACATCCGACTCGCAGAGTTCTAGCAAGAGCTGCATAATTTGAGATTGGTTCAAGACTGTGAACACCATCTATTTTCAGAAACAGTTAAAGGGATAGTAACCTTTCAAAAAGATAAATGTACAAAATAAATATACGAGATGGAAACAAAAACTTGATAGTGCGTTTACATTTTGCCTAATTTGTATCTTGGTATAATTTTGACCTTTTATTTGCATTCATAATAGTATGAACTATAATTGCTTATTGTCATATGTTGGACATACTTTGTTTATGATTTTGAATGAAACCATCCCTAAAACAGTGTACATTTAGGCCATGACAGGTTTAAAACAACAGCTTCTTGAATCTTCACAATCACCTCTTTGTACATTATAATAGTAATCTACACATATTTCTTTCAAGTGTGTAGCTTATTTGCGGATATGTGCGACGACCAGTTGTCCTGTTACCTGCGCGATTGGAAGTGTGACGGCTATACAGACTGTCCTGACAAGTCAGATGAGAAATATTGTGGTATGTACAGTATTGCGTCGTAGGGTGGTCTTAAGGTCTAAACATATTGCAAATATTTAAAGAAATTAGGTGTCCTAGTTTCCCGTCAAAGGAATGTTAATCCCATGCATGATTTTTGCATGGAGAAATTCCGTTATTGTGGTCAGTGAAGTGTTTCAAGTTGGAGGGTCGTCTCATAAATCTACACTAGTATCCAGAATTGAATGAATAGATTGGAGCAGCAAATGGAGAAAAATAGGTAAATTATAAACACATTGGCGTGTTTTTTCCATGCAAATTTACTTATTGGTGGACAAAAACTTACCAAGTGATTTTTAGTTCGTAAATTGTTGAATTTATTATATATTGTAATCTTCTGGTAATGTTCAACATGTTTTTAGATTAGACATCATGTAAAAAGCAAATGATTTTCTTCTGTGCCAGGTGTCTGCAAGGCAGGTGAATTCCAGTGCTCAGACTATAAATGCATTCCAGCCAATCAAGTGTGTGACGGAGTGGAACAGTGCTCCACGGGCACAGATGAGATGGACTGTTGTATGTATAACAGACACATCTCCTATGAAGTGTAGATTTCAGTTCTGAGCCCATATTTATAAAGATCCTTATGTTGTTCTTAAGAACGAATGTAACAGTTAAGATCTGTGTTTGAAGCGCCACATTTTTTAAGATGTGCCTGACAAATACTTAATTTATCACATGATATGCCTTGTTTCCCATGTAATACAACCATTACGAATATTTCTATCTTACACATGTGTAAGATAACATTTTGAGCATTTTCATTGGCTACATATTCTTTGACTGACCAATCGGATGACGTTATTTTGGTGAAATGACGTCGTCAACTTGAAATGACGTCACATCAGTACACAACTTTGAGAATTTACAAACTTATTTTGATAAAATTAGAAGAGTTTTATTTCGTTTAAAAGCATGTGATAAAAAAGATCTGACAAACTCGTCCAGGAAAATCGTTAGTAAGCTCGCCAAAGGCTTGCTTACTAACAAAATTCCTGAACTTGTTTAATAAATTATGGTATGAAATGACAACTTGTGTCAGATCCTATATATAAGTACAATTGGTATTATATTGCAACCACTGTGTCCAAATCTGCAAACAATGCAATTCTTTGTCAGAAAAATCAAATTATAAAATATCAGTATTTTAAGATTTTTCTTAGTTTTTTACTCTTTTTTTTTTTTTAAACCAGTCATGAATCATACGTATGAAACATAATTCAGCTATAACATACATGGAAATTGCTGTAATATATCACCATAAATTACTGATATTTTACTTTATTAAGAACATTGTTTATCAAAGTTATTTTTATTTCAGTTTCTATCATGATGTAGTTTCTTTTTTAACATGTTCTCATTGTTGATAAAGTTGATAAATTACCAAAATGAAATGGCCTGTGACCATTCTGTAATGTAACAAGAATAAATTACATGAACAGTCATGTTTATTGTCATATTTTCATTTCAGTACAATTGTTGTCTGGCTTATCAGGCACACTGATCGTGACCTCTGGTGACCTTCAACTGCCTGTTTGCAGTGACACCTGGACAGAAACCATGGCAACCGAAGTCTGCTCTCAACTAGGACTTGGGTAACAGAATTTGAGATAAAATTATGAACATGTTTATCTGGCAACGTGACTGCCTGTGAGAACATTCACTGTTTCAAACTCAGTAAGTACTGAAAACATTGACTAATGGTAACATATGTTAGATTTAAGCTTTGACTTTGATTGGTGAATTTATTTAGGGTTAAGACTGTGTGTAAGTTTAAGAATTTTCAAAGTCATGGAACCTGGGAAAAAATTATTATAAAAATTGATTACTTTTTTTTATGCCCCTGGCATCTTGATGCGGCAAGCATATAGTGATTTTCCTGTCCCTCCATCCGTCTGTCTGTTCTAACGGGAGAGTAGTGAAGTGGTTTATGTTTACCGACAATTTAGTTGAAAATAGTTGATTATCTATCTGTTTTTCGTAAGGGAGCCACTGAAGTATCATATCGTAAGAACGTCCGTCCGTCCATGACAAGGTTAAGTAGATTTTACCGTTTTATCTAGCACCAACACTGCTTACTACAGCACTTGGATACTTACACAGGTGTTGCTTATGATCATTCCCTATCCACCCATATGGTTTTCTCATGACATGTCCAAGACCGGTTTTCTCATGACATGCCACAAATATGCATGGTTCTTATTTCAGAGCCAGCAGTGGTAGCAGCTCCATCTCTGCAGTAATCGCTGGGGTATCTATGCACCAGGGTTTCATGGTTGCCAGTGAATACCCCAGAACTCTGTCCCACAATCAAACTGTGCTCAGTAGGCTTCATAAGTCGTAAGTATTTCAAGCTACGGTACCAAGCACGTTCTTTTTCATTATATGAGGCACGTCGTGGGAAAACCGGACTTAATGCATGTGCATAAAGTGTCGTCCCAGATTAGCCTGTGCAATCCGCACAGGCTAATTCAGGACGGCACTTTCCGCCTACAGTGGATTTATGTTTAGAAGAGACTTCCTTGAAACAGAAAATACCATAAAAGTGGAAAGTGCCGTCCCGGATAAGCCTGTGCAGACTGCACAGGCTAATCCGGGACGACACTTTATGCACATGCATTAAGTCCGGTTTTCCAACGACGAGACTCATTTATTTTTTCCAAAATTGACTTTCGACACAGATTTTGTATTTCACATTAATAGAAATGTTTCAATAATTTCTCGACCTTTTCTAAGGTCTTGGTCCCATCCCCAACATATGAAAAAGCTCAGATGTTTGCATTTATGAACATAGCTAAAACAGTTGGCTCCTTACTGGTTATTAATAACTGAAATCAATCATTTTTTTATTTTAGATGTTTCTTTCTATTCATTTTTCAAGTTGTTTATTTTCAATGTTCAGCGGTATGCATTATATTGTTTCATTCAGTCGTAAATTTAAGAAATATTTTGATTGTTTATCTGTAAATAAACAACAATTTTCAGTTGTTTATTTACAGATAAACAACGGTAAAGTAAAATTATTTCGATTCCAACATGACCAGACAACATATTCTGCAATTACAATGCAAACTATATTTTACAGTTTCGTAACTACTTGTTGCAAGTTGTTTATTGGCAATTAAACAACAAAAGGTTTGCTTGTGAAATGTTTGACAACCATCAAAAGTTGGATACACTGAATCCATGTATGCACACAATACCCAGCAAATTCCCCAATCACTACTGCTCTTTTCTAGCCTGGGTGTGATTGCCGTTGTTCCTGATTAAGTGTATTAATAAACTAAATGACGAAATAGCATTTTTATTTGATATTCATGCTTTGAAAATCAGAGAGAAGAAATATCAAGACAGTAGAATCAATTAAGTATTGAGAAAAACAGAATCTGAATCTATATAGCATTACATGTCCGCCTCATTTGCTCGTTTTAACTTTCATGCAACAAAGGAAAATCGCAACAGGTTTGTATTCTTCCTCTACCATTAATGAGTTCGCTCATCTGCATCTTGTTTTAAAAAACAAATATTCACACTAAATTTCTGCTTTCTATAGCTGAATGTCATTCAGTATCATGATGCGTTATGTGTAACACCTGGAGTCATGAAATATGCTTACCTTGATGTTTTTTCTAGTCTGTGAATGCACGCATGAAATTTACTTCAAGTGCAAGAACATTTCCATCTTTTTAGTCCCCTACCCGTGTTTCACTGGAGGGGACTATAGGTTTGCCCTCTGTCCGTCTGTCCGTCAGTCACGCCGTCCATCTGCAAACTATTGTTCCTGCGATAACTCAAAAAGTACTGAAGATACTTCGATGAAACTTGGTATACATATAAACGGCAATGTGAGTATTATGCATGACCTTTTATTTTTTACCAGAGGTCAAAGGTCACATGACTTAATAAAAATAGAAATAAACTAAAACAAACTGGATCCTGCGATAACTCAAAAAGTACTGAAGATATTTCTATGAAACTTGGGATATATATAAACGGCAATGTGAGGATTATGCAGGACCTTTTATTTTTCACCAGAGGTCACTAAATACTGTTATGATTCGAAAAGTACATAAGATATGACCATGAAACTTGGTACAAATATTGAACTATAGGTTTGCCATCTGTCTGTGTGTCTCTCTATCTGTTTATCTGTCTGTTCGTCCGTCCGTCTGTCCGTCCCCAAAGCCTGGTTCTTGCAATAACTCAAAAAGTACTGAACTTTTTTCGATAAAACTGGGTATACATATAAACAGTAATGTGGCAATGTGAGGATTATGCAGGACCTTTTTTTTTTCACCAGAGGTCAAAGGTCACGTGACTGTTACTAAAAATAGAAATAAACTAAATACTGTAATAATTCAAAATGGACATAAGATATGACCATGAAACTTGGTACAGAGATTGAATTATAGGTTTGCCATCTGTCTGTGTGTCATTCTGTCTGTTGATCCGTATGTCTGTCTGTCCGTCTGTCTCCAAAACCTGGATCCTGTGATAATTCGGAAAGTACTGAAGACATTTTTATGAAACTTTGTATACATAGCAAAAGCAATGTGAGAGAATTATGCACGACCTTTTATTTTTACCAGAGGTCAAAGGTCACGTGACTGTTACTAAAAGTCGACATAAACTTAAAACTGTAATATTTTGAAAAGTGCATAAGATATGATCATGAAACTTCATGAAACTTGGTACACAGGTTGGACTATGGGTTTGCCCTCCATCTGTGTGCGTCTGTCTGTCTGTTCGTCCATCGGTCTCACTCTGTCTGTCTGTCCCGTTCCCAAAACCTGGATCCGGCGATAACTCAAAAAGTACTGAAGATGATTTGATGAAACTTTGTATACATAGAAAGAGCAAGTTGAGGATTGTACACGACCCTTTATTTTTCACCAGAGGTCAAAGGTCAGGTGACTGTTACTTAAAATATAAATAAACTTAATACTGTAATAATTCGAAAAGAACATAACATATGATCATAAAACTTACACAGAATGGACTATATGATTGCCGTCTGTCAGCTTAGTACTGCAATAACTCAAAAAGTAACTCGAATGTCTGGTCAATGTTACTAAAACAGAAAAAACAAAAACTTAATACTGCAGTGACAAATGGGATTTGAATATGAAACTTTGTACATCTACAGATAAAGGGCGATTTGACAGTGCTGCACAATGTTCGATTAGTAGGGGTTTTCACCGGTAGGGGACTCCTGTATTGCTTGCAATACTATCAAAGCCTTGTTGAATATGTTTCAAGCCTAGCAGTTGTGCATTTTGTTGACATGGCTGTCATTGCTGTAGGGTTGACTTTTTGTACATTACAGCATAACAAGAACGTAATTGTAATGAGAAACTTGAATTTGGTGACTTGCAGAATCTTGATCTCTGTCATGTTCTTGTATAGCATATTTGTACATAGGATAAACATATAACACTCGCAGAAACAAATAAAAATATGAAATAAAATATATTTTCAGTCATTGATAGCATTTTTGTAGAGTTATGTGATTATGGCCCCCACCGAAGATGGCAGGGTATATTGGTTTGCGAATGTCTGTCGGTTGGTCTGTCGGTCTGTCGGTCGGTAGACCACTTTAGTTTCGACAGTTTTCATCTGATCTTCACTAAACTTAATGAAAATGTTTGTGGCCATAATATCTAGGTCAAGTTCGATAATCAGCCAAATCGCCCTTGGAATTGTGGAGTTATGGTCCTTCAATAATCTAAAATTGGCCTTTGTAGCCGTTTCCGCTCTCTTAGTCAAACAGTTTTTATCAAATCTTCACCAAACCTCATAAAAAATTTTGTAATAATAATATCTATTTAAAGTTCGATAATCAGCCAAATCGCCCCAGGAATTGTGGAGTTATGGCCCTTGAATTATCTAAAATTAGCCTTTTTTGCCGTTTCTGCTTCTGAGTCTAACAGTTTTCATCCAATCTTCACCAAACTTTATGACAATGTTTGTGATAATAATATCTAGGTCAAATTCAATAAACAGCAAAATCGCCCCAGGAATTGTAGTGTAATTGCCCTTGAATTATCTGAAATTGGCCTTTTTATTGGTTTCTGTTCTCTGAGTCCAACAGTTTTTATCTGATCATCACCAGACTTCATGAAAATGTTTGTTATAATAATATCTCGGCCATGTTTGATAACATGTTTGATCAGCCCAGGAATTGTGGAGTTATTGCCCTTGAATTATCTGAAATTTGCCTTTTTTGCAGTTTCCGCTCAATATGTCCAACACTGTTCATACAATCTTCACCAAACTTCATTAACATGTTTGTGGGCATGATATCTTGGCCAGGTTTAATAATCAGCCAAATGGCCCCAGGCATTGTGGAGTTATTGCCCATGATCATCTAAAATTAGAAATTAACCTTTTCAGCTATTTTAACCAAGAGGGGGGCATAACTGTTTTACAAACAGCTCTTGTTAAGTTATGTTTTAATTTAAAATTATTCACTCAACATGTTTGCTGTGTTGTTCGTAAATAATTACACCTTTTTGCATTTTCACATTAACGTTGCATTCTGATTCGATAATCCGCCATGTGACCTGTCATTCATACCCCGATGAACTGGCTGCATATGCAAATTACCTATTTATTATTCATGACCGTAATACTTTTTAATTTTCTATTTGCGAAATTATGTCATTATTTTGCGCGAACCTTAACAATGTTACTTTCATTCACTATTTATGAATGATGTCATTGTTTTGTGCGAGCGTTCACTATGTATACACTATCATTTGTAAACAAAATGACTGATTTATCTGTTGCCGGTGTTTGCAGACGATGAATTTTTAACGCATATTTGGAAATTTGAATTGTTTTTACCAGAAAGGCTACACCAAACTGATGAACCGCGATTCGAAATGTCTGACGAGATATTAGAAATGCAGTTCGTCGAAAATGAAACCGAAACTAAAACGGGGATTCCTATGCCATAGGCTACACGTCAGGGTCGGCCCTTAGACAGTTAAAATTTAAGTTTTTATCCACTTTAGGGTCGTAATTATAAGAATTGAATAATATTTTTCTTAATTTCATCGGAGTATAAACAGTCGGGGAAATTACCCTACAGTTCATACACCGATGAAATGCAGAAAAATACTATTCAATTCTTAAATAATTTCTTATACTCTTTATTAACCGATTGCTGATCAAATTCATCATTTAAAATCATGACAAACTTAAAAATTGTGATAGGTAATATCAAAAGGGGGCCCCTAAATCCTGGCCAATTCACTTAGATTGAGATAAAAATCACTTATTTCATTTGATAATGACAACCCTGTAATTGAGTTCCTTCTCATGTCTTTTAAGGTCATTTTGTATACATTTTCAAATGTTTATATTTCAGGTCCACTTGTCCTTCCAACAAAGTGGTCCAGATGGGATGTCTACAGAAAGGTACAACTGCCATTGCAAAACACAAGTAGTATTTTTAAACAAAATGTGATAAAACAACAATGGTATATTATAGCAGTGGCCGGGTAGCAACTAATTGACCAGTTGTGACTTGTCAGTCAAGTATTGAGTTGACCAATGATGGCTTTATATTTCAGTGGTAAATAATAGCACATGGTTGCATAATCGGATTAATCCAATCAATTAACTTCAAATTCTTGGACACGCAACCTTAGACAAACAGAAAGTCAGAGTCATCTATGATTTTGCAACTGGTCAATTTCTTTAATGATGTTCAGGACTACAAAACAAAATTATGGACCAAAATGGCTATTTTCAATGCTGAATGTAAGATATTTGAAACTTAAATTATTAGCCAAATTTTTTCTTTAAAAAAAATTTGGGTTATAAGATTGGGGTATGTCGTTGGTCGGGCGGGCTGGTGGTCGGCAGCCAACAGGGGTGTTCATCTTCTGTTACAGTTACCGGTTGCATTTCACACAAAATGGCTTTGGGTGAAATGACAACAGTGTTGGTTGTCAGATTAGATAATGTGACAACAACATTTTTCTGATCTGCCTTCACATTCACAACTGCTGGTGTCACATCAAAATATGACGGCAAGTTGCTATGTTCTGACGCCTGCAACAATGCAGTTGTATCAGGGTAATTAACAGTTCGGTCAATATACCCATTTAATTCCAAACACTCATTTGGCTTTAACAAAACTTTGTGCGGAACAGCACACCTTATTAAGGCAATTTTATCCTTATTCTTTTTAAGGTCTTTTTCTCTTATAACCATGGTCCTAAAACTAAGGTACCAAGGGGTGTGAAATTTGGCTTTTTGTAGAAATGTATCTCCAAAGTTATATTTGCATTCATTTAAATATTCTTGTAAAATATTGGTGCCTATGATCACTGGTACTCTGGTTGAGTAATGAGTGTCAGGTGACACAAGAAACAAACAATGTTTCAAAGTAGACTTGGGCAGACCTTCATCAATTTTCAAATCAATTTCAATGTATCCAAGGTAGGGCAATTCTTTCCCATCAGCACATTCAATTTTCAGAAGATTGTTTAAAGGTTGAATCTCAATATTTCCAAGTTGATTAGTATGAAAACACTCTGAAATAACGCTGACACAACTGCCTGTGTCTAAAAGTGCAGTTGTCTGGATGTCATTAATTAAAACTTTGACTTCATTTGTTACTCCAACAAGTTGAGGGTCTATCCTGTTTGTGCCTGTGTTCGACCCTGTAACCGAGGCATTTACACTTTTGGGCATTGAGATTGTTTGTGCCCTTTTTCTCTACATCTGAAACAAATAATCTCTGCATTTGCAGGACAGTCTTTCATCATATGCCCTTTTTGATGGCATTGATAGCATTCAATATTGAACGCATTGTTTTGAGGTCTAAAATTTCCTCTAGGTGCATCAGCACCTCTGCCTCTATTATGAGAAATACCGCGGTCACTACCTCTATCATATGAAGTGCCACGACTACCCCTATAATTACTTAGCGCATTAGCACCATGGCCATGACCCCTGTAATAATGTCTTCCTACATAATATTGGGGCGCTTCCTGCTTTTTCTCCAGCTGCTCAATTCGCTGGTTCAATTGTTTAAGCAATTCTTTCATTTCTGATAACTCAGACTGCTCTCTCTTCTCCACATTAACAGCAGGTTTACATGTTTTTGTTTCAGTCACTGGCTCCTTCAGATCTGCTTCAATCTTCCGTAATTCACGCTTAAATTCATCATACTCTACTATCTTGTCACACTGATAAGTGGACAGATGTTTCAAATCCTTTTTTAATCCGGCATGAAGAACCGTTTTCAAAACATCCATGTCGGTTCGTTTCAAAGCCTTCAAATGTATGGCTGTTTCAAACAGTTCTTCCAGCCTAGCAGCATAGGCTGTCACAGACTCTCCTGTCTGTTGCTGACTAGAATAAAATTTCCGCATTATACTTTCACGTGACTCAATGCTACCGTATGTGCTGTCAAGCTTCTGCATTACTTGTTCAAGAGTCACATCGGGTCCTAAACGACGCAGTACATCACCTGCACTTCCTTTCACAGCACGTCGAACACCAAGTAAAATTTGTTCGGCTTTAAACACCTTGCTGTTGACCGTGGCCTCCACCTCGTACTTGAAAGTATCCCACGTGACTTCGCCTTTTCCTGAATCTCCGAAGAATGTAGACAATTTCGGATATTGATATCCCACTTTTACTTCAGTCGCTTTATGCACAACATGTTCCGGCTCTTCACTTTTCACACTCCCAAACGCTTGTGCAATCCTCAGCATATCCTGTGGAGTGTCACACTTAGGTTGAATACCTAACATTTTCAAGGCTTCCAACAACTTAACTTCATCTTTAGTTAAGTCTTCTGGACCAGTCGCCATGTTGAATTTTCCTTCTTCTTTGGGCTCTTCAGGTTCCATTGCACAAACTTTTCCACTTAAGCACTTATATGTCAAACACTATTCACGAAATGTTAATGTCACACACTTTAAATTGTCGTTTACTATTAAAAGTCAAAGTCACTTTTTTAAATTGTCAACAAGTCTACAAACACATCTGTGGAGCACTTGATGTCCGAAGATTATCACTATGGCTATAACTTCAATATCCAACACAACCTGTTGTACACTAAATCCAAATGTCCAAGAGCACACAATAATACTATCAGGATTACATTCATTCACAATAACATTCACATATTTGAAAGTTTAATAGTGGTATACTGTTATGTTACAGTTAAAGATTACATACACATATCACTGCTATTATAAATTTTTAATAAATACAATTTGCAAAGTTTAATTAAATTATTATTTTTTTTTTAGTATTTATCTGTTTAAACAGTTTAAATTAATTAAATTATTGACTTTGATTTAATTTACTGAACTATTTAACAATAGCTTTAGGGTAACTACGGTATCACACAAGGTGCGCTTATTATGAAGTAGAAAACCTTTACGGTAAACCAAACAATGCTTGTAATATATCCTGCTGATCAGAAAATTCCCAATTTTAACAATATAGAACCATGTCATAATCCTAATCTGTGGTAAAACAACAGAACAGGATGAAAAAATAAACTATTCAAACTATGCAATGTGTTGTTCCTACATATATTTGCATATATATGTATGAACCCTATTTCTGATACAAATAATAATGTTTTGCAAAATTATTTTGACTAAATATCCTATGATACTGAAATTTAAACAGAATAATATTAATATTGGTTGAATAATTGTTTAATACTTCTAAAAATTACAATATGTATTAAAACATATTGCAATACAAGACTTTTGTTTGAAAACTTTAGATATTGAATTTTTTTCAAGTAATTATTTATTTTTTTTATAGTCGGCAAACTACAACAACTAACTACATTTCTAATGCTACTAACTACACAATAAAAGTAGCCCTGAACAGTAGAATTGTCAATAGTCACAATTAAAATGTCTGGACCAAATGTCAACTTCAAGGTCAACACGGACAAATATCTAACGTAAATAACCCACTGTAGTCTGTACGACATCCCACAGATGTCAAGGAAGAAGGAAATTCGTGGAAGAATTTCATACATGGAGGGAGAGTATGTAGTAGGGTGATGTATAAGGGACACTTATACTGCCTTGCTATATGAGCTAGCTTTTATAGCGACGCGGTAGAGCGTTTGCCTAGGAACCGGGAGGTCCCGGGTTCGATTCCCATTGTGGCTTGGGATTTTTTCAGCTGGGTTACAGGATGTTTCAAATCAAAGTCAAGGTCACCATTATTACAAATAGAAGTATGCTTTCCGCTCAGTGACTCGTGAATGAATAGAGGCGTGGCCACGTTTCTAGTTTTATTATATTACTTACTTTTAGGCATAGCATTAGAAAAATTAGGTTTTTGAGGAATTTCCACGTTTCTTGTTTTTCTTTTAATTTTTAAATATATGTCTTATTAACTTAGCATTTCTTATGGCAATTTCCGTTTTCTTATCTGCGTGGTAAATTTTTCTTTCCTGATTGCACAGTTCTTTTGCTGTTTAGACACAAGATCACATAATACAGTAAATCAACCAAATTATTTCATAAAATCTCAAGGCAACTTTTTCTTTTCAAGCTCTTATTCTTGGTTCATATTTTCACAGGTTGTGGTGAGAGACAGATAGAGGTGCTCACGTCTTTCATTGTTGGCGGGACTCTGGCCCCTCAAGGGAAGTGGCCCTGGGTTGTGTCCCTAATCAAGCAGGGCACCAATATATGTGGAGGGGTGCTCATAGGGGACAGATGGGCGCTGACGGCAGCACATTGTATCATGTAAGGGGTTGTTGTAGTTCTTTCTTTTATCTGACAATATGTGTTCATATGATGTTGTAGATAAATAGAGAATATTATTGGATAAAATTGAGTTTATCATGCTCGGCTCGAAACTGGGTAGCGCTCGGCAAGCCACGTGATACCATGTGTCTCAGCTTTGCATGACAAACTTGCTCTTTATCCAACACTCAAGTAATATTCTATTTATCCTATTATGAATTGCTCAAAAATCATGTAAACGGCGTAAAATATGTAAAAAAAGAAATAAATAAATAAAAAATAAATTTTAAAAAGCTGTGGTTTCCCATTTACAAATGTATAGCACTGTGTTTTTTGTTTACTACAAATGTCATCATTTGGTATGACATCACATTGAAATACATATACTATAGTGTAAAGAAAAGAATGATCAAGTAAACGAGTGCTAAAAATAGCGATCAGATGAAGATAAAGTTTATATGATGGTTTGTTATTCGATCAATTTGGCTGTAGTAATAGGGTAAACTGTATTATGTAAGGGGTTAGTTGACTTCCTTTGCTGACGTTATATGTGTGTTCATATTTTGTTTTACATTAGCATATATTATGTGGAACTATTGAGCAATGTTTGTTTGATATGTTAAGAATAAAACAATAATAATAATAATTATCGCACAAACACGTTTGTTTATTTAATTTTAATACACTAAACGTTTCGGCATGATGCCTTCATCAGTAGTAATAAAAATAATAAATATAAACAAAGGAAGTGACGTCGACGTCATACAGTGACGTTACGTCGTTTGGCGGAAAAATGATGACCTGTAAGAAATGTAAAATAGCATTATGCTGACATATATAGAACACATAATCATGATAATATAAAATGATGGATCAGAGTTGATTCATCAGCCTATTAATTATAATATAATAAAAAACATAGTAATAGGCAAACATCGAATATGTCAAGTATGTGAACGTATTATATATCGTACAGCAGACCGTTAGGAAGCAGAGTCTTTAATTTATGTATCCATTTATTATTTTTATTTAATTTTTTTTTTTTTTTTAAGAATAAAACAACACATTATTATGAGATGATTTAAACTATAGTGCCTGTGGCTGTTACGATGCAAAAAACAATTGATTTTAAGTAGGAATGACGTATTAATAATATTACATGATATTATAAAATGATAACCTTTGTTTTGCTTTGACTACAATTGTATTTTTCATATGCCACAGCAATGTCATTTACATCACTCGATGCTCAATGTTGAGAAACATCACATTGAATTTATTACTTCCAGTCACCAGGACGCCAACTACACCCTAATGCCCCACGTGTTTGAAGTGCTGGCAGGCACCACGGCTAGGGACCGTCATTCCAAGCAACCATTCCAGCGTGTCCGCGTCGAGAAGATCTACCTCAATCCCAGCATGCGTCGACTGGAGAACGGTCAGATGGACTGGGACATGGCCCTCCTCAAGCTGGCTACGGCTGTGAAGTTTGGGGACTTCATACAGCCTGTTTGTCTGCCAGAACACGATGCACCCGTCCCCACCACTCTGCAGTGCTATCTTGCAGGCTGGGGGTACATCAATACAAAATCAGGTAGAACAATATTTTTTATTAGAATAGAATAAAAAATATTATTTTATTATCTTGCAGGCTGTGGTGTATCAATACAAAATCAGGTGTAAAAACTAAATTCTTTACTACTTCCTGAATGAAATGGTTCGGAAATACTATATTTTGCAAACGTAATATTTTCTTTATGTTTTTGTTGATATGTTATGATGTTCTATTCAAATATTTTTTTAATCTGAAGTGCAAAAATATATCTGTTTGGCTGTTATTTTTTTCTAGATCTAATGGCAAGTTATTTATAAATTTTCCTAAGAAAAATGGATTAATATTGAAACGTGTCATACTGTAGAAAAAACAACAACTTGTTACATGTATATGTCATTCATATTTTGTTTGTAGTCATGGTAACTGACCTGCGTGAGGCCAAGATGCGCTTGTACGATGATGACTTCTGCTCCGAGAACATTAACCAGCGAAGTCTCGAGTCTCATGTGAATACGAACTCCACGCTGTGTTCTGGCTACACTCACGGTCAGATCTCAGGCTGCCAGGTATGGGGACTGTACCAAATGCTGCTAAGCTATGTGCATGATCAATATACCGTATATTCCTTTACAGTTTCCCAAAGGGGTGTGGGTGGGGTGGGGCGTTTAATACGAGTCCATTTCTTGGCATTCTGTCATAACAACCAGTGTAAAAAAAACATGATCATTCGACAGTGATGAGCTAATTCTGCAAACTTTTTTTTTCTAAGATTTACAAAACTGATATGCAATTGCATTGAGCATTGAGTGTTTAGCATTGAGGGGGGAGGAGGGGCATTAATAAGGGTGGCATTGAGGGGGGAGGGGGCATTAATAAGGGTGGCATTGAGGGAGGGAGGGGGGCATTAATGTGGATGGCATTGAGGGGGAGGGGGGCATTAATAAGGGTGGCATTGAGGGGGGAGGGGGGCATTAATAAGGGTGGGGGTGTTTATTATGGAATTAATGGTATTAAGATTTATTGTACAAATATTCTATGCTGCTGTAATGATAGGCTCTGTTCTATAAGAATGCAACATGATCAGTATATTTTTTGGTTGTTTGTTGACCCTTTTGAAATTGTGTGCTGTTTTGTCTTTAGTCAATTACTGGAACCTGATATAAATTTAATATTTTCATTAATTGGTTATTTAAAAAATATTTTTGACTTAGCGTTGTTTGTCGGCCAATAAACATCGATTCTAACATGATTTGACAAATATTTGTGCAATAATGTAATGAGAACTACATTTTGCTATGCTTCACTCAGAATCAGAACTACTTTTCACATTGTTTATTGGATAGTTTAACAACGAAAAGTTTGTTCTTTTTTGTCTATACAAAAAATGAGCAAGTATCATGTTAGAAAATTCCATTTACATTATTAACATGGTAATATTATATTACATGTTATGTCAATTTACTCCAAAAATTAGAAGATAGAATAAGATTTTTGGTTTGCAGGGGGATAGTGGGAGTCCTTTAATGTGCAAAGATTCGCTGGGCCACTGGACGGTGCAAGGTCTCATGAGCTACGGTGTTGATGGCTGCGATGGCCAGTTCAAGAGCATTGTGAACAGATTCGCGAAAGTGTCAACATCTGTGCATTGGATACAGAGTATCTCGAGTGCAAAGATCCGTGTAACATAGTTCCACTACCCATGTGCATTGAATACGGCGTGTCACTAGTGCATAGATTGCTGTTACATAGTTCCACTGCCTGTGTGCTTGGCCTCAGTGTCACAAATGGGAAATTGTTGTTACATAGTTCCGCTACCTGTTTGCATTCGAAGTTTTGTGACTGTCACAAGCGGAAATTTTGGGGTAACATAGTTCAGCTACTTGTGTTCTTGGGTACCATTCGCTAGATTCAAATAGTGGGGGACCAGTATTGTGTTTTAAGTATGATGAAAGCAGGGACCAGCTCTATTTATGACATTTTATTTTGGCATATCATGATAAATATTTAGTGAAAAATTATTTATTGACTATTCAAAGTATTCCTATTATATCATAGATCTTTTTGTGAAATTGTCATTAATCATTTAGTAAATATTCATGTACATACAAGTCACGAGTATTCATAGCCAGTCATAAATTCATTATTGTTAGTTGTGTTGTTTTCAGGAATATTTATTAAATCAAAAACAAAAATTCACATAATATTGATGTCCAAAAAAACTTCGCAGTAAATGTATTTTTTTGGTTAAAAAATAACATTTTTTATTCATTATTTTAAAATCAAAATGTATTATTTTGAATTTTAAAGCAAATATATATATGTTCTTAAATATACAGTAAGTTATATTACTGGACTTGTTACTCCAATCAAACCAATTTTATTGACTGCATTCTTAAGTATGTGCTTTTAAACTTGAGAAGACACTTAACACTACGGGCCAAACTATGAAATAATGTATTAAACATTTCGCTTTCAGTGGACCAGACTATCAGTTTATATGTCAGGTATATTTAGAACATGGACCAGACTATAAAAGTTAAAAACTTATACTCATGGTATTTTTGGGCAGGGCTTGCATTAAAGGAAGTCTGGGAGTAATTTAATACTCCCAGTTTTGGTCACAGGACTTCCAAAATTGCAACAATGGAAGACCTGTGTAAGGATTGAAGTCAGACATAAATACCAAAATTTACCTTTTTACCTAAATGTTTACCTCTTTCAGTTAATTAATTGACATAGTATCACCTAATTATCAGAAATTACCTGAAACAAAGCTTGAATTTTATACTTCATTTCATGTTCTAAATGCTCTGGACTTCCAATGTCCAACACTTGGAAGTTGGGACTTACAAATATTTCACCTTAATAGTGCAAGCCCTGTTAAGGATGGACCAGACTATACATGTCAGTAACATGTCTTGGACCAGACTGTACATGTCACTAACATGTCTTGGACCAGACTATACATGTCAGTAACATGTCTTGGACATTTTTGTGTAACAGGCCTTTGTAGAATACGGACCAGACTACAATTGTTAAGAACTTGTGCCTAGAATAATTTATGTTGTGCTATATTTAGTAGGGCCAAAGCACAAGTATATACATGGTAAGGACTTCTGTCGATTCATAGACATTTTTCTGGCATAGTATTTTTAGGATGGATACCCTTCTCGAATAAGTGTATTTAATACGCATTTAACGCGTACTTAACACTGTGGTATTGGCACCATTTATATATTTTTTTTAATACACTTGAAAAATCGGAAAAAAATACACCCTAATACAGAAACAAGTGCATTTTTTCTGCATTTTTTCTACATTTACACACTTAAGTGCATTTAAAGTGTATTTTTCTCCTTCAAAAATACACTATATCTTCAAAAAAACACACTTAAGTGTATTTTAAGTGTATATTCTTGTGCATTAATACACTTTTTGTAAAAAATGCAGAAAAAATACAGAAAAAATACACTTGGTGTACTAAATGTGTATTTAATGCTCATTTAATGCAGAAAAAATACGGTGCCAAAATCGCAGCATTTAATACGCGTTAAATGCGTATTAAATACACTTATTCAAGAACTGGACGATTATAAAATTAGAAGTTTTTTTCGACATTTTTCAGATATGGAACAGACATGATTATTATTGTAGTTAATTAAAGATACAATTAACAATGAACACCATGACACATGACGTAAAACTTGTGTTTTACTTTCTTCAAAATACATTTTGGTTGTGCAATTAGCAGTATGTAACTTTTCAGTTGTTTGGATTTACTTCACCTTTTCACATAGTTGTGATCAGTTTGGTTTGTTGGTGTTCACCTGGAAACTGCAAGCAAAAATTGGACAGCATAGTCATTTTTTTTCTATTTTTTGTTTCTAAAAGAAATTAATTTGTGTAATTGTGGTATTGAACCTTAATTTCAAAGAATACCATGGTAAATTTTGGAGTTATGAATTGTATGTTTGTCAGGGAATGAATATACCCACATTCCAGTTTTTGAGTTAAGTGGTTAAGAATGTTTTAGGTTTAATTTATACATATCTTGTGTTAAATTGTGCTTAGTCAGTTAGTTAAAAAAACATGTTTTGTTTGTGTTTGTTGTTTTTTGTTTAAACCAAATGTTACTCTGTCAGTGTATTGCATACTAAATTGTATGCATTGTTTTAGAGTTCAAAAATTGAAGGGACCTTTTCACAGATTTGCAAATTATTTATCATAGATTCCAAACATAAAAAAGAGTTCATACATACAGAAGCGAAATAACACTCCTGACACAAAAATAAAATGGAAATCATGTGTCTTTAATGAATAATTGTCAGTTGAAATTGATAAAATTATAAAGTGTTTGTAATGCGAAGCAATCAAATAAGGTCAATACTTCTGTCAAATAAGGTCAATACTTCTGTTCTTTTTGTTCAAATAACATAATGTTAAATATAGACCATTTGGCTGAGTGGTAAGCATGTCACACTTTGATCTGGAAGTGGTAGGTTTGAACCCCGATGGAGGGCCCACTTTCTTCTCTTTTTTATGTTTTTTTTAATATAATATTTGAGTTCTTTGTTTCACATGATTTCGTTTTTTTGAAGCTAAGACTTTAACTGACATTTTTCACAAGTATGAAAATCTGTGAACAAGTCCCTTTAAAAGCATTTGATAAAGTAGCTGTAAATAGGGCTTTTTCACTTAAATCCCTGTCTCTAACTGTAAGCATTAGTGATTTTGTTTCTATGTTTTGTAAATCCATTTATTATGTTTTTTGCTGTTTATATGCTGCTTGAAATGCTTGGCTTGGCATAAAAACAACTTTATTGTAATGATTCAAGCATTAATTATTTTAACTAATTTAACTTAGTAAAGAATTTATACAATTTTATGGAGCATTTTGTTTTTAATAAAAACTCATTCTGTTGCAATTTTTTATAATCAAATAATAGTTTATAAGCATAACCATACGTTACATTCTGTTTGTTTGTTTTTTTGTTGAATGACCACCTATTGTACGAGTTGAAAGCATTATAATTATGTAGATGAGTATGAACAACTTTTATGAACATTTATCTTTTGACTACTATGTTCTCTTCCTACATTCTTTTTTGGTGATACTGTTTTTGTTCTTTGAAATCTGTGTAAGCTGGTAATTCTTACATTTCAAGAGGCATAATAAATTATCTGAGAATGATGCATATACGTTGTTAAGCTGTATTAATTTTCAGTTTTTCAATAAATCTTTATATTAATAATTTTAAAACGAATAATTAAAGAGTGTGTATGCTAAATAAATTGATTTTTGTGCTTATCACCTCAATGTAAACAGCACACCAAAACTGGATAGAATTGTGAACAAAGAGTTGAGAAGAGTGAAAAAAAGAAGTTTTTGCCTGATTTGGAATTAGAAAGACTATTGTTAAACCTAAAACAAAAATTTAAAAACAAGTTCGATTTATATTCATTGTTTTTTAATGTAGTATGAACTTGTATTTGAATTATGTTTAGTTTAAAAGAACTGACACTTTTTTATACCATTTTTCTATTTTATGTGTTTAATGGAAAAGACAATCAGTATTAAAACAAAGTCCATCTTTTTTTAACAGATTGACATTTTTAGCTAAAGAGGGTTTTTTTGCTAGGCATTTATGCATTTGTGTATAGTGCAATATCATATATTCAATAATTATATCGATGATGATGACGATCATTTTGATGATTTGGAGGAGGAGGAAAAAGAGGAGGAAGATCATCTCTTACATATCATTTTTGTGTGCATCAGTTTTACTACGTTGTTGACTTATATTGACAATGTTTTTGTTGTGTATTTTGTGACCAAATTTATATTTTTGTCACATTTGTTGTATTATATTTTATTTGTGTGTATGCATATTGATTAAAGTTCCAAAATGTTGGATGGTTTTCTTCCTAATGACACATATCTTTGCTTGCGGCTATTTTGAAAATGACCGTTATATTGCATTTTTTTATGTTTGTACATTAGATGTGTGTACACATTTTTCACAGGTTGTTCTATAGATCTTTTTCAATGGTTCTTCAATACAGAATGTTCAATGGTTGTCATATACAACTTTAATTGGATTTTTAATATTTGTTCAACACAAATCTTTCAATGGTTGTCATTTACGACTTTATATCTATATTGTTTATTTTTTCACACCTTTTCATTGGTTGTTCCATACAACCATTTCAGTATTTGTTCAGAACAATGTTCATAAATTATTTTGAAATCAAACTGGTTTGTGGTTGTTCATAAAAAAAGTAGAGGTGCATTGGAAGTGTGATTTTTTTTTCAAAGTTCATTTGAATTTCTCATTATTAATTATCTGGTTGTTTTCGTTTAATTACACTTCAGTTTTCAATTTTTGTTTGTTTTAGTTTTTGGTTTATGATAATGTCTTACAAATAAAAAAAGATATATTGTAATTACAAATAATTAAAGGCTCATTTAAAATTGTATTAATTCCTTAATAAGTTATATAATAGTAGATAAAATCAGAGAGAATACTTTTTATGTAAATGTACTTTGATTTGTTTATACCGGTACTGGCATTCCTTAAATTCTGAATGATGTTGGAAGTGTGATTTTTTTTTCAAAGTTCATTTTTCATTATTATTAAGCTGGTTGTTTTCATTTAATTACACTTCAGTTTTCAATTTTTTGTTTGTTTTAGTTTTTGGTTTTTGATAATGTCTTACAAAAAAATAAATATATAATGAATTCCATTTGTGTATATGTTTGTCATCAACGAACATTATAAATATGTGCCATGAATTATTTATACATGATTTTATACTTTTCTATATTTCGCATATTCTTAAGGTGAAAACAAAATTTGCAAACTAAACTTGTTTGTTTTTATTCCACATATCTTTTTCCAGTTTTTATAGCTCGGGCAAAAACTAAATTGACCAGACAGTTGTGAGCACTACTGGCTTAATTGAACGCTTAATTTCCCATTTATTTCTTGGTTTAGTAATTATTTATGTTATGTTTTACATGTTATGCATTTATATCATGACTGTATTTTAGCAAACTGTATCAAATAAACACATTTTCAGTATTGGAACAAAAATATTCATCATGAATTTGTAATACAAGGGTATATTCATGCATAATGGTCGGGTTAATTTTTCCAAGCTATAAAGATATGTAAAGGATATCAGCTGAATGAATACATTTATGCCATATCATGTCTAAAAAACATTCAGTTAAAAAGTTTACTAATTTCAAAACTATCATTTGAACCTATAACAAAGCATAAATATGTAGATTAATTAGATAATAGTGATACAACATAAGTTAGAGGTCTGTGTCTATGAAGTAACCAAATATTTATATTTGAGGTGCATCATTGGAAAACCGGACTTAATGCATGTGCGTAAAGTGTTGTCCCGGATTAGCCTGTGCAGTCCGCACAGGCTATCTGGGACAGCACTTTCCGCTTTTATGGTATTTTCTGTTTTAAGGAGGTCTCTTCTAAACATAAATCCACTGAAGGCGGAAAGTGCCGTCCTGGATTAGCCTGTGCGGATAGCACAGGCTAATCCGGGACGACACTTTACGCACATGCATTAAGCCCAGTTCTCCCACAACACGTGTCATTTATAGAATGGAAGACCAGGGCCTGTATTCACAAACCCAGTCTTAGATTTAACGATATTCACAAACCCAGTCTGAGACTTAACGATATTCACAAACCCAGTTTTCGACTGAACGAATTTCACAAACCCAGTCTTAGACTTAACGATATTCACAAACCCAGTCTTAGACTTAGCGATATTCACAAACCCAGTCTAAGACATAACGATATTCACAAACCCAGTCTAAGACATAACGATATTCACAAACCCAGTCTTACTTAACGATATTCTCAAACTCAGTATTTGACTTAACGATATTCACAAACCCAGTCTGAGACTTAACGATATTCACAAACCCAGTCTTAGACTTAACGAATTTCACAAACCCAGTCTTAGACTTAACGATATTCACAAACCCAGTCTGAGACTTAACGATATTCACAAACCCAGTCTTAGACTTAACGAATTTCACAAACCCAGTCTTAGACTTAATGATATTCACAAACCCAGTCTCAGACTTAGCGATATTCACAAACCCAGTCTAAGACGTAACAATATTCACAAACCCAGTCTTAGACTTAACGATATTCTCAAACCCAGTCTTTGACTTAACGATATTCACAAACCCAGTCTTAGACTTAGCAATATTCACAAACCCAGTCTTAGACTTAATGATATTCACAAACCCAGTCTCAGACTTAGCGATATTCACAAACCCAGTCTAAGACGTAACGATATTCATAAACCCAGTCTTAGACTTAACGGTATTCACAAACCCAGTTTTAGACTTAACGATATTCACAAACCCAGTCTTAGACTTAACGATATTCACAAACCCTGTCTTAGACTTAACGATATTCACAAACCCTGTCTTAGACTTAACGATATTCACAAACCCAGTCTTAGACTTAACGATATTCACAAACCCAGTCTTTGACTTAACGATATTCACAAACCCTGTCTTAGACTTAACGATATTCACAAACCCTGTCTTAGACTTAACGATATTCACAAACCCAGTCTTAGACTTAACGATATTCACAAACCCAGTCTTAGACTTAACGATATTCACAAACCCAGTCTTAGATTTAACGATATTCACAAACCCAGTCTTAGACTTAACGATATTCACAAACCCAGTCTTAGACTTAACGATATTCACAAAACCAGTTTAGACTTAACGATGAAGAATAGTCTTTAAAATATTATGTTCTTAAATGATGTTAATTTAAATCTTACTTGGTATTCTAATTATGAATCAACTTCACAATATTACGCACAATATCAATGAAAATGCACGTGTTATATCAGTTAGCATGAGAAAATAAAACTGTTCCTGTATGTATTCAACTGGTCCTGTATGAATTAAACTGTTCCTGTATGTATTCAACTGGTCCTGTATGAATCTAAGCATCGTGTTTGGCTTAAAACTGTTTGAAATTTCGATGCCTGCATGAGATTTAGGGCATTTGATTGGTCAGTTGAACTGTTCCTATATGGAATTAGAAATATGTCAGATTTTTTTTAATCATGCCAATACAGCAGACCTCGGACAAATAATAGTGCCTGTATGAAATCACTTATTAAATAACATATAGAATTCTTTCTTTAACATGATTAGTAATGGCGTAAGCGATATTGGTACCAACATATTTCAAACACACTGATATTTTCTTGAGTGAAAGTCTTTTTATGCCCCTAAAGGAGAGCATATAGTAGTCACACTATCAGTCGTACATCTGTGGGTGATTGGGTTGTTGGGGGGGGGGGGAGGTTTTTAGTTGGGTGGGTAATAGGTTGTGTGTGTTTGTCCGTCTGGATTTAGTTTCTGCTCTGTAACTTTTAAAATGGCTGGAAGGATTTTAATATAACTTCAGATTATTATTCCCCATCACCAGACGAAGTGTCGAATGCAAACAGATGCTCGTCTGTCAAAGGTCAAGGTCACCATTCAAGATCAAAGGTAAGGATTTTTGTTTCCGCTCCATAACTTCTAAACGTCTGGAAGTAAATGAATACTACTTCCGATTATAAATCCCCATGACCAATGTTATATAGCGTACAACACCCATGCTAGTCTGTAAAAGGTCAAGATCACAATTCAATGTCAAAGGTCAAGGATTTTTGTTTCGGTTCCATAACTTATAAATGCCTGGATTTTAATATTACTTCAGATTATAAATCCCCATGACCAATGATATATAGCATACAACACCCATGCTTGTCTGTCATAGGTCAAGGTCACAATTCAAGGTCAATGGTCAATGATTTTTGTCTCCGCTTCATAACTTCTTAACACCTGGAATTATTTTAATATTACCTCAGATAATTATTCCCTATGACCAGATGGTGTGGTGTGTATACATCGCATATGCTAGTATGTTAAAGGTCAAGGTCACAATTAAAGTTCAGATGTCAAATATTTGTCAGAAGCATTTTTTCTGCCATTGAGGGATTTTCTAATAACTTAGAAATAGAAAGGATCACCATCAAAAGATGTCAAGGGACAAGATCCAGGCCTTTAGTTAAGAGGTCAATGTCACACTAAGATATTTGTCCAAGGCTTTTTCTGACATGTCCTTCCTCTGACAAGCATATGCTGTGACCAGCCTTGTTTTTATTCTGAAGAATAAGAATGGGTTGGTGACTATGTAAGAATGGGTTCGTGACTATGTGCCCTGAATGGGTTGGTGACTATGTAAGAATGGGTTGGTGACTATGTGCCCTAAATGGGTTGGTGACTATGTAAGAATGGGTTGGTGACTATGTAAGAATGGGTTGGTGACTATGTAAGAATGGGTTGGTGACTATGTAAGAATGGGTTGGTGACTATGCAAGAATGGGTTGGTGACTATGTGAGAATGGGTTGGTGACTATGTAAGAATGGGTTGGTGACTATGTAAGAATGGGTTGGTGACTATGTGAGAATGGGTTGGTGACTACGTAAGAATGGGTTGGTGACTACGTAAGAATGGGTTGGTGACTACGTGAGAATGGGTTGGTGACTATGTGAGAATGGGTTGGTGACTATGTTAGAATGGGTTGGTGACTGAGAATGGGTTGGTGACTATGTGAGAATGGGTTGGTGACTATGTGAGAATGGGTTGGTGACTATGTGAGAATGGGTTGGTGACTATGTGAGAATGGGTTGGTGACTATGTAAGAATGGGTTGGTGACTATGTAAGAATGGGTTGGTGACTATGTAAGAATGGGTTGGTGACTATGTGCCCTGTTGTTTCAGTATTTAAATCAAAGAGAAAGACCATTGTGATTCTCAGTATTTTATTTTGACTTGAACGCTTTGCAGTAACAGTAATATATTGGAAATAAATCAACTGCTCAAATATACAACAGAAGAAAGAGATATGCCAATGAGCAAAACATTGATCACATTGAGCTAGCTACAACAAATTTAGAAATGATACATCGAGAGAAAACAACAAGACATTCACAATGATAACAACGTATGTTTTACACAAATTTGCTTAATTTTATTATCAGAAACACCAAAAAATGCTTTCATATGTGTAACAAACACCTGTATTTATATTGAATAATGTTGTCATTAGGTTGACTGCCTGAAAAATATACAAAGGTAAAAACAGTATCACAGTTCAGTCGTACTTTTATCCAAACGATGTTCATAGTACTCACCATGCGCTGTTTGATTTCAGACTGAAAAGAACAATTCTAAAATGCTTGTTGAATACGAAGTTTCTGAATTAAAAGATACACACAAAATATACGAAGAATAAATGTCATGTTTTTGCCATGTTTTATCTAAAATAACAATGACATGTCATGTCATGAAATCTAAATGTTAGGAGCTACTTCAGAATCTGTCCGCACTCCCCAAACAAAATTATCAATGAATTATAACTACATGTAGTCATTGACTTGAAGACAAGTTTTTTTTAAACCATGAGTAACATATTAGTGTTGCACATACCATAAAGCTAGGAAACTTGATATAAAACATCTTAAACTAGTTCAGGTTGCAGACAAATGTCTTAAACTAGTTCAGGTTGCAGACAAATGTCTTAAACTAGTTCAGGTTGCTGACAATGGCCTTCAACTAGTTCAGGTTGCAAAAATATGCCTTAAACTAGTTCAGGTTGCAGAAAAATGTCTTAATCTAGATCAGGTTGCAGAAAAATGTCTTAAACTCAGGCTGCAGACAAATGTATTAAACTAGAACAGGTTGCAGAAAAATGTCTTAAACTAATTCAGGTTGCAGACAAAAGTCTTAAATTTGATCAGGTTGCAGACAAATGTCTTAAACCAGTTCGGGTTGCAGACAAATGTCTTCAACCAGTTCAGGTTGCCTGTCAAATGTCTTAAACTTATTCAGGTTGCTGACAAATGTCTTAAACTAGATCAGTTTGCTGACAAATGTCTTAAACTAGTTCAGGTCGCTGACCAATGTCTCAAACTAGTATAGGTTGCTGACAAATGTCTTAAACTAGATCAGGTTGCTGACAAATGTTTAAAATTAGTTAGGCTTGCAAAAAGTGTCTTAAACTAGTTCAGCTTCCAAAGAAAATGTCTGAAACTACTTAAGGTTGCAGACAAATGTTGTAAACTAATTCAGGTTGTAAACAAATTTTTAGCATTTGCCACTTAGCAGTAGCAGAAGCAGTTACGGACAGATTCTTAAGTCAAAATGCAATGTGTACAACAACAGTATTGACTGAATAAACATTATCTAAACATGCATATTGCACATAGCCCTATTTATTGAAATATACCATTAAATGTGACACAGTGATTTGCCAGTATGGTGAAACCCTATTTTTGTGTGATATTTCTAAGCAACAAAAATCATGGAACTCGTGATTTATTTGATGCGTTAGTGACAGACAAACCATTCTGTATACAACCGTTTCTTATATAAAACTGCATACTTTAGCAAACTTTATTGAACTTTTATATAATTTAATTTCCTCATTGTCACCAGACAATACTTAATCAATACTGAGATAAACACATATGGAAGTGTAAGCAATATTTTAGTCAAAAAGATGTTAAGCAATATTGTATAAAACATTTGCTTTTATTCCAAACAATGGAAAAATATTTCATACAAGGTCAAATAATTTGAAATATCACTTTCCGTACTAGCACAATATAATATACAAAACTGCACCACCATTTACAAACAAGCTGTTATCAAACAAACAAACAGCATGTTTTGATTAAACAAGCTCACAACCAAATTTGACTCTGTTGAAAAAAAATTTTTTTTTAACATATTGTTTAAAGGGACTATGTCAATGGAAAGGGCCTCAAGGGGGCTATTTCTTTAAAGGGCCTCAAGGGGGCTATTTCTTTAAAGGGCCTCAAGGGGGCTATTTCTTTAAAGGGCCTCAAGGGGACTATTTCTTTAAAGGGCCTCAAAGGGGCTATTTCTTTAAACAAAAATTTAAGTTTAATACAGTCGTATAATAACGGTTAAAATAAGATATATATTATGGGAAAAGAGTTCATACATTCTCAGATAAAAATTAATTTATGATATGGATTGTGTTTATTCGGCACTTTCATGTTTACATTTTTACGTCAGAACTGTATTGTTTTGATAATCGTAGTTTACACACTTTTCTTACAAAGCAGAATATCTCAGTTGGTTAAAGCGCTTTCTACTGTCATTTCTTCATATAACACCTTAGTCGCAAGTTCTCTACCCACTAATGGTTTTACTTTTTTCAAACATTTTTTTAATATGTTTTATCAAATATCTCATTTATGCATTATATAATTTATTCTTTATTTAATGTATATGCCCAAGTATAGCACATTTCTATCGTCTAATATCCTTTACAGTGCAAAATGATACCAATTTTTCGTTGGCATAGTTCCTTTAAACATTGTCACACTTAGGTAATTGATGCAAATAATATTCAATTTCAATTTGTGGATGTTAAATATTTATAATCATATTACAAATGAGGCGCGTCGTGGGAAAACCGGACTTAATGCATGTGCGTAAAGTGTCGTCCCGGATTAGCCTGTGCAGTTCGCACAGGATAATCCAGGACGGCACTTTCCGCCTACAGTGGATTTATGTTTAGAAGAGACTTCCTTGAAACAGAAAATACCTTAAAAGCGGAAAGTGCCGTCCTGGATTAGCCTGTGCGGACTGCACAGGCTAATCTGGGACGACACTTTACGCAAATGCATTAAGACCCGTTTTCTCACGACGCGCCACAAATATTTTCTGTTCAAGTTTCTACATGTAGAACATAAAATTTTGACCCTGTGATAAAACAAGGCTGGACAACAACAAAAATATTGTGATAAGTATTTGAAGAAATCATAGCATCTATGTTTTACACAGAGACTGGTATAGCTAATGTGGAGCTAATGTTTTATATTAATTATCAACAAACAACAATGTCAGTTGGTTTCTCTCTACAAGTTACCAGTATTACTTTTTTATATACATACCAACACTGTTCAGTTCATGCCTATCAAGGGAAAAACAAACAACCTATAAAACCTACAAAACAAATAAACAATAGTGCTTCAGTTTTGTACCAGACATAAAAATCACAGACTTAGAATCTATATGAACAATCTTTGCTCTTTTTGCAATTAAGAATTCAAACAATATTATTTTTGTTTAAAAATATAACAGTTCATTCCTCTACATCAGACATTGAGCGTCTTTTGCTGTGTTTTCAAGCAACTCGTAAAAATAGTTTTGCTCCTACTTTACAATCCTTTCTTATTTACTGTATCTTTTGTTCAAGCTATGATAAATTGAGAAGTTTGTCCTTAAAACAATATTTCACACGGAATGTGCCTTTTTGTCCTACAACCATAAATAGTCATCATTTACACAATAATCTTGTATGCACAACAGTACATAAAATGAAGCTCCAATAAATGAAATATTAACAATAAGGCCAAAAAATAATTTTGGTGTTTCAAGCAACCATAGCGAAAAAAACAACGACTCTACAGTTTTCAGCGAATATTTTTTTCTGTGAAATCCGTATTTGTAAGATTTGAGATATTTTTCAATGCTTTTTGACCGAAACGAGACTGTTTTTGAGACTTTTGCCCCAAACACACAATTTAATTTTGTTGGCCTTAATAAAATGACACTCAGATATTTAAAATGTTACCAGTAAATAAAATGAAGCTCCAATATTTGAAGTGTTACCGGTAAATTATTTGAAGCTCCAAAGCTCCAAATTTGTAATGTTACCGGTAAAATAACTGAAGCTCAATATCTGAAATGTTACCGGTAAATAAACTGAAGCTCCAAAGATCCAATATCTGAACTGTTACCCGTACATAAAATGAAGCTCCAATATTTAAAATGTAGCTGGTACATACATTGAAGCTCTAATATTTAAAATCTATCACTTTCCGATTCACAAGGAAGATTTGCCGTCTGCTTGCAGACTAATTAAGGGTTTGAACTCCATGGAGGGAGAATGTCGCACGTGTCGGTAGCACGGTTTGCAGACGGGAGCTGGGCGGTGTGAGTCATGGCCGGGCAGGGGAATGTAGCGGGCAATACATCGGGTGCAGAACACTTCACCGCATCTCCAGCAGTGGAACTGAAATGTCATGGAAATATTTTAAAAAGCAAGATTTTTATTAAGCAAAGGCTTTAAACCTTCTGAAACAGAATCTTTATATAAGAAATGTGTGGTCGTAAATACTTCTGAAAATCAATGATAAAGAATGAACACGTTGTGTGGTAAATTTGACTGAACATAAGAAACTATATCTGATAAATCCATGCTGGGCTTTTTGGGGGCCAATTATACAGCCATTATTTGCCAATGGCAAAAAGTATCTTTTTACGCAAATCCAGTCCCAAAATTCCCAGTCGATGGTTTGACTTTCAGATGTTAACTTTGAAAGAGGTGTTCAGTGTGGAAATAAAGACTGTTGAGGTTAAAATAACTGTTTTACTGATTTGTTCTGGTTCAGGAGATTCTATTTTAGGTAGTTTATCTATAATTGTTCAAATTTTTTATTAATCAAACAATTATAATTTTTCACAGTTTTAGGTGAATTGACGCTAATTCGTGGGCCAAATTCCCAAAATGGTGAAAAAAACAACTTGCCATGATAAATTAATCAATCAACAGATAGATAGATGTGCAAGTCAACAAAGCCTTTGTACTAAATATTTTCAACAGATCTGAATTCGGAATGTAAACTTAATAATTTAAACAACAATCAAGAGTTGTTGATGTACTGGTCATACAGAGATATTATAATCAACATGCAATCAAGCAGAAGCAAACAACAATGACACTTAAAGGGACTTGTTCACACTTTTTAAATATATTTTTAGGTAGGTGACATACATATGCAGCGGACCGTATCGATTTGAACAAATTTGAAAGAGGGTCACCCAATGATCATTCCTGTGAAGTTTGGTGAAAATCTGCCAAGTGGTTAAGGATATGTTGTTTGAATGAAAAGTTGATGACGGACAACGGGCGATCCCAAAAGCTCACCATGGGCAATGTGTGCTCAGGTGAGCTATAAATACATGCACTAACCACTAAGCCATTCAGACTTATACGTTTATTGTGTATTTTTAACGCTATGTAAATGATATGCATGTTTTCCATTTATCCATTTGGACTTATGATTATTCATAAACGAAACAGTATTTCCAATTTATTTCTTAGTCATTTGTGTTATTATGATTGTTTGTATAAAAAGTATCATTTCTTTTTGGAATCTATGACAAAATCTGTGAAAATTGGCAATTTCCCAATCTGTGAACAGGTCCCTTTAATCCATGCATGCATTATTATCCACATTCCTTGATTTTTAAATGTACAAATTGCTGCCTTAATTACTAGTAAATAATAAAGGTAGCTTAATATTTCTATACAATGTATAATTCTATTCCTAAATTTCTAGAATGTATATGTTTACACAAGAAAAATGACCCAATTTCGTCTTTACATGTAAAATGTAAAAGTAAGGGAATATAAATTGGATTCTTTCCGAAATGTCAAGTTCTGCTTTCCTTTTAAGATCCACATCTATTACATGCTAAAGCATAAATCAGAAATTAATTTTGCAATCCTATTGGATGTCAATAAAATTTCAGAATAAAATAATAGATGGAATTCCTGACATAATGTATAGCACATGTAAACGATGGACAGAAAATAATGTATGAAAAATACCCAATAGAAACATATAACAGTAAGATAGTTATATATTACAATACAGATAGTTATATATTAAAATACAGATAGTTATATATTACAATACAGATAGTTATATATTAAAATACAGATAGTTATATATTACAATACAGATAGTTATATATTATAATACAGATAGTTATATATTACAATACAGATAGTTATATATTACAATACAGATAGTTATATATTACAATACAGATAGTTATATATTAAAATACAGATAGTTATATATTAAAATACAGATAGTTATATATTAAAATACAGATAGTTATATATTAAAATACAGATAGTTATATATTACAATACAGATAGTTATATATTATAATACAGATAGTTATATATTACAATACAGATAGTTATATATTATAATACAGATAGTTATATATTACAATACAGATAGTTATATATTAAAATACAGATAGTTATATACAGATAGTTATATATTAAAATACAGATAGTTATATATTAAAATACAGATAGTTATATATTACAATACAGATAATTATATATTACAATACAGATAGTTATATATTACAATACAGATAGTTATATATTAAAATACAGATAGTTATATATTAAAATACAGATAGTTCATGTCATAGTAAGTAGTGTTGGGACGTTGGCTCGAAATTGCAATCAATCATCGGGTTGGGAATCTGTTGTCGCTTCCGATGCAATTTGACCAGTTCTTCTTCTAACATAGAAAAATTACTAAAATATTGATGTATGTTTGTTTCTTTTGTGCATCAATAATAAATTTAAACAAAAACAAAAAGAATAACAAAACTTTCATTTACTTAAAAAATGCTTATATGTTTTGAACAAAACTAGTATAAATCGAGTATTGACAACTGTAAAACAATTTAAAATGAATGTCGAATCCGATGATCGATTTTGTAACCACGACATCGATAATAGACATAAAAAAAATTTACACGCCGCTAATCAATTTGTTCAGATCATCGTCCCATCACTAATAGAAAGACAGTAAGGTTGTGCTTAAAGCAACTACTGCATCAGGAAAGTAACATAAAGAAGCTTGCCTTTTTTGTAAAGTGGTCAAACGGGAAAGCACAACTACAGGTGAATACGTTGCGAAACGATTTCCACTCCACTGCAACAGAATCTAATTCCAGTTTTAACTGGTCAAGGTTAAGTTTCTCGGAGCTTGTGGAGAGGGAAATTGTGCCGTTCTCAATAATGGAGTTACAGTCATCAATACCTGATCTCGACATGTTCGAGCATGATTCGTCGAAACCAGATTCCGAGTCACTTTTCGTTTGACTAAGTCCACTATCGAAGAATTTGCTCCTATCAAAGTGGTCTCTCTTATCACACGGGAAGGTGGATTCAATATTTACACTGCCGTCTAACAGTCTGTTTGTTTTGTGGTGCGAGTGGTGGTCGTTCTCCGTCGATATTGCATCTAGGGTTTCCATTGATAAACTTCCTTGCAAAGTTCGCTGAATTGTCTCGTCTGATTTTCCGAGAACGTGACAGATTTGTGTAACTCTCTGAAACACAAGTGAAAACATTCGTAACTCTCTGAAACACAAGTGAAAACAATGGCAAAGAAGTGGCACTAAAGTTTTCTTTTTCAGTATGTCATACCTTTAAAATCTAAAGCTGTTGATATATAAGTTTAACCCCACTTGTGGTAATGTTCATTCACAAAAATAAACAGCAGACATCTAAACATTGAAATGATTATACTAAATCTGACAATGGATATTTCCACAAATGGCAATCATATGCAAATTAATTAAGTCACTTATTATAGCCAATCATGTAACTTGGATACAGTTTATCACCTTTATTAACAGTCAACTTAATTGACACAAAAGACTATTTGGTAATCAGATGCTTGCAATGGCCTTCCCAAAGTAATGAATGGAAATTAACCCACTGACAACAGTTTGGAAATGCCTATATTAGTAACCCACTGACAACAGTTTGGAAATGCCTATATTAGTAACCCACTGACAACAGTTTGGAAATACCTATATTAGTAACCCACTGACAACAGTTTGGAAATGCCTATATTAGTAACCCACTGACAACAGTTTGGAAATGCCTATATTAGTAACCCACTGACAACAGTTTGGAAATGCCTATATTAGTAACCCACTGACAACAGTTTGGAAATGCCTATATTAGTAACCCACTGACAACAGTTTGGAAATGCCTATATTATTAACCCACTGACAACAGTTTGGAAATGCCTATATTATTAAGGAGCAAACATGTTTATCCCAACAATGAGAATATCAAATACAACAAGATGTGTCACAGACAAGCATGACCCCACGACATATGTTTGGACACAGACAAAGGGCGTGTCGTTAACACTAATTTTTGCCAACTAACAAATTTATTTTAAATAAATATATTTCTACAGTGGAAAAAATGACAAAGGGCCATAATTCTGCCAAAGTTTGTCGCTGCCAAAATTCCTTCCTTCGCGATCACCTACATGTAAAGGTTCTTCAGCTGTGAAATTTGATCGAAATCCGCCAAGCAGTTAAAGAGAAGTTGAATCCTTAAAATTTTGGGAAGTATATATTGAATAGTGGAAAAAAATGACAAAGGGCCATAATTCTGCCAAAATTGGTCGAAGCCAAAATTCATTCCTTTAAGATCACCTACACATTAAGGTTTATCAGCTGTGAAAGTTTGAGCGAAATCCGCTCAGCAGTTAAAGAGGAGCTGAGTCCACAAAATTTCGGGACGTATGTACATACGTACGGACGGATGGACAAGTGCTATACTTAATACCCCCCCCCACCACCCACTTTGTTGCGGCATAAAAATAAATAATTGAGGCTCAATAGTTTTAACTATTTGTTTCATAAACTGGACAAGTCTATAATCTAATGGAGCAAACCTCCACCAACAGGAGAATATTGAATTGTAATCATAGATAACATGTGAACCTTTTCCAGCAGGCGTATGTGGTCCTCAAGGGAGGCGCTATGATCGCGGGCGGCACTGAGAATGTCCTTCACCTCATCTCGAGGGTGCACCCCCGTTTCAAACCTGTTGTACATGCCCCGCCAGAACCTGCAATAAAGATAAGGAATTTGGAAATGAAAAACAGGTTAGGGTGGTTTAACAAGTTGTACATGTTGCAATAGAACATGCAGAAACGGGCAAGAATTTAATGGCATGTAAAAAAATAGCAAAGATCCCAGTGGTGCAAAGGAGAATAGCATGCCGGAACCAGGAATAACCTGCTGGAGTTAAATAGCATGTCAAATATAGCCAAGGTCTCAGTGGCGTAATGGTGTATGGTATCCCCACTGCAACTGACCGATCGACAAGATTTGATTGACAAGGCATTTAGAAATTCTGTAAGTCAAGACTTCTTTGTATAACTGAGATGTCCAGGCTGACAAGTGGCCTTCTGTGAAAAAGTAGGGCAAAAGTAGGGCTCAATTTTTGAAAAAAGTAGGGCAAAAGTAGGGATTTTGCAGCTAAAAAGTAGGGATAATAGGGATATTTTCTTACCTTTGCTCCAACGAAAATGATATAAAAACAGCTCACTGTACTGCAAATAGGAGACCACAGTGCTTCAGGCTGTTGTTCTTGTGCTTGGGTGTTACCTGGAATGGTTTTTTCAATCTTTATTCATGCACACTAAACACCATTCCTTTTTTATAGTAACATTTGAAAAAAGTCTTTTCTGGTAAGCACAGCATATCATTACACACAGCAAGCATTAGTAAATACAATGCATACATATAAGGTTACATAGTCATAGCGAATTCTATAGCAATCTAAAGTAATCTAGGTAAAGCCTTTGTACTTTATCACTGTTAGTGTATACCAAATGGTGACAAAAAGCATATGTGGAATGCAAGGTGAGAAACAGAACTAGTTATATACAAAGGTACACCATTCACCACCAAGAGCAGATGCATACATATGAATGAGTAAGCAAAATCTAACACACACTACAGTGGTTATTAAAGTTTTAGCTACTAAACCAATTTACAACATGTACATTCAATAACTGCTTAAATACACCTATTGATTGTCATTGATCTTTTTTTTCTTAGAGTCTATGTCTTCTCTCTGTTCCTTAATCTTTGAAAGAGCTGATCTTCCTTCATTTAAATTCTTATTTGCCACTTCCAACATTTCCTTCGCTAGAGAGATTTCAGAGAAGTTTTTGCTCTCAAGTCCTTTTGTAAGCCGCTTATTGGCATCTTCAAACATCATTGTGGCCTTAAGAAGACCCTCTTCTACCTGCTTTTCACTTTTCTTGATATCTCTCTCTTTTTCAGCAATTTTCCTCTTTCTCGTTTCATTCTTCTTTAAGATCTCCTCCCTCTCTTTTTCTTCTGCTTTCTCTTTTAATTTCAATCGTTCTGCATCTGACCTTTCTTCAGCAAGCCTCTCCTGATACTTACTGTGTGCATTTCTTACAAAGTGTATCATTTGCCTAGTGATTGGCACATCAGACACTTTCCCTCCATGAAGAGATACAGCATCTCGTGTAATTCTCAAGCCATTCAGAGCATCGTCAGACATGAGTGTTCTTTCTGGTGTTAAGATCTTCTTGTTGATGGAGAGACTTCTTTCAACATCAGCATTACCATGGAAGAGGCTGAGGCAAGATGTTACCACTTTCTTCAGTACTGGAAATTTCAGGCTGCCTGTTGATGACTTTCTGGATAGAATCTGATTCCAATAATGGTCTACTCTTTTCATCTGTTTGTCTTTGTCATAGATATCAGAATTCTCCACTTTTTCTTCCCTATATACTTTCCACTCATCTGCTACTCTTGTCTCTTCATCTTTGGTGATGTTTGGAAGTTCAGAAGCAAGTCTGACAATCATCTTGGTAGCTATATCCTGGTCCTTGACCTCTGGATGAAGGCACTGGGCATTCTTTACAACTGGTTCATCTAATGGTAGTTTCTTTGCTAAATACTTGCTGACTTCTTGGTAGAATTTAAGGATCTGCATTCTTACCAGCTTTTCTTTTGAAGATCCTAATTTGGATAGATGTTCTAATGCCTTTGCACCAATGTGTACTTCATTCAATGGCATGATGTTTTCTTGCTTTTCCACATCAATCTTAAGCAAGCTGGAGGTACTCTTGCCTGAGACAGAATCAAACTTCAGAAATCTCTTCATGATCTTCTTCAAAAGATCTGAAGCCTCTGGAAACAACAAGTGGATGAGAGGTTCTTGTTTTTGGAAGATTGTCAGATATTCTTGGAACATAGGAGATAGACTCAGCAAGAAGTCAATCTGCACCAGGATTTCAGCTGATTTCAGTCTTTCACAAATCCTCTTGTATCTGTCATTTCCTTTCAGGTGATTTGAAGTGTGATTTTTCTGGCTTTCCTGAGGTAAATCTTTCAAGAAATATTGGCAAGTGGTAGACCAATTTTCTTTCAGTCGTTGTAGACAAGGCAACAGAGTAAGCCATCTACACTGTACATGCCTCATGAATGTGTTACCTTCACTTTCCAACTCTTCAGCTGTCTTCGCAAAGTCTTCTTTTTGGCAAGGATGGGTCTTAAACCACTGGAAGATGTCAATGCTGAGTTCTTCAGCTTCTTCTCCGTACACCATGAGCCCTTTCCTAAACGCATTGTGAACAGTGTGGAGAGGACAGGCTATGAAATCAACCAGGCCATGCAAACTGTAGTCTTTCATCTGTTCATTGATCAGGCGCCAGACAGTTTTGTTAACATTTGGACCATCACTACCTATTGATAGTAACTGAGCAAGTGGCAATTCATAATTCTTTTCAAAGATTGTATTTATCAGAGCAGAGGCCAGATCTTTTCCTTTGGCATGGCCAAACATAACAGACTTTACATACTGGGTGGAAACTGCACCAAGTTTTTTGTATTCCAAAATCTCACAAGAATATCGCACTGTTTTCTTCCCTGTGCATTTCCTGTTTCATCAAATTGGATGGTATAATACACTTTGTTTTCTGTTATGTTTTTTGATAAGTCTTCCCTGAAGTAGGGTCCCAGACCATCAGACAGAATATATGACACTTTTGTTCTACTCAGACTGAAGTCCCGGCTAATTGCACCTGGAAACATTTCCTTGAACATTTCCGTCACCTCATCACATGACCTGAAAGAATATCCTGAGAAGGCGACTTTCATCACCCACATAATTTCTGCACTTGTCACTTGGTCCCTATGTGTCCTGCTTTCTAATACCACAGTCTTGTTGACATCTCCTCCTCCTTGAGTTGATGTGCTTGGCTTGCTGCCTCTTGCGTGAAGAAATGTTTCTGCTTTTCGTCAAATCTTGTTTTAGCTGTTGTTGTATGAGTCTTACCTTCAGCATGCTTGAGTATTTGAGCTGAACCACTGTTTCCACATTGAATAGACTTGTTACATATGAAGCAATAACCTGCATATTCAGAGTTGGGGTCCTGCCTACACCACATTCTTAGTTGATGTCCACTTTCATCTTTTTGATTTAACCATGCTGGATTAAACTTTGTCCTCCCGTGTGGCATTTTGACATTAGATGGACAATATATTCCGAGTTGTGTTAAACAGTTAGTTTTCACAAGTATTCAGCACCTGTAAAAAATCTTAGTCAAGCAACCGAGCAGGGAAAAGCATGCATTTGACTCATTTTAAGCACTAACCAATCTAAAATCAAAGCAAGGTATGCTAAAATTTAGAATGCTTTTTACAAAAACATTATTGAACTTTTAGAGCTAAAAATGAGTCAATGAGGGCACCTCCACCAATGAAGGATTAGTTAATATATGTTTGTTTGTATAAATGATTTTTACTGTTCCTGTCTTAAGCAAAATATTTCATATAATATTTCAAATTTCAACTTGCTCCTGCTGATAGCAAGAATTGAAGATACATATTCATTTTGTTAATTTGAAAAGCATGCAGTCAAAAGGCATATCTAATTTGCTGATAATTAAATTATGGATGAAAAACAAATTAAATTTCTACAGACAATGAAAACTCAATACCAATTCTAAAAATAATAATGCATAAGCTCCCCATAGAAACAAGCCTTCTTTAACTGAAGGTTATTGAATCAAGAGGTCATAGCTCACGCCTTGCACACTGACCATGAGGTTTAAACTTCACGGCAGTGTCATCCCTCAGCCATGGCATCATTGGGCATTTGGCCTGTTAAGAGTGAGTGTACAAAGGCTTTCCTACAAAATGAATAATGATAATAATGAAGATAGTAATATATTGTTAAATATAATTGTTAATTAGTTATCATCTTACTATTCAGTGGCTCTGCTGAAGAGTCATCTGTTCACCTCAGTCACACAAGAACAACTTCTCTGAAGCAGTCTGTAGGTCATCTCCATCACAGAAACAATCTTAAATGTACTCAAATAACATGTAGTTAGTAACAGCTTGATGTTAACTATCAAAATAAAAGACTTTACAGTGTTCCTATCTTTTTGTACAACATGACATCCTAAAAAAGTAGGGATTTTAGGGCTGTTTTGAGAAAAAGTAGGGAAAAATAGGGCTAAGGTTAAAAAAGTAGGGAAAAGTAGGAAAAGTAGGGCCCACTTGACAGCCTGGATGTCGTGTAAACAGAAGTGTATTATGTAATTGGTGTTTGTTAGATATCGAACTGAGTAGGTATAAATCCGATAGTGATCTATCGATTCAGAATCGTATCAAAATAGCCAAGGTCACAATGGCGTTGATGTTGCAGGGTGTATAGTATCTGCCTACGAATTGGGAAGTTGCCAGTTTGATCCCTACTTAAGGGGCGATGAACTGATCTTTCTCAAAGACGCCAAGTACTTTTTTCATGCAGGAAACACAACGAGGGTTGAGCGTGAAAATTTTGTATGTGCTTAACATTTCTATATAAGATACAATAGTTTCACGCTAAACCCTCAAAATTATTAATCGGAACCAAATAGCACTGAATTTTAACTGTTTGGTTCAGTGTTGGAACAAATAGTTCAATCAAGTATCTTGTTCCAGTGTTACATGTTTCCAGATTTCAAAAAGTTCATATGAGGTGCGTCGTGGGAAAACCCGGCTTAATGCATGTGCGTAAAGTGGCGTCCCGGATTAGCCTGTGTAGTCCGCACAGGCTAATCCAGGACGGCACTATCCGCTTTAATGGTATTTTCTGTTTCAAGGAAGTCTCTTCTAACCGTAAATACACTTTAGGCGGAAAGTGCCGTCCTGGATCAGCCTGTGCGGACTGCACAGGCTGATCCGGGACGACACTTTACGCACATGCATTAAGCCCGGTTTTCTCACGGCGCGCCTCATATACATTTTTCTAGACTCTACAAGAGGCACTCACTTGATACACTGCGGGTAGACTTTCGGAATGAGGACGGGCATCATGAGCTCGTATTCCTTCTTGAAGAGCGGGTTGAGGAACTCACTCTGTCGCTTGTTGAGATAGCCCCACAGCGAATAGGTCCTCTCTGATAGCCTGGCAATGGAATAAAGGCACCGTAAGAGTGGGCACCGTAAGAGTGGTACGACTGTTCTTAGTATGGTTTATGTGCTTGACCGCTGTCATGAAATCCCCACAGGGTGTAGGTCCTCATAACAACAGAATATTCAAATGAAAGAATGGTATAGCTATGGACATATTGAGCTGACGACGCTCATGATCTCTATTAGCATAATTTGTGCGTCTTGATATTGTGGATATTCACAATACATTCAAGGACATGTTTCTAAACAACATAAAATTCCTACAGAAACTGACACTAATTTCGTATTTTTTTAAATAATATATTCATGCATAAAGGTCAGAGACAGGTTAATTGTTCCGAGTTAAAAGACTTTTGTCTCTGATAACCTGACAACAGAATATTGTGAAAAAGAATTGTTAAGACTGTTTGATCTCATAACCTGAATATTGCAACAAAAGAAATGAAGCACGTCGTGGGAAAACCATGTGCGTAAAGTGTTGTCCCGGATCATCCCGGAGCAGTCTGCACAGGCTGATCCAGGACGGCACTTTCCGCCTTAAGTGGATTTATGGTTAGAAGAGACTTCCTTGAAACAGAAAATACCATAAAAGCGGAAAGTTCCGTCCCGGATTAGCCTGTGCAGACTGCTCCGGGACGACACTTTACGCACATGCATTAAGTCCGGTTTTCCCACGACGCGCCTCAAACGAATTGCATGATTAATAATTCCACTGAAATTAGACAGCTTAAAAGTATGTTTCCACAACAGGATCGTTATGTTTTATAAAACAATGCACATACTAAAGTAATATTTAATATTTACGAAGAAGTACTAGCATTTCTATGCAAAGTTGCATTACATGTCTCTATAGGTGGTATATGTGGTTATAATCTAGCTCATTTATAGCCAAATCAGAAAACATTCAAAGCGAAATCAAAGATGGCCAAAATAATATTTGTCATATAAGCAAGAACTGTCAGTTTGCTTAACCGAAATAAGCTAATCATCCGGCAGTTAATAATAGACAAGACATTGATTGAAACATGCAGAGAAAGTTTCCCACCACAGTAACACGATCAATCAATTGCTCCAGGTAAGATTTGGTGTAGAGGTTAAATGAACACAAAAATGAGATTTTATGGAGGTAAATGTACACTAAAAAGCAGATTTTATGGGGGGTAAATAAAACCAGATTTTTATGGAGGTAAATGTACACTCATACCAGATTTTATGGGGATGATTGTACACTCAAACCAGATTTTATGGGGGTAAAGGTACACTCGAAGCAGATTTTTATGGGGTAAATGTACACTCGAACCAGATTTTATGGGGATGATTGTACACTCAAACCAGATTTTATGGGGGTAAAGGTACACTAGAACCAGATTTTTATGGGGTAAATGTACACTCGAACCAGATTTTTATGGGGTAAATGTACACTCGAACCAGATTTTTATGGGGTAAATGTACACTCAAACCAGATTTTTATGGGGGTAAATGTACACTGAAACCAGATTGCTTGGGGGTAAATATAATTTCAGTCAGAAATTCATTTGTTAGCTTAAAGGTGCAAAAGAATACAAAGGACTAACCTTAAATAATGTACAGTAGTAGATGTTAAAAGAAGACAATAAAATGTTTTAAATAAGGAATTGTATCTTTTTTATTTCCATTTGTAAGCAAAAGCTTTAAATTCTGTGCGTAAATGTACACCCTGATTTTATTTTCTGTGCATATCTGGTGTTTTCTGTGCGTAAATTACCCATGTATGCACCTTATTGTCTCATCACTCAATAACATCTGATATCCGGAGGACAGTCTTACTTGAGATCCACCCTGTCTTTCTGGCAGTTCCCGACAAAGGTGCCAAACTGGCACGAGTACAGATGGTCATGCAGCGTTAGCAGGAAGCGCTCGTTGAACTGGAACGCGCACGGGAACTGCTGCGTCATCTGCCAGACAGCCTCCAGAAACTGTGTAAACACGGGCGACGTCTCCTTCACATCAACCGAGCCCAGAAACCCGCACCTGTCAGTAAACTTGTGGCCAAATGCGAGCCATTCCTTCTCTATCAGTGCCTAAAATTAAAGTTTTGGAACAATAAAAATACTGGGATGATTTCACTTTGTATGCACAAGTGTGGCAGGGACATAACATACATAATTTTATGTACATTTTTTTCCACAGGGTAGTGTTTGTTGTTTTCCTCTGTGTGAAATCATTGATCAAATAACCTTGAGGCCTTTTAAATTCAAATGCTTCAAAATGACTACTATCATTCAATAGAATGAGCAACATAATATTCAATTGGTTTGGTATACACATATGTGGCAGCCCATGAGACTTTTATCCCAATTGTGGCTTGCCTCGTTTCCAGAAAATTGACATCAAAGTTGAGGCACACAGCAACCATCTCTTTATTATAGGGATGGCAAAACTATTCGAATATTCGATTGAAAACACAGAATCAACATTAATTGGATATACGGTTGAGTTATTATTATGAGTAACAGACAATAGATTATTCACAGTATTGTGTATTTGAAGTGCTCATCCTTAAAGTGCTCCATCTTATATCACAGTTTTCTTTGACCTTTTATAATTTGTTAAAAACGTACAAATAAATGCAATTAGTGTTTTTTATTGTTTACTTTTCCGGTTTTACAATATTTACGAATCTTCATATACAATATACATGTACATAAAACATATAGACGTGGTGTAATTTTACCGCATGTACAATTTTTACAACTATACAATTTATTAGTACAATAGACAAAAGAGAACATTGCTATTTCAAACTTTCAAAATTTCGAACTATTTTCGCCGGTGCCAACAACTTCGAAATAGCGGTGTTCAACTGTATCCGATTGAATGAAAAAGCGAATATTCGAATACCGATTTTGGTATTTGATGCCATCCCTACTTTATTATTATTATTGTCCAAAACATTTGTAGATTCAGTTTGTTATTTGGGAAAGGCAGTACAGTAAATATATATTATATAAATAACGTGTCCACTTCATGCTAGGTTCTGTATTGTATGCATGACATATTGTATCCATGACAAACATTAAAATCTGTGTGAAATGTGAAAATTTGTAATTATGGTGGTATAACTTAAACTGCTCATTCTCGTTCAAAACATGACTGAGAAAAAAGGAAACCATTTCCAGTTTCTACACATCTCAGTGTACTCAAAACAGCCAATAACTCATTTTCATGGTCTGACATATGTTTCATTACAAGTCAAAGGGGCATAGGTATTTTCTTGCAATAAAACAGATTGGCGAGGAGACAATGCAAACCTAAGAAAATTCATTTCAGAAATGTACCGAGTCAACAAAATTCATACATTCAAACAGCCTAATGAGAATATAAGCTATCTACATATGCGGCGTGTCATGGGAAAACCAGACTTAATGCACGTGCGTAGTGTCGTGCCGGATTATCCTGCTTAATGGATGTGCGTAAAGTGTTGTCCCGAATCCGGGACGACACTTTACGCACATCCATTAAACCCTCATATTATTATCTATTATCTATGTCAATAATAATTCAGATAACTCATACATTTCGGTCACTCCTTACCATAAAGCCTTGTATGGTCCTGTAGTATGGATCCAGCATGAGAGAGGCCAGTGAGCAGGTCTGGGCAGTCCTGTCCCAGCCATCAGAGCAGTGAACCAGCACGCTGATACCCTTCAGCAGAGCCTGGCGGGAGACCGGAGAAATATAGAGGGTTGAGGGAGAAACTGTTGTATCTGCTAAACATTTGAGGGACGTCGTGAGAAAACCGGTCTTAATGCATGTGCGTAGTGTCGTCCCCGATTAGCCTGTGCAGTCCGCACAGACTAATCCAGGACGGCACTTTCCGCCTACAGTGAATTTATGTTTAGAAGAGACTTCCTTGAAACAGAAAATACCATAAAAGCGTAAAGTGCCATCCCGAATTGCACAGGCTAATCTGGGATGGCATTTTACGCACATGCACTGCACTCATGGTTTCAAAGCACTTCAAGAAGGAAATTTTGCTGACCATATCACATATTATTTTCCATTTATCACTTTAAATTAGTAACCAATTAAACATGTAATATTCAAGTAAAATGACTGCATAAAAGACTGTGTTGATCTGGGTATTATAGACATTTCTATTTACAAACTTGTTCAGTTTATTAACTCACCTCGGCAATGAACACAGATGTTTCTAGGACTGCCTGTATGTGCTTTAGCCAACCGCTCGCCTCCAAACCAGACAGAAACGAACTCATGGATGGGTTTTTTAGTTCACAAACTGAAGTTTGAACAAAAATAATATCATGTTTTTTTTCCTTATATAAAAGGGGCCGAATAAAGGTATCATCCCCAGGCAAAATTTCTTCAAAATCATGCAGTTTTCCCCAAAAATTGACTTTTCCCCTGGATTTTTTGTTCCCCATCAAACTTGTTGCGATAATTTCCCCAAAAATCTAGGGCCTGGGCCCCCATCCCCTGCCTCTGAAAAAAAGTCCTGAATATGCTCACTACACTGTAGTTATAAAAGTTCCATTTCTTTATAAGATTATTTATGTTTGAGAAATTTAATAACAATTCCACTTTGATTTTTTTTAACAAACATGATAAAATTGCCTATTTTTAACATTATTTCAAGAATAATTTGTTCTGTAATTTAGTCTTACAGGCAATCTGTTTGTTAAAAATTCATGTAGTGTTATTAATGTAATGGTTTTGATAGTCTTTCGATTCACCCGTGCTAATAATCATTTTTTATTATATTCTTTCCAGTGAAAAATCGAATTTTATTGGTGAAATAAAACGTAATATTTTCACTGTTGGAGCAGTGAAAATATTTTATTTAATATAACATAAAACACACTGCTTTTCTATCAATAGCATCGATCTACCAGTAGTGGTTTACCTCCCTTGGCAAATTTATATACATGTACAGTATCTATATACATTTATTAACAGAAAACACATGAAAAAAATATTTTAGTTATTTATTGTCCAAAAGCATAAAATAAAAAGAAAATTTGTTGATTTCGGTGAACGATCAAATATTTATTTCACTCGTGGTCATAGAAAATTATCTTTTCACTTGTGCTATGCACTCATGATTTTTTTTTTCTATAACCACTTGTGAAATAAAATTTGCTCATTCACCGAAATCAACAAATATCCTCTTATATTATGTGAAATTATTTCAAAATCAGGAAGCATTCACATTTATCATATAATTTGATGAAACTTAATATAAAATATCCAGAACACCATTAAATCTTCAAGATTTACTACAGAAAAGAATTGTGGGATAAAATGTTAAATCACAAAACAACAAAGGTTTACTGTCTGGAATATCAATAACAGGAGTCTTACATTATTTTCTGTCAGTGTCAACGACGCTGTATTCAACAAGACATGTCAACATTTCTTTGAGAAATTTCTTAGATCCATGTATATTCTATGAGAAATGTCTGAAGTCAGATCCATGTGTATTTTTTGAGAAATTTCTTAAATAAGATCCATGTGTATTCTTCGAGAAATCTTGTGCGTAAGAGCAACAGGAACACCAAAAAAGAGCGCAATAAAAATTCATCAGGGCAGAAATCTAGTCTGCAAAACATTCTTGACAACCTACCATCAACAAGCTTTTGTAGACTGGTCCTCATGACATGGATGTTCTCGATGCCGATGAAGTGGAACTTGATGTCATTATAGTTGGCCTCGTTCTCGTACCCCTTGCCCTGGGCACGGTTGGCCATCGCATTGATCTACATACGAGAATAGGAATTCTAACATGATAATTTTTCTATAGACAAAGAACAAAATTATCGTTGTTAAACTACCCAATAAACCATGCACAAAAAAGTCCCAATTCTGAGCAGAGCATAGTAAAAAGTAGTTCCAATTACAACTGCAAAAATATATGTCAAATCATGTTAGAATCAATATAATTTTTGCATTATTGTTGTTATCGGATTTTAAACTCTTTTTGACGTTTTGATGCATGGCTACTAGACAACTCTAGCTAACGCACTCGTGGTTTAATTCCTATGCATTAGAACTCCAAATCGTTATTTATTGGCCGATAAACAACAACAAGAGGGCCATGATGGCCCAAAGCGCTCACCTGAGTACTGGCAATGACAGAGATCAGCTAAATGTCATCACCTACAAAATGACCCAAATCAGACAACCTGATCTGGCAATTCGACAGGTGCAATACAGATGCCTGTCCGGCCTTCTTCTGTAGCTAACCTGGCAATCTAAAGACGATATACAGTCTCATGCCTGCCCTGCCTACTTCTGTTATTTACCTGGCAACTAAATGGCGCAATACAGATGCATTTATGGTCGAAACTGTTGGGACCAAGATGAACCACAAGCAACAAAAATATGTTTACCATGCACAATCACACATTCATTACACAGAGGTTGACATCCAATATTTGCAGTGGCACATTTTTAGGTTCAAACATCAAGCTGAATTCCATGTAGTGTGCTTTGTTCTTATTTCAACAGAACAATAATTAAAACAGCCACAAAAGACATCAATACAAGACAACTGTCAGCATTATGTATATCATCGATTAGGACTATTCAATCAAACAGACCATTGTACTTGATGTGTTTCCATTTTAATTGTGTTTTAGGTCTTGTAAATGATATTTAGCTCATTGGTTAACAGCTCAAATACCAAAACTAATTAACCAGTTGCTAAAATACTATCTGCTGCCATCCCAAATACAAAATTAAGTCTCTATCCTGAACATAGTCCATTTTTTGCTGATTTCTCACAAACAAATGGGCAAATAACATTGTTCTTTATACCCTAATCAGCGCAAAACCTTGGTTTATTATGAGATCTTATGGTCATACACAAGCTGTGCAAGTATTATCAAGATTAGATGAAAAACCAAGTCCATTTTTTGCAAAGTTTCTCACAAATAAGGGGAAATAACTCCAGTGTTCCTGCTTCTATCTGGCCCATCATTGTACCTTGATGAAATCTTATGGTCATACACAAACTGTGCAAGTTTAGTCAACAAGGAATGAAAAGTTAATTCATTATGGAGACTGAAAGCCAATTTTTGACAAATTATGGATTTTTTTTTCACAAACAAGGGGTCATAACTCTGGTCTTTATTGTCTGATCTGTTCCATATTGGGAATTGACTAAGACCTCATGGTCAAACACAAACAGTGTAGTTGGTCAAGATCAGGCAATAAATGAAGTCACTATACTCCACATTGTCCATTTTTTTCACACAAACAAGGGGCAATATTTCTGGTGTTTGTAGCCCAAACCTGGCCTTTTTATTGATTATTTTGAAATATTCAGTTCATGTACATGCTGTGCAAGTTTGGTCAAATTCAGACAAAAAAATGAAGTTTGTATGTTGCACTTTCCAGTTTGCAGATTTTCTCATGAAAAAGGGGCAATAACTCTGGTGTTCATCGTCTGATTTGCCCCATTATCTATCAGAGATTTTATGGTCACACACAAACTGTGCAAGTTTGGTAAAGATTGAATGAAAATGCCCAATTGTTCCGATGCCTTACGGACGACGCAGGACTGTCTCCCTATACCAATAGCTCATCGAGCATGAAGTGCTCAGGTGAGATGAAATATAATGAAAGTGAAACTATAAAAAGAGTCCCCAAACTACAAGCCCTTAATTATATATACCATACAAGCAGCAAGTAGCATGGTGCACTCTAAATAGTGTAAAAATATTTCTCAATTATGGAGACAAGGCTGAAAATAAAATATTGTTTGTTTCCCCTCCCGCGACCCATGATAATGAACGGCGGGTCGGTAGGTCGGAAAAATATTTTAATCGTATACACAATAAGTCATTTTCATTCATGTTTTCCTTATGTTTGAAATGTTACGTTATAGTATAAATTCTTAATATTTTCATTGTAGTAGATTCATAACGTTCTGCTTATTTACGTAATACTATGTTCTAATTACTTTACAGCAATTTATCAAAATTTAACAAACAATAACATACGTTAAAAACAAGAGCGTTAGTAATAAAAACCTGTTAAAACTAAGGGGAAATAGCGTGACGTTGCAATTTGCCTAGCATCCAAAACAGAATGCTGTTAGCAACAGCCATAGCAACGGTGACTGTCAAACTGCGGCTAGCAGTTTGTAGCTGAAAAGCATGTTACACGCTTAGCACGTGGATAGTGTTTAAAAGCATCAATCTGTAACACTGTATCTGAACAACGCAAATGCTAGAGCATAAATGAATTAGCATTCTATGGAAATAAAAACAAATAGGACTTTGTTCATTAATAAAAAGAAAGCAACACAACATTTTTTATAAATTAAAATAAAACGAAAGGCGCTGAAGTTTATTTACTTTCATTTTTGACAAGGACGTTAGTTCCGCTAACTTTCATTCAAATGTTGCCTCAGCCAAAGTTTTTGCATAATTCTAATCCGTGTGCAGTGATGAATTTGAATAACACTTTCATTAATTATTACTAGATCTAGTAATTTTAAAAATTTTTACAAAATAAGACGTTTGACGCGATCAGTTTGTTGAGTTAAATGACGTCATAATTCATATTTGTTAGTAAACGGTTCCTTTAACCAAAATTCACCAAAATTATGATATTTATTTATAATTATTTATTTATCTACTATTTTAATTTGTAGTAATTTATTACAAACGCGGCTGTTAAAAACATGCATATCTATAACAAAACACATACCTAACGCAAATGTGTTACAAATGACTTGCACCTTTACCAATTAAAATTAGAATGAGGGCGTGATAAACTTTCTAATTTGCATATTGGAAATTCTATGCGTTCTCATTGGCTTACTGTTTGGCTCTTGTTAAGATGACTCCTCCTGCGTCAAGATTTTATCGATAATGGACACTTGGTGCATAAAGGTGAGTTTGTAAATTGCCGATGGACTTTCTTTGTCTTTAAAAAAAACATGCATATGCGTGCGGAAATGGTTGCGCTCTAGGATCTGACACTGAATGTTATGGCGTCCTTTTCGTAAAAGCATGCGTCAAAATACGCCGAATTACGCGTTACTGAGAACTGTCCGCTTAAATTCATTTAATAAGCGTCTTCTGAAAGTACGATTTGTACATGCTATTGGATTCTTTTTAAGGTTTCGCACCCAGCATTTTCACACACAAATAAAATAAAATATTGTTTTCTTTGGTCTATAAAAATTTTTGGGTCGCGGCAATTTTGCTGGGTCGGTCGCGGGACGGGAAACAAAAAATATTTTATTTTAGTCCCAATGAAAACCATGCTAGAAGTATTTCAGTTAAGGACAAATAATAAATGAGCTTCAAAAATCATGTAAGATAATTACTTTCCGAAATCCCAATTCAAATGTAAAAGTCAGTCCAAAAGTTACATGATTAAATGATACTGAATAAGTTACTAACTAAACAGTCCAAAAACTACAAAAAATTATTTACCCTTTCAGGCACTAGATCACATGATCGATCTAAATCCTATATTCTGATTGCTTGTTTACAACATTAATTCTAACTATTGATTGTTGTTTAAGGTAGAAGACCCTAATGGGACTTTTTTCATACCTTGATTTTCTTCTTATCTTTGATAATTAAATCTATTATGAGACTAAACTGTGAAATATAAACAAAATCTAACCACACGTTTTGACAAAAATGCGATTTTTCTTATAACCCCTAATTTATCTACTTCAACCTAAAATTCTGATGGGGTACACTTACAAAAATGACTGACATATTGTCAAAATGTATTTTATTTATTCCCGAATAGCTTTCATTTATACGTTAAAGGTGTATCTTATGAAAAAGTATAACAAACATAAGTCCTAAAGTTGACAAACAATACTTATTACATTAAATTTGGCTAAGCATATGATAAAGAACAACAGATTTCATTACAGTAAAAATACGCCAAACACCAATTATTGTAATTTTTTTACTTTTATTTCATAGTATGTCAAAATCAGTAATACCAAAATATAATATAACCTTATCTGAGAGGAAAAGGGTATAAATTGACATAGGTTCACCACAAAAATCTCAAGGTATAACATTCTGACTGAAGCAACCCTATGTTATAAAAAAGAAAAGAAAAATAAGACAAGTAAAAAAGCAAATATTTTCCTTCTGTTATTTTTTTTTTTTTCTCTTATAATTATAATCTATTAGCAGTATCGATATTAAATGAATTATTTTTGCATTAATGTTAAAGAAATAGTGTTTTGTGTAAACATTTTAAATACAAATGTATCTAGCTGAGGTTCACATATCCTTGGTTACCAAATTCAGAAAAATAATAAACATTTTTTATAAGTGTGTGTTTCAGAAAATTCAATGGACATTTTCATTACATTGGGTTAACAAGTTTCAAAACACTGGCAAATCTGTGTGATAACTTCATCAAGACTCTTCTTGACGCTTGTGACTATTGGTAAAATGTCACTGTTTTTGGATAAAAAGGTGTCTCTTAGACCATTCTCATCATTTCGCCGATACATAATTTTCAGATGTTTTTTACAGCGGTAGATCTCGTCAAAATTCCACAGTGGAACAGGCCCAAGTTTACACAATGAGCAGTATTTCAAATTATCCAACAGAACACCAAACTCGATCACCCGACGTCCTGCTCTCCACCCATCTCAACTGACTATTTTTCCAAGAATTTGGTTAGAATTAATGTTATTTCACAGTAAGGAGCATGTATCTCCTTTACGCAGATATGTTTTTATATACGAATAATTATGTTCAATAATACTAATAATCCTTGGACGTTTATTTATAACTATTTTAACTTAAGTGTAAGGAAATACACCAGAAATATCGCGAAAATGTCATGATTAAATGTAAACAGAAAATCCCAACAATGACGTCATTTGAAGGTATTCCCCATGTCAGAGTACCTTGTTTTTCTTCAAATTACATTTTTACTTTCATCTTTAAAGACAAATAAGCATTTATTTCACACATTTAATTGAAAATAACTCAACATTCGAAAAGTAATGTTTATTTCGCAATAATAATTTCTGTTTCGGATTGGATCGATTAGATTTACGGTAAGTGGCGAATGGGCCGAAGTTAACCGATATTTCGCGAGTATTTCCGAAGTCATTAGGATCTTTCTACCTTAAATCTTTTTCCTGGCTGCATGCCAAGACAGACAGTGGAAAATTGTATTGCTGCACATACAGCCACAATATAGGTCACAAGCAGGCTATCAATGGTTACTATGTGTAATGATGCTGATCTTAAATAGAAGTATCATGTTGACTCAGAGTGATGTATTGATTTTACTGATAAGCAGACTCCACTATCTGGGTTATATCTGTGAATGAGCTACAAAAGGAAATAACACATTTCTGGCAATTATCTTCCTGATACTTCATTTACCTCCCTTTACCAGGTAAGTTATTCAGAAATAGATGTATTTGGGACCAAAAAAGGTACAATAACTCTGGTGTTCCTGGTCCGATCGGGCCCATTATCGAACCTGTCCAAGATTTTATGGTTATACACAAACTGTGCAAGTTTGGTCAAGATTGAATAAACAAGAGAACCATGATGGCCCAAAGCGCTCACCTGAGAACTGGTACAGATGAAGACCACACTGTTGTGACAGGTTTGAAAATTAAGGTATCTGAACAACATGCAGAGGAGGATAGGATCAATTTTGATTTAAAACAGTGGTTTGTTTGGTTTTTCTGGCCTGATCATGCTTATATTCGACTTCACCTGTAGTCTTACGTTCACAGACAAACTGTACACAATTGGTGAAGATTGGATGAAAAATGAAGTCTCTATCCTGAATAATGTCTGTTTTGGCATATTTTTTCACAAACAAAGGGAAATAACTCTGATGTTTCTGGTCAGATCTTGCTTATATTCGACTTCACCTATAATCTTATGGTCACAGACAAACTGTGCAAGATTGGTGAAGATTGGATTAAAAATGAAGTCTCTATCCCGAATAATGTTCATTTTTGCATATTTTTTTCACAAACAAAGGGCAATAACTCTAGTGTTTCTGGTCCGATCTTGCTTATATTCGACTCCAACTGTAATATCATGATAACAGACAAACTGTGCAAGATTGGTGAACATTGGATGAAAAATAAAGTCTCTATCTTGAATAATGCCCATTTTTGTATATATTTGGCATCTACTGAGATCTGATGGTCATACACAAACTGTGAAAGTTTGATAAAGATTCGATGGAAAAAAAAGTCTATACGTTGGAAAAGGGCATTTTTGCACTTTTTTTGCATGAAAAAGGGGCAATAACTCTGGTGTTACTGGTGTGATCTGATTCAATAACATTCCAATCCCAGATTTTATGGTCATACACAAACTGTGCAAGTTAGGTCAAGATTGAATACAAAATGTAGTCTGTATCACGACAAGGGTCCAAATTGTTGACGGCATATGGACGACGCCAGAGAGGTCCCCTATACCAATAGCTCGCCGAGAACTTCGTGCTCAGGTGAGCTAAAACTGTAGTCTTTATTGCAATAACAGGCCAAATTGTTGACGCCATATGACGACGGATGACGGACGACTGACTACGGACGCCGCCCGAGAGGTCCCCTATACCAATAGCTCACCGAACACTTCGTGCTCAGGTGAGCTAATAAATTGGAAATTATTTCTTAAATATATAACTGCATTGGCGAAAAAGGAAAGATAAAACTGCATTTATTAATGTCCTTGAAAAAAAAATATAGTGCTCATTCAAATATAGTGCATAACGTTTTTCTATGCATTTCTGGAGAAATTGTTAAAAATATACATTAAAATAGAAAGAATACATTTTAAAAGGCCGACATACAAAACTTGCAATATTTTAAGTGAAGACTAAGTATGAGATAAGATATTTTTTAACCGTGGGACCTGGATTACCTCGGGCCAGGTGTCCACAACATACATGTAGTAACATATAATTTCATTTATCAATATTTGAGGCGCGTCGTGGGAAAACCGGTCTTAATGCATGTGCGTAAAGTGTCGTCCCGAATTAGCCTGTGCAGTCCGCACAGTCTAATCCGGGATGGCACTTTCCACTTTTGTAATATTTCCTGTATCAAGGAAGTCTCTTCTAACCATAAATCCACTTTACGCGTAAAGTGCCATCCTGGATCAGCCTGTGGGGACTGCACAGGCTAATCTGGGACGACACTTAACGCACATGCATTAAGTCCGGTTTTCCCACGACGCGCCTCATTTCAAGAAAAGACTAAGTTGGAGAAGAGATATTTAGTTATGGGGCCTGGATTACCTTGGGCCGGGTGTCCACGACGTACATGTATGAACTCTTGGGGTTGGCCTTCACTATGGCGTGCAGTAACTGCTCATCCTCCACGCACCGTGCACTGAACCCCGCCAACGGCTGACTACACCGACATATAGTCGCCTGAAATATAGATCGACTGTTAGCTGCTCTGTCGCAAGAATCATAAATAGCTAATTACACCAATATTATACCAAAATTATGGAGAATAACTCAATAAAGTATGCAATTCTAATTGAAAGTAACATGAATGTAAATCAAGATTTGCCTAAGATTGCAATAATGGCAAGTAAAATGTATGCAAATAAAGACAATGGCTGATATATATCTTATAAGAATCTGTATAATTGTAAATAACTGAATACCATTCCGTCATAACTTACCCCATAATGAATGTAATAATATGAAAGCACTGGTAGCCTGCTGTCATAACTTGCCCAATTATGTAAAGAAAACTACAATCTGAATATCAGAATACCATTCAGTCATAACTTACCCCGTTATGTATGTAATAATATGAAAGCACTGGTAGCCTGCCTCGAGAACGGAACTTGGAACTTCCGAGGATGACAGGTGTGGACACACATGAAGGGACATACAGGTGTTTAGGGTAGGTATCACATATCTGTAAACAACAAGTAAACATAAATGACATACATGTAACACCTGATTTTAGTCAATTTTTTAACAACATGATTAACGATGAAACTTGATCATCTAAAACTTCAGAAGCTTCATTCACTGTAAAAGCCAGAGCAGCATCAGTCTGGTTCCGGGTGTCGTGTTCGTCGAAAGCATGACAAGTGTAAGATGGCAATATTTAAAGAAATGAATGAAAGATTTTAAGACCAAGCCAAGAAAACTAACAAGAGATGCAGCCAAGTTGTGAATATGTGCAATTGTTAAGAAATTTTTTTAACATGCAAGCCCAAGCGAGGTCTCGATATATGGTATCTATGTATGAAGTTTCATTAAAATATCTCGATGCGTTCTCAAGTTATTGAGCGGAAACCGTTTTTCTATTTTTAGTAATGGTGACCTTGACCTTGACCCCGCCCAACCCATATGAAATCCCAAGAGAGGTCTCAATATAAGGTATCTATGTATGAAGTTTCATTGAAATATCTCGATGCGTTTTCAAGTTATTCAGCAGAATATGATTTTCTAATTTCAGCAATGGTGACCTTGACCCCACCCACCCCAAATGCAATCCCAAGCGAGGTCTCGATATAAGGTATATATGTATGAGGTTTCATTAAAATATCTCGATGCGTTCTGAAGTTATTGTGCTGAAACCGTTTTTTTCTATTTTTAGTAACGGTGACCATGACCGCACCCACCCTATATACAATCCCATGCGAGGTCTGAATATAAGGTATCTATGTACGAACTTTCATTAAAATATCTCGATGCGTTCTACAGTTATTGAGCAGAGACCGTTTTTCTATTTTTAGTAATGGTGACCTTGACCTTGATCCCACCCACCCCATATGCTATCCCAAGCGAGGTCTCAATATAAGGTATCTATGTATGTAGTTTCATTAAAATATCTCGATGCGTTCTCAAGTTATTGAGCGGAAACCGTTTTTCTATTTTAAGCAACGGTGACCTTGCCCTTGACCCCACCCACCCCATATGCAATCCTAAGCGAGGTCTCGATGTAAGGTATCTATGAATAAAGTTTCATTAAAATATCGCAATGCGTTCTCAAGTTATTGACCGGAAACCGTTTTTCTATTTTTAGTAACGGTGACCTTGACCTTGACCCACCCACCCCATATGCAATCCCAAGCGAGGTCTCGATGTAAGGTATCTATGAATAAAGTTTCATTAAAATATCTCAATGCGTTCTCAAGTTATTGAGCGGAACCGTTTTTCTATTTTTAGTAATGGTGACCTTGACCTTGACCCCACCCACCCCATATGCAATACCAAGCGAGGTGTCAATATAAGGTATCTATGTATGAAGTTTCATTAAAATATCTTGATGCTTGTCAAGTTACTGAGCGGAAACCTTTTTTCTATTTTTAGAAATGGTGACCTTGACCTTGACCACACCCACCCCATATGCAATCCCAAGCGAGGTCTCGATGTAAGGTATGTATGTATAAAGTTTCATTAAAATATCTCAATGCGTTCTCAAGTTATTGAGGGGAAACCGTTTTTCTATTTTTAGCAAACGGTGACCTTGACCTTTGGCCTGTTGACCTCAAATATAGGGTTCTTCCTTTCCTCCCAAGTAACCAGCGTACCAACTTTCATGATTGTAGGTCAAAGCGTTCTCAATATATCGTGCGGAAACGAAATGGTCTACCGTTTTTCTATTTTTAGTAACGGTGACCTTGACCTTGACCCCACCCATCCCATATGCAAGCCCAAGCTAGGTCTCGATGTAAGGTATCTATGCATAAAGTTTCATTAAAATATCTCAATTCGTTCTAAAGTTATTGAGGGGAACCCGTTTTTCTATTTTTAGAAACGGCGACCTTGACCTTTGACCTGTTGACCTCAAAATTTATAGGGTTCTTCCTTTCCTCCCAAGTAACCAGCGTACCAACTTTCATGATCGTAGGTCAAAGCGTTCTCAAGATATTGTGCGGAAACGAAATGGTCTACGGAGAGACCTACCGACCGACCGACGGACAGGTGCAAAGCAAGATACCCTCACTTCTTCGAAGGGGGGCATAATAATATTCAATATTTTTTTTATTTTGAAATGCTTTCAAAAAATGATTAAAAGATCAGAAACAAAACAAGAGGGCCCTAGGACGCTCACCTGACCCTTGTAACCCAATCGGAATTTGCATCCCCGAGGCGTGGCTTATTTTTATCCCAGGGGCATAATATGAACAATCTTGAACAACCTCTGGGCACTGCGGTTTCAGGTAAAGATTTTTAAAGTAACTTTGCTATTTAAGTCTATATAAAGCATGTGACCCCTCTGGGTGCCACCAGATTTGACCCCAGGGGCATACTTTGAACAATCTTTGGAGACGACCTCTATGGAATGTTACTTTGCTATTTAAGTCTATATAAACCATGTGACCCCTGGGGTGTGGTCAGTTTTGACCCATGGGGCATAAGTTTAACAATCTTTTGTAGAGGAACACTTGAGGATGTTACATACCAAATAGCCGGGTCCGGCTAGCTCAGTTGGTTGAGCGCTAGACTGTCAATCCGGGGAGTTCGAACCCCAGCCCGGCCACATAGCTTGTGTGGGGATTGGTCATAAAATTATTTCTACAGCCATTCTCCCCCTACCTCTGATTCAAGTAGGGCAGTTGTCAGTCACTGGCATAGGTATGTGCACTTAGTACTGGTAAATCTCTTAGATCGGCTAAGCTTGCCCCAGGAAATGTGTGAGTAGGTTAACTGACCACAGAGATATGACTGAAATACTGTTAAAAACGGCAAAAAAACCCAACAAAACAAACAAACAAACATACCAAATACAAAACCTCTGGGCCTTGCGGTTTCAGAGGAGAAGATTTTTAAAGACATTTTGCAAATAAAGTTGATATAAACCATGTGACTCCCAGGGCATTACCAGCTTTAAGGTAAAGATTTTTAAAGTAACTTTGCTATTTAAGTCTATATAAAAGCATGTGACCCCTCTGGGTGCCACCAGATTTGACCGCAGGGGCATAATTTGAACAATCTTTGTTGAGGACTACTACTGTAAAATCATTATTATTCGTGGGACACTAATTTTCGTGGATTTCGTGGATAGACAAAACCACGAATTCAAGTGCCGACGAATAAATGACGCATCTGGTACCAACCAGCAAGTCCACTTCTTAAGCTGACTATGAGCAATTAAGACATCTATGTAAAGAGCATATCGCGTGTGCAATAATGAATCATAAATTAAATATTTACCATATAAGAATATCTTTTAATCAACCTTAATCCATTGTTAAGGAAATCTAAAGTATTTTAACATAACACATAACGTATCAAACCATAATCACAATCACAATTTGGACAGCGATATACGTGTCAACAGTCGTCTGCAAAAATAAGCAGTTCTTCAGTCCAGTTAGAGTAAGTTCATAACACAATCTTAAAAATGCCAATTGTATACTCATAGTGTCTGGGTAAATGCGTTTAAGTGTGAAATCAATGGGGACTGCCTAATCCCCTTTGACAGGTCTTGATGTGGACAATAACTGGTTTCAGCCAGTTTAATTAGCACTATTCTTTACACGAAAATCATGGGATTTGTCTGCATGTGTATTGATTTTATTGCTGGCTGACGGTCTAACTGGGGCCAAACAAATGATTTTAATTGGTACATAATCAAAAATTGCCATTACATCTCTAATTACATATTTTGGTGACCATGATTACGTAATCCAGGCTTAATGACAGACTTGCAAGTTTACAGAGTAGTGACGTCAAACTAGATCACTGGATGCATTTTTTTTCTTCAAAATTTGAAATCCGCAAAATTGTCGTTTTTAATGAAACCACGAAATTTCATACCGTCAAATTTATATACGTTTAAAGTATATGATGCTACATACCAAATAAGAAACCTCTGGGCCTTGCGATTTCAGAGAAGAAGATTTTAAGACATTTTGCTATATAAGTTTATATAAATCATGTGATGCCCTGGGCATGGCTAGTTTTGACCCCAGGGGCATAATTTGAACAATCTTTGTAAAGGACCACTTGAGGATGTTACATACCAAATATGAAACCTCTGGGCCTTGTGGTTTCAGAGGAGGAGATTTTTAAAGTCATTTTGCTATATATTCTATGTAAACCATGTGACCCCCGGGGCGTGGCCCGTTTTGATTCCAGGGGCATACTTTGAACAAACTTTGTAAAGGACCACTAAAGGATGTTACATACCAAATATGAAACCTCTGGGCCTTGTGGTTTCAGAGGAGAAGATTTTTAAAGTCATTTTGCTATATATTCTATATAAACCATGTGACCCCCTGGGCGTGGCCCGTTTTGACCACAGGGGCATAATTTGAACAATCTTTGTAGAGGACCTCTTGAGGATGTCACATATCAAATATGAAAGCTCTGAGCCCTGCGATTTCATAGAGGATTTTTAAAGTTTTCACTTTTTAAATCTATTTTTAGCTCTGGTGACCTACATATTCAGCGGACCGGAAAGATTTGAACAACTTTGAAAGAGGTCCACCCAAGGATCATTTCTGTGAAGTTTGGTGAAAATCTGCCAAGCGGTTTAGGAGGAGATGTTGTTTGAATGAAAAGTAGACGGCACACGCACGCACGCACACATGCACGCACGCACACACGCTCAACGGGCGATCACAAAAGCTCACCATGAGCACTTTGTGCTCAGGTGAGCTAAAAACTAGACAATATTAACAATGAAATAACGTTTCTCATTGGAACAAATAAGCAAACAGATTTTTTGTAAAATGTATTTACCATGCTGTATGCGTAATGCCAGAAAGGGACAATCCAATGAAATATCACTGTGTGATAACAGCATACACACTGATCAAAAACTGATATATGTATGTTTGCTCATCGGACTCTGAATAATTAAACTTCTTAATTATTGGTTCACTACCCATGTTACGTTTCGAGTCTGTTCATTGACAACATGCAGCACATCAGTAAATATGATAAAAGCGAATACTCTTGTAAAAAGGTAAAATGCATTTTATATATACATTAACAACATGTCATGTTCTCTTCATAAAATACTTTGATTTTAATAGTATTTTTAGTATTTCATTTCCTTTTTTTGGAACATAATTTTGCCTCTTTACTGCCTATGTGTAGAAAAAGCACAATTTTGCTAGTGAACAAACTTAGTAAGGAGATCTAGGTTGTGACGTGACCACTATTTACAGACTACTGTGTGATTACCTCGTACTGGTTATTGAGATCCGACAACACCCATTGTTCGTTGGGTACCCCCTGGCGCATGAACTCTGACTTCGTGTCAAACAAATCCCACCCGTAATCTTTGGAATATTCGTCAGTCTGATCCGTGTAGGAAAACGCATACAGGGACTCAATGTTGGCTGAAACAACAAGCATCAAAGAAATATTTACCTTTTTTGCAATTAATTTCAATAAATCAATGCACTGACATTGTGTATAAGATACCAATACCTTGGAATTTTATGTTGACAATACTGTACAGGTATCTTACCTAGAAGCTTCATACGAATTACTAAAGCAATGTTAGTTGTTGTTCTTTTAAATCTGTTTATTTAGATTGATTGTGCGGCTAGCTCAGTTGGTACAGCGTTGGACTACAAATTCGTGGATGGCAGGTTCGATTCCCAGCCCCCCCACATAACTTGTGTGGGGACTGGTCATGAAATGATTTCTATGGCCATTCTCTCCCTACCTCTGATTCAAATAGGGCAGTTGTCAGTTACTGGGATAAGTATGAGCACATAGTACTGGTAAACCAGCTTACCCATGAAAAGTGTGGGTAGGTTAACTGACCGCCGTTATATGACTGAAATACTGTTGAATACGGCGAAAAATCCAAACAAACAAACAAACATCAAAGACAAAGGCTTACTGAAACATTTTTGAGTCCGTTTTTTTAGAAATCTTCCAAAGTAGGGAATAACTCACAACCTCCTGATTGCATGAGGTACACCATATCCATAACACCACTACAACTTAAGTTATGTAATTATGTTATAGCTCTGAAAATGCTGATTTAATGAAATAATGAATTACGTCTTCCACACTAAATGACAAAATGCATGTTCAGACATGTGTATATGACATGTGAAATATGCAAATATTTCCACCCAACAGCTTTACTTCCTGTTCCATCCTCATTTTGTCCTATCCTAATATGCACTTTTTATGGAAAGTTGCTCCAGAATATGTATTATCATAACATACATACAAAGACACCAATGACCTGTACTTTGAGAGATTGGTATTCCCGTACCTGGTATTGAGAGCTCCATGAGAGATGTGTAGATGTCATGGCACTCGCGCTCCTTGGGCAGGACAAAAGTGATACACATGAAGTTCTTACAGTGCAGCTGCAGCGGAGAGCCCCCCGTCGTCAGTGGCAACTTGTCCACTTGGGCCAGATGCATGTGCAGGATCTGAAATACAGAGCTGAGCATCTGAAATACAGAGCTGAGTGTGTGAAATACAGATGGGAGTGTCTGAACTACATAGGTGAGTGTCTGAAATACAGAGCTGAGTGTATTAAATAAATGCTGAGTGTCTGAAATACAGAGCTGTGTCTGAAATACACAGATGAGTGTCTGAAATACACAGATGAGTGTCTGAAATACATAGATGGGCAATATGATGCTTCTAATACACACAAATGTACACTGTGCAGTGTCTGAAATAAGAAGATGTCCAATATTGCAGTGTCTGAAAAAAGAGATAAACAATAAGAGTGTGTATGTGTCTGAAATACAATGATAGTCATATGTAATACCATGATGAGCGTCTGAAATACAGTGTTGATTGTTTGGAGTACAGAGAAGGGCAATATGATGCTTCTAATACACGCAAATGTACACTGTGAAGTGTCTGAAATAAGAAGATGTCCAATACTGCAGTGTCTGAAATAAGAAGATGTCCAATACTGCAGTGTCTGAAACAAGAGGCCATGGTCATTTTCTATGCATTTCAATGGTCATCTCCAACGATTCTCTAAAGCACCCTCACAAACACTGTGGAACTGGCTAGCTGGTTTGATAAGATCTAAAAATATCACACTGTATAGACGATTCCAGAAAATAGTATTTACGCGCTTACCGCCCTTGAGTACTCTCTAAATCCGCCATTACGGTACTGAAGAAAAATCAATACTGTACAGCTGAGCGATAAAAACAATCGTTTCTTTCTTGCAATATTTACGCTAGTTTTTTGTATTTCTTTGTGGTAATGCCTTATCAAAGGAGTGGTGGAAAGCAATGTGTTGTAGTGGGATGTACGAATAGTCAGAAAAAGCTTCACGATTGGAACATTTCATTGTGTAAAGAACATAACAGTAAACATAAAGACTGTCCGTGTTTACCGCCCTACAAACTCAACTGTATTCCAGCTGACGAAGAAAAAAGACGGCTATGGATTAAATCTTTTAACAGAAAGGACTTCAACCCAGCATCTAAGTCTTTGGTAATTATTTAAACCTGTTGTAGTATCTAGTGTACATGTGTATAAACACTATTCTTGTGTATAAAAAACTCTGCCTCAGAGGCTCAGTGAAATATGTTTGAACGACATTATACGTATAGTACTGACGATGTTTATTCTAAGGAAAGTAGAAATAAAAGCAATATGGACATGTTATAGATTCTGTTTGAAAATGGTACCTTGCATGCACTGATAGCAAACGAATAATATATCCTGCCTCCCCCCCCCCCCCCAGGGGTTTAAAAATCTGTTAAAAGCCACTCGCCCTGCAGGGCTACCAGCTGACAAAATCAAGTCGCCCTTAGTTTGTACTTTGTTACTTCGTAGTCGCCCTAAGTTTCACAGTCACCCATACCAAGACATGATTTTTCTCCAAATATATTTTGAATATCAACGTTTATTGATATGTTTAGGGAAAATAAAAGCTGTCAATGAAAATATTACCCCCACGAGCGCACAAATCGACACAGCCTAATCACCTCTCTCCCAGACAAGAACCTGATTCAAAATAAGGGTGCTAATCTTAAAAGGGGTCACCTATTACCCCGGAGCATTTGAGTCACCAATTCGAGTGGGCGAGTAAAATTTTACACCCCCCCCCCCCCGGTTAAATTTTTCGATCTTTTGTAGTTTCACTATTACCATTGTTTATTGTAGTCATTCAGTAGATAATAATATTTTTCTTTGTCTTTCAGGTTTGCTCGGTTCACTTTGTTGATGGACGTCCAACCAAGGAAAATCCCATACCAATATTAAACATGGGTTATACAGTCCAAGACATGACTACACCTGCAAGAAGGCCACCATTGGTGAGGAAGTCATTGAACATGAATACTCATAGATCAGCTTCCGAGAGCAAACAGTTGTCAACTCTTGAAACATCCTGTACTTCAGACATTCTAACAGCAACCCCATTACCAGCATCTGTATTTAATTCAAATGTCAGCCAGGAATGTTCTTCTGTGTTTTGTACCCTTAATCCTGGTCAGTGTTACAACAAGCCAAAGATGGTAGATTCAAGCACCCAGACAATTGACATCGTTGCTTTAGACCACAAGTATGGATATACTAAAAAGACAAGGAATGCTTCATGCCAACAAACTTCAGCTGAATTTTCTATTGACAATGTCACTAATAACTCGGATGCAAGGTTTTACACTGGTCTCAGTTTGATAGTACTATTAACATTAATTTAAATGTAACACTGATCTACATTATTCATTAAAATGTGTACATTAATATTAATAAACATATTTGCCTGTCAGTGTTACTTTACTTTTAGACCCTACGATATACTGTAATACTGTAAAATATTTGTATCATGTGAGGATTTATTCTGTAAATTTTATGAGTTTGACACTATAATACTACAAGTAATTGGGTAATGGGCTACTATATGTATTTTATAAATGCATGTATATATTAGTGCTAGTAAGAATGAACAAAAACAACAATTTTAAAATCTCACAAAGTACAAGACTTTTACAGCAAATATATACAGTCTTAGTTTCAAGATTAACATCATTTGCAACATATTTTATTCAAATAATGTAAGCAACACAATAATTTTCTTAATTTTAATTTTTTATCAAATCATCATAATTGCACATAACAAATATTACAAATCTTAAAAATTATACTAGTTGAAGTGTTAGTGGAGATAAATAAATAAAAAAATCAAATGAGAAGCGAGTAAAAGTGAACAAAATAACTTTGGTTATATAAATCATTTCCTATATTCAATATAAGTAAACAGAAGTATATCAATATTCTGATGCCTGACGTTATTATTTAAAATAGTTTTTAATCTTAAATGAATAATTGAACAGTCTAAAAAATTGTTCGAATCATCTGCCTTACAGATGAGTTTCATTTCAATAGACTGATTTATTTTGAAGAAGTGTTGTGTTCCATCCTTACAGTAATATATATCACCAAGCCATCCACTGTCCACCTAGTTTTTCCCATACAAAGATCTAAATGCTTTCATTTGTCTTCCATCATAGGCTTTTTTATGTATCATATAGTCCACAAGGTCTTCATATTCTAACCGTGGCCATTGATTTGGACTGTTCCTAGACCAGCTGGCATCATCTGGGGGTAATCCTAGAAAATAAATAAAACACCATAAACAATATACTTAATCTAGGTGGTCACTAAAAAGGTATTTCAACAGTAGGCCCTTTAATAAAAAATGTCAATTACGTCAATAAGTAATGTATTCACCGAATCAAATATCCAAACTAGATTCTATCCTTACACAAAACGATGAAAAAGTCACTCCACAGTCGGTTGTTTATGTTTACATGTACATTGATCTTTTGACTTGTCAGCTGTCTAACGAGCGAATTCAGTAAACACATGCCACGAACATATTACAAGGGAGTTCAAACATCGTATTCCGTGAACATAAAAAATTTAACTTACGAATTTCAGCGAGTTTTTCCATAATATTCTGAGAATCTTTTCAGCCAATTGACTTTCTGAAGTTTTATCTATTCTTCAGTACCGTAATGGCGGACAGGTCACATGACTAACAAAATGGCGGCCGTCAATTTGTCGATTCTGGAATCGTCTACACACCTGGCTGGAATGTCATCTGCTGGATTGAATTTTGAGTGTTAGAGGCTTATTGAAATTATAGTGCTGCAGTATAAACAATGTGACCCCCGGGGTGTGGCCAGTTTTGACCCCAGGGGCATAATTTGAACAATCTTTGTAGAGTACCACTATACAATGTTACATACCAAAGATAAAACCTCTGGGCCTTGCAGTTTCAGAGGAGAAGATTTTTAAAATCATTTGGCTATTTAAGTATGTATAAACCATGAGACCCCCGGAGTGTGGCCAGTTTAACAGTTTGTAGGAGACGCATTGTATCCACAAATGTTGTGATAATGGTTTCACAGTCTGCACAAGGCGTACATTGTTGTTTTTATCCTTAAGTGACATATGTACGGTATACTTGTTTACAGTAAATTACAATTACTCTCTAAGTAAACCAATCAAAATGAATCCATTATCAGCCAATCAATGTCTTAAACAAAATTAGTATGATCTGGTCAATCTTAAAATACGTCACGTGTAAATTAGTCTCCATTATATCAACACCGCATATTACACAATAGTCTTTATTAATAAACAATGCCACCATCACGTGCTTGGAAGTACTTTATGCGGTCATTAGACATAACCCAGGCAACGTGTAATCTGCACAGCAGATACAAGCTTCATGGTTCTGAAAAAAAGGAACTATTAACAAATTAATTAACAATACATTTAACAATATCTTACATTTCTTTATTTCTGCCTAACACTCACTAAGTTATATCGCCCATTTACCACTGAAACAAGGTAAAACAACTACGTACACGAAGTAGTATATAGTAGTATTTACAAAATGAATATTCGAATATATTCGAATACCTAAAACGAATATTCGAATATTGATTTCAGTATTCGGTCCCATCCCTAGTCTATATAAACCATGTGACCCACGGGGTGTGGCCAATTTTGAAGCCAGGATCATCATTTGAACAATCTTTGTAGAGGAACATTATACTATGTTACCAACCGAATATGAAACCTCTAGGCCTTGCAGTTTCAGAGGAGAAGATTTAAGTCTGTATAAACCATGTGACCCCCGGAGTGTGGCCAGTTTTGACCCTAGGGGCATCATTTGAACAATCCTTGTAGAGGACCACTATACAATGTTACATACCAAATATGAAACCTCTGGGCCTCGCGGTTTCAGAGGAGAAGATTTTTAAAGTCATTTTGCTATTTAAGTCTATATAAACCATGTGACCCCTGGGGTGTGGCCAGTTATGACCCCAGGGGCATCATTTGAACAATCTTTGTAGTGGACCACTATACAATGTTACATACCAAATATGAAACCTCTAGGCCATGCGGTTTCAGAGGAGAAGATTTTTTAAGTCATTATGCTATACAAGTCTATATAAACCATGTGACCTAGCGTGGCGTGGCCAGTTTTGACCCCAGGGGCATCATTTGAAAAAGCTTAGTAGAGGATTACTAGAGGATGTCACATATCAAATATGAAAGCTCTCAGCCTTGCGGTTTCATAGGAGAAGATTTTTAAAGTTTTCACTTTTTAAATCTATTTTTAGCACTGGTGACCTACATATGAATCGGACTGGAAAGATTTGAACAACTTTGAAAGAGGTCTGCCCAAGGATCATTCCTGTGAAGTTTGGTGAAAATCTGCCAAGCGGTTGAGGAGATGTTGTTTGAATGAAAAGTTGACAACGCACGCACACACGCAGGCACACACGCACGACGGACAACGGGGATCACAAAAGCTCACCATGAGCACTTTGTGCTCAGGTGAGCTAAAAGAGATATATAATAAGAATGTGTGTGTGTCTGAAATACAATGCAATACCATGATGAGCGTCTGAAATACAGTGTTGATTGTTTGGAGTACAGAGAGCAGTGTTTTTTAAAATGAGTGTCTGAAATACAGATACAAGTATCTGAAATACAGAGATGAGTGTCTGAAATACAGAGCTGTGTGTCTGAAATAACGATAGAAGTATCTGAAATATACAAATGAGTGTCTAAAATACAGATATAAGTATCTGAAATACACAGACGTGTGTCTGAAATACAGAGCTGTGTGTCTGAAATACATAGATGGGCAATATGATGCTTCTAATACACGCAAATGTACACTGTGAAGTGTCTGAAATAATGTCCAATACTGCAGTGTCTGAAATAAGAAGATGTCTAATACTGCAGTGTCTGAAAAAAGAGATATATAATAAGAATGTGTGTGTGTGTCTAAAATACAATGATAGTCATACGCAATACCATGATGAGCGTCTGAAATACAGTGTTGATTGTTTGGAGTACAGAGAGGAGTGTTTATAAATATGAGCGTCTGAAATACAGAGAAAAGTATCTGAAATACAGAGAGCAGCATCTGAAATACAGTGACGAGTGTCTGGACTATTGTGATGAGTGTCTAAAATACAGAGATGATTGTCTGTAATACTGAGATAAGTGTCTGAAATAACAGAGATGAGTGTCTAAAATACAGAGATGAGTAATGTATTCAACGTCTGAAATACAGACTGAGGTGAATGTATGAAATACAGAGTAATGAGTAATATTCAATACTGAGGTGAGTGTCTGAAATACAGAGATGATTGGCTAAAATATACAGATGAGTAATATGAAAGGTCTGAAATACATTGGTAAGTGTCTGCAATACAGAGATGATTGGCTAAAATACACAGATGGGTAATATGAAGTGTCTGAAATACATAGGTAAGTGTCTGAAATACAAAGATGATTGACTAAAATACACAGATGAGTACTGTGGAATCACTTATTTTCGCGGTGGTCTAATTTTCGAGCTTTTCGTGCTCCCGCGATTGCGCGAATTTATGACCACCGCGAATATTTACCGATTTCGTAGTGTAGCAAACCTTGGGAGCTTACACGTTCATTCAAATGTACGTCGGTAATCGTTCGTAACTATACGCAGATAGGCCTATATGTCACGATTTGAATGTTTTAATGAACGTTTTTGAATGTTTTATTGCTCTATTCTGATAAATGAATGCATATTGTTTTCCTTTAAATTAAATTGTTAACGTTTTCGTACATTTAAGTACCGTCATAAACGTAATTAACTCAGCTTTTTCATTGTTGTTAACATTCATAATGTGTTATATCCATATGTAAAATATTCAATTTCTATATAAAAATATAATATTATTCCTTGTAATTAACTTCAAATCGCGTATAATAAATTCGAAATCAGAAATGCTTATCCGAATATTACTGTTCACGTGACGTAAACACGAATTATATTTTACAAATAATCTGCACATGTATTTCATGTAAATCCTTTCTTCGGCTAGAAAAAACGTGCGAAAATTATGCTGTCATGTACAACATCACGTCAGCCGCACGGAAAGCGTGGGTGCCTTGATTGCTTTATAAAAACTTTGTAGCACAGAGAACATTGAGATCTTTACTTTTGTATAAAAGTTTCGTAGCGCATAACAAACACAATTGCATTTCTATAACACAGTTGCGCAAAGGTACGATTTTTAATACTAGTAATACAATAAGTAACAGGATACTAAAAACGATACTTATAGATATATAACAATAGTACAGTAATCTCTGTAACAAAGATTGGAAATGCACGTCTTTGGAAGAAAGGAATTGCTTATTTACCCTCGGTACAAGTATATCGGTAAAATCCATCGACCGAGCACACTGTGCATGTCTTTAAAAAATAATTTGGTATAAACAGGTAATGTGCCCAAGATGACAGCTTGTTTCCACAAGTTGACCGTTTGAGTAAAGAATTAGCGCCCCCGATGTAAAGCCAAAAAAAGGATTTCAATGGGCATTTCATTAACAACAAAGTGTCATTTTGACATAGGGTGATATCAAGTATCTATTGTCTCGCCTGAATATGTGTCTCCTATTCTTCAGAAGTGGACCACTGTTGTCAATTAAGAGCCTAATCCGGTACTAATACACGTGTTTATTGCAACAAACAAGATGCAGGACCCTCCATTGCGGATCTGCCCGGTTGGTTGTTTTACTGCTTAATTCTCGATTTTTTTCAAAATTGTACTTGCGTGAATTTAAGACCGCGCGAATATGTCAGCTATCGCAAGTGCGCGAAATTTGTACCCCGCGAATTTAAGTAATTCCACAGTTAAATGAAATGTCTTAAATACATAGGTAAGTGTCTGAAATACAGAGATGATTGGCTAAAATACACAGATAAATAATATGAAGTGTTTGAAATACAGAGGCAAGTGTCTAAATGATTGACTAAAATAGACAGATGAATAATTTAAAATGTCTGAAATACATGGATAAGTGTCTGAAATAGAGAAAGATGCAATATATTGAGATGATTAAACATTTAAGATGTTCAATATGCATGGATAGATAAACACTTGAGCAACATTCTGAGAATAAAATACACACATCATTTATATATACAATATCTTAAGATATTACATTATTAATCGTTCATTCAAAACCTTCAGTCACCAACAGACTTTGATTTTCTCGATACCGATCCAACTTAGGGACAACATCGCCATGCCTACTAAGGATGTAGCCAATACAATTTCACAAATGAACATTGACAATATGTCAAAACATCAACGTTGGACTGGCATCACCGGTTACATGACAGAATTCCTGGTCTACATTTCTCTTATCACTTAGATCAGTTTTTAAATCAGCCGGGTAATTACACATCTTTGTACTCCAGAAATACGCTCCAAAAGCAGTCCATTGCGATTGCATGCTGTGCCAATAACACTACAGCAAATATGGAGTGGATTGATATTCCTTTGACATGACCTGACAGACACATGAAACTATTTTAATCATAGATCTACAAAGCCATCAATAAAATTTAGGCAATGAATGTTATGAAATTGATACATCAAAAGACCATTCTTCTCCCAAAATTACTATGGTTTTTGCTTCACATTTTGTCCTTGAACTTTCTGCATTGGGTGTTCCATGTACTAGTTTTTATGATTCTTATACCTGTGAGAAACTCTTCTAAACATTGATTTCTGAGAAAATGTTGTTAAACAATGCAACAAGAGTGTTTGCTGAAAACTGTAGTTTATCTCCCAGTGAAAAAAGGCTAAATCGGAGATTATTTTGATTCTATTATGACTAGACAATAAATTTTTTCTATTACAATGGGAACTACATTTTACTATGGACTGCCTATTTTCCCGTGCAAATGTTCAGACAACCGTCACTGCTGTTACAAGTGCCGTCATTTAATGATATAAATTCATAATGACTTCACTTTCATTGATAAAAACTAGGGATGGGACCGAATACTCGAATATTCGAATATTCAAATATAGAATATAAAAAAACGAATACGAATATTCGATTTTCTCATTTATTTAAAGAACAAAATTTCTTTAAAAAATCATGTTTATTTCCTGTTTGATTGCAAAGTTAACATGAATTCCAGTCGTATTTCCTGCCTAGCAGGTGGGCGGGGGCAGTGTAATGTTTTTACAACACATGCTAAACATGTCCAATTAACGACAATTGATAATTGGCAGGGGGGCCACGTCTGTACAAGGGCTGCGAGTTAACGGTTTGTAGGAGGCGCGAATATGACGCATTGTATCCACAAATAACAAAACTGGGCCATGTTGTGGTAGCGGTTTCACAGTTTGCACGAGGCGTACATTGTTGTTTGCTATCCTTAAGTGACATCTATACGGTTAACTTGTTTACAGTAAATTACAATTACTCTCTAAGTAAACCAATCAAAATGAAACCATTATCAGCCAATCAATTTCTTTAACAAAATTAGCGTGATCTGGTCAATCTTACTATACGTCACTTGTAAATTATTCTTCATTATATCAACAACGTATATTATACAATAGTCTTTATTAATAAACAATGCCACCATCACGTGCTTGGAAGTACTTTATGCAGTCATTAGACATAACCCAGGCAACGTGTAATCTGCACAGCAGATACAAGCTTCATGGTTCTGAAAAAAAAACGGAACGATTAACAAATTAATTAACAATACATTTAACAATATCTTACATTTCTTTATATTTGCCTAACACTCACAAAGTTATATCGCTCATTTACCACTGAAACAAGGTAAAACAACTACGTACACGTAGTATACATATTTGGATAAGTAAATATTTGGACAGGGTGCCGTATATAGTAGTATTTACAAAACGAATATTCGAATATATTCGAATACCTAAAACGAATGTTCGAATATTGATTTCAGTATTCGGTCCCATACCTAATATAAACTGAACAAAAAGAACGACGTCAGAATCAGAACTACTTTTTTGCACTGTTTATGGGTGGGTTAACAACAGTAATCTGGGTGAGTCATGCTCGAATATCACTGACACCAGTTTCAAACTATCCAAAATGTAATGTTATTACTAACAGTATTAAGTATTTGTAATGATGGCTAAAAGAAAGACAAAAGCCAACAAACAAGATTGGCCACAGATTTACATATACACAACAAAAAGAACAACATCTGTCTGACAAAGGATCATAAGTGCCCCCCCCACTATCTGACAAATCTGGTATTGATTTGATATCTGAAAAACTTCTCCAATATGACCTCAAATCCTGTGATGCCATTTATTTATTTGGTCCCCAAGACAAATTTCTTTTCTTCATCTATAATCAATAGCATTAGCTCCACTCCTGGGATGTCAGTCACCATATATTTGTGTATCATCAACCTGTCAAGACTAAACAGACACATCAGAGAAACATGAGTAAGATGTAGTATGATAGCGCCCTTGGAAAATGAGAATGGTGGCATTTTAGTGGAGTATAGTCTCAATTCCTAAAAGCTCAGTGTTGCAGGACATGGCTCTATTGTGCTTATACAATTCACATAATTATAGGCTCTTATCTAGAGGTCCCAAATTTAGTAATAAGTCTTTGGAATGTAATAATAATCTACATGCAGTGTATAGTAATAAGTCCCTGGCATGCAGAATTGTATAGCTGCTACCAACAGGGTCTTCAAATGGTTACAGGGTTGTGGTGCTATCTGTGGAAAAAATTAATACAGAATGTGTGTTTTTGTGGTTGTGTTAATTCTGGTGTATTACCATAAATAGTATACCCTCTGGCTAACAAACGTGAAGACTTGCTCAGATGTGAATATTTGCCATTTTAATTCCAGCCAAAGATTGCAAAAGTACTGAAAAGTCAGGGAAAGTCAAAGTGCTGCACGGGTTTGCATTATTAACAACATGCCTGCCACATGCAACACCTTCCTCCAGTAAACATCCTCAGTAATTAAACATGGCTGGGCTGTGTTCGTTAGTGGACCATCCTGCCACATGCAACACCTTCCTCCATTAAACATCCTCAGTAATTAAACATGGCTGGGCTGTGTTCGTTAGTGGACCACCCTTCCACATGCAACACCTCCCTCCATTAAACATCCTCAGTAATTAAACATGGCTGAGCTGTGTTCGTTAGTGGACCATCCGGCCACATGAAACACCTTCCTCCATTAAACATCCTCAGTAATTAAACATGGCTGGGCTGTGTTCGTTAGTGAACCATCCTGCCTCATGCAACACCTTCCTCCAGTAAACATCCTCAGTAAATAAACATGGCTGAGCTGTGTTCGTTAGTGGACCATCCGGCCACATGAAACACCTTCCTCCATTAAACATCCTCAGTAATTAAACATGGCTGGGCTGTGTTCGTTAGTGAACCATCCTGCCTCATGCAACACCTTCCTCCAGTAAACATCCTCAGTAAATAAACATGGCTGAGCTGTGTTCGTTAGTGGACCATCCTGCCACATGCAACACCTTCCTCCAGTAAACATCCTCAGTAATTAAACATGGCTGGGCTGTGTTCGTTAGTGGACCATCCGGCCACATGCAACACCTTCCTCCAGTAAACATCCTCAGTAATTAAACATGGCTGGGCTGTGTTCGTTAGTGAACCATCCTGCCTCATGCAACACCTTCCTCCAGTAAACATCCTCAGTAAATAAACATGGCTGGGCTGTGTTCGTTAGTGGACCATCCTGCCACATGCAACACCTTCCTCCAGTAAACATCCTCAGTAAATAAACATGGCTGAGCTGTGTTCGTTAGTGGACCATCCTGCCACATGAAACACCTTCCTCCAGTAAACATCCTCAGTAATTAAACATGACTGGGCTGTGTTCGTTAGTGGACCATCCGGCCACATGCAACACCTTCCTCCAGTAAACATCCTCAGTAAATAAACATGGCTGGGCTGTGTTCGTTAGTGGACCATCCGGCCACATGCAACACCTTCCTCCAGTAAACATCCTCAGTAAATAAACATGGCTGAGCTGTGTTCGTTAGTGGACCATCCGGCCACATGCAACACCTTCCTCCAGTAAACATCCTCAGTAAATAAACATGGCTGGGCTGTGTTCGTTAGTGGACCATCCTGCCACATGCAACACCTTCCTCCAGTAAACATCCTCAGTAAATAAACATGGCTGAGCTGTGTTCGTTAGTGGACCATCCGGCCACATGAAACACCTTCCTCCAGTAAACATCCTCAGTAAATAAACATGGCTGGGCTGTGTTCGTTAGTGGACCATCCTGCCACATGCAACACCTTCCTCCAGTAAACATCCTCAGTAAATAAACATGGCTGGGCTGTGTTCGTTAGTGGACCATCCGGCCACATGAAACACCTTCCTCCAGTAAACATCCTCAGTAAATAAACATGACTGGGCTGTGTTCGTTAGTGGACCATCCTGCCACATGCAACACCTTCCTCCAGTAAACATCCTCAGTAAATAAACATGGCTGAGCTGTGTTCGTTAGTGGACCATCCGGCCACATGCAACACCTTCCTCCAGTAAACATCCTCAGTAAATAAACATGGCTGAGCTGTGTTCGTTAGTGGACCATCCTGCCACATGAAACACCTTCCTCCAGTAAACATCCTCAGTAATTAAACATGACTGGGCTGTGTTCGTTAGTGGACCATCCGGCCACATGCAACACCTTCCTCCAGTAAACATCCTCAGTAAATAAACATGGCTGGGCTGTGTTCGTTAGTGGACCATCCGGCCACATGCAACACCTTCCTCCAGTAAACATCCTCAGTAAATAAACATGGCTGAGCTGTGTTCGTTAGTGGACCATCCTGCCACATGAAACACCTTCCTCCAGTAAACATCCTCAGTAATTAAACATGGCTGGGCTGTGTTCGTTAGTGAACCATCCTGCCACATGCAACACCTTCCTCCAGTAAACATCCTCAGTAATTAAACATGGCTGGGCTGTGTTCGTTAGTGGACCATCCTGCCACATGCAACACCTTCCTCCATTAAACATCCTCAGTAATTAAACATGACTGGGCTGTGTTCGTTATTGGACCATCCTGCCACATGAAACACCTTCCTCCAGTAAACATCCTCAGTAATTAAACATGGCTGGGCTGTGATCGTTAGTGGACCATCCTGCCACATGAAACACCTTCCTCCAGTAAACATCCTCAATAATTAAACATGGCTGGGCTGTGTTCATTAGTGGACCATCCTGCCACATGCAACACCTTCCTCCAGTAAACATCCTCAGTAATTAAACATGGCTGGGCTGTGTTCGTTAGTGGACCATCCTGCCACATGAAACACTTTCCTCCAGTAAATATCCTCAGTAATTAAACATGGCTGGGCTGTGTTCGTTAGTGGACCATCCTGCCACATGAATCATCTTCCTCCAGTAAACATCCTCAATAATTAAACATGGCTGGGCTGTGTTCGTTAGTGGACCATGTCAGGTAGTTGACCAGCTCCTATTCAACACCCATTCTGAGACTTAAGACATAAAAATAAAGAACTGTTCTATTCTAAGAATGCTGTTAATTTGAATCTTACTTAGTTTTCACTTACGCATATTGCAACATTCTTATTTATACGCACATGTTTTTCTTCTTGGGTCTAAGTTTATTCTTAATTCTTAAGTCTACTAAAGAATGGGTTGAGACATGTCGTGGGAAAACCGGACTTAATGCATGTGCGTAAAGTGTTGTCCCAGATTAGCCTGTGCAGTCCGCACAGGTTAATCCAGGATGGCACTTTCTGCCTACAGTGGATTTATGTTTAGAAGAGACTTCCTTGAAACAGAAAATACCATGAAAGTGGAAAGTACCGTCCCAGATTAGCCTGTGCGGACTGCACAGGCTAATCTGGGACGGCACTTTACGCACATGCATTAAGACCGGTTCTCCAACGACGTGCCTCGGGTTGTTCAAGACTGGCCCAGGTTCAGTATCCAAACAGCCACTGAGAACACAGAGTTTTAAAGGGATAAATGTAAACAATCAGGATCATCTAGATTCCACTTCAACAGTCATAAATAGGTTAGAGAGTAAGATTCTTTTTTGATATTTAGAGAAGTCTTTGAATGCCTGTTATACATGTAACAGTCTATTCACTGAATATTAAAGTTTGGTTAAGAAATATCTTTTAAGTGAATCTTTTTTTGCATCTTATTCATATTAAAGTGCAAATTACAGAGGCAATTCATTGTCACTGCACTACTTTAATGTTTTACTTTACAAACATTTTGGCACCTAACCTTTCTGCAGACATATAATGTAACTTCCCGCTTGGAGGTGTTCCTCTCTGATTTGTACTTGCTCTGGGCTTCAGACAAGCAGGGGCTACTTGGAGACTATTTGTCACTCAAACATGCAATTAACTCACATTCGATCTGGCAATTTAATTCTCAATCAGTAATTTGTGGCATTCTGTCTTACACCAGATTACTATCCCAGAAGGCTTTCTGTTTTACAATCCCAGGAAACTGTTGGCAATAGGAGTCTTGTATTACTGTTTCTAAACTAATTTATATTTGCGGGGGACTCGTGTTCCATGTATTGTATTCCCTGAAGAGAATGCATTGAAGAACTGCAAACTTCCCATGCAGGAAAAGCATATTTATCTGAAGAATATGTAAATACCAGCTGCAAACAGGAATCATTGCAAAATAATGCAATATGAAACAAGTCAATAATCCAGATTTTAAATCATACATGAAATCTGAGAAATTCTTGGCTTCTTAAGAGGTAGGGAAAGCGGGACTCTAAGATAGTTTATGAAAACTCATGACAAACGTTAACAGATATTATTATACCTCACCCTTCTGTTTTCCTTCTTTGTTCATATAAAAACACAACAGTCAATAATTTGAATTATCACATAGCAATATCACCTGCTATGAAGTCGTGGCAGTAGACAATTGCTTAAGTATAAAGTCATTCGGTAGACATTTGTTTCTGTATACTAAAATAATTATTGCATTCTTTGAGACCGATGGTGCATTTTGTCAACCCTCGAAAAATTAAATATTGACTTCCTTGAGGGTGACAGTGCGTCTTTTCAACCCGAGGCAACACTGTTGACCGAGGCTTTAGCCGAGGTCGACAGTGTTTGTCGAGGGTTGACAAGACGCACCCTCAAGGAAGTCAATATTTATTTTATTATACCGAACAATCCCGTATCATTTGCGTACCGGGCGACATAGCATAAGCGGGCGACATTGCCGGGTGACATATCAAATTGTTGCCCGCTGCAGTTTATATGCATTATACAGAGAAATAATTAAGTGAGGTATAATAAAATGCACTATCGCCTTCAAAGAATGCAACATTTATATAATATCAACTTTGAGTTGGTAATTAATGATTTTATTGTACATTTTCTAAATTCTACAACACAGTGTTCATTATTCAATTAATCTAATTATTACAATATTCTAATTATAATATTATCATGTCAGTAGGTATGGGCCGTCTTCATCAACATAAGTCAGGGTTCCGGACCTTGCTTATGTGCTAGAGATTTTGGCATAGAATGAGCTGACTACCCTATATATATATATATAACACTTATGTACTACATCATCACTGTTTCAGAGTGACGGTGGACTACATTGTGATTGTGGACTACATTGTGATAGTGGACTACACTGTTACTGTGGACTACATTGTGACTGTGGACTACATTGTGATTGTGGACTACACTGTTACTGTGGATTACTTTATGACTGTGGACTTCGATTTGATTATGGACTACATTGTGACTATGGACTACACTGTTACTGTGGACTACTTTATGACTGTGAACTACTTTATGACTGTGGACTACATTGTGATTGTGCACCACATTGTGATTGTGGACTACATTGTGATTGTGGACTACATTGTGATTGTGCACTACACTGTGACTGTGGACTACACTGAGATTGTGGACTACATTGTGATTGTGCACTACACTGTGACTGTGGACTACATTGTGATTGTGCACTACACTGTGACTGTGGACTACACTGTGATTGTGGACTACATTGTGATTGTGCACTACACTGTGACTGTGGACTACATTGTGATTGTGAACTACATTGTGATTGTGCACTACACTGCGACTGTGAACTACATTGTGACTGTGAACTACATTGTGATTGTGGACTACACTGTGATTGTGCACTACACTGTGATTGTGGACTACACTGTGATTGTGCACTACACTGTGACTGTGGACTACACTGTGACTGTGAACTACATTGTGATTGTGCACTACACTGTGACTGTGAACTACATTGTGATTGTGCACTACACTGTGACTGTGGACTACACTGTGATTGTGGACTACATTGTGATTGTGCACTACACTGTGACTGTGGACTACATTGTGATTGTGAACTACATTGTGATTGTGCACTACACTGTGACTGTGGACAACACTGAGATTGTGGACTACACTGTGACTGTGAACTACATTGTGACTGTGAACTACATTGTGACTGTGGACTACATTGTGATTGTGAACTACATTGTGATTGTGCACTACACTGTGACTGTGGACAACACTGAGATTGTGGACTACACTGTGATTGTGAACTACATTGTGACTGTGGACTACATTTTGATTGTGAACTACACTGTGACTGTGCACTACACTGTGATTGTGCACTACACTGTGACTGTGGACTACATTGTGACTGTGAACTACATTGTGACTGTGGACTACATTGTGATTGTGGACTACATTGTGATTGTGCACTACACTGTGACTGTGGACTACACTGTGACTGTGGACTACACTGTGATTGTGGACTACATTGTGATTGTGCACTACACTGTGACTGTGGACAACACTGAGATTGTGGACTACACTGTGACTGTGGACTACATTGTGATTGTGCACTACACTGTGATTGTGGACTACATTGTGACTGTGGACTACACTGTGACTGTGGACAACACTGTGACTGTGGACTACACTGTGATTGTGAACTACATTGTGATTGTGCACTACACTGTGACTGTGGACTACACTGTGACTGTGAACTACATTGTGATTGTGCACTACACTGTGACTGTGAACTACATTGTGATTGTGCACTACACTGTGACTGTGTACAACACTGTGATTGTGGACTACATTGTGATTGTGTACTACACTGTGACTGTGGACAACACTGTGATTGTGGACTACATTGCGATTGTGTACTACATTGTGATTGTGGACTACACTGTGACTGTGGACTACACTGTGACTGTGAACTACATTGTGATTGTGCACTACACTGTGACTGTGGACTACACTGTGACTGTGGACAACACTGTGATTGTGGACTACATTGTGATTGTGTACTACACTGTGATTGTGTACTACACTGTGACTGTGGACAACACTGTGATTGTGGACTACACTGTGATTGTGGACTACATTGTGATTGTGGACTACACTGTGAATGTGGACTACACTGTGATTGTGGACAACACTGTGATTGTGGACTACATTGTGATTGTGAACTACATTGTGATTGTGGACTACACTGTGACTGTGGACTACATTGTGACTGTGGACTACATTGTGATTGTGGACTACATTGTGATTAAGAACTACACTGTGACTGTGGACTACATTGTGATTGTGGACTACATTGTGATTGTGAACTACACTGTGACTGTGGACTACACTGTGACTGTGAACTACATTGTGACTGTGAACTACATTGTGACTGTGGACTACATTGTGATTGTGAACTACATTGTGATTGTGCACTACACTGTGACTGTGGACAACACTGAGATTGTGGACTACACTGTGACTGTGGACTACATTGTGACTGTAAACTACATTGTGACTGGACTACATTGTGATTGTGGACTACATTGTGATTGTGCACTACACTGTGACTGTGGACAACACTGAGATTGTGGACTACACTGTGATTGTGGACTACACTGTGACTGTGGACTACATTGTGACTGTGGACTACACTGTGACTGTGGACAACACTGTGACTGTGGACTACACTGTGATTGTGAACTACATTGTGATTGTGCACTACACTGTGACTGTGGACTACACTGTGACTGTGAACTACATTGTGATTGTGCACTACACTGTGACTGTGAACTATATTGTGATTGTGCACTACACTGTGACTGTGGACAACACTGTGATTGTGGACTACATTGTTATTGTGTACTACACTGTGACTGTGGACAACACTGTGATTGTGGACTACATTGTGATTGTGTACTACATTGTGATTGGGGACTACACTGTGACTGTGGACTACACTGTGACTGTGAACTACATTGTGACTGTGCACTACACTGTGACTGTGGACTACACTGTGACTGTGGACAACACTGTGATTGTGGACTACATTGTGATTGTGTACTACACTGTGATTGTGTACTACACTGTGACTGTGGACAACACTGTGATTGTGGACTACACTGTGATTGTGGACTACATTGTGATTGTGGACTACACTGTGATTGTGGACTACACTGTGATTGTGGACTACACTGTGATTGTGGACTACATTGTGATTGTGAACTACACTGTGATTGTGGACTACACTGTGATTGTGGACTACATTGTGATTGTGGACTACACTGTGATTGTGGACTACACTGTGATTGTGGACTACACTGTGATTGTGGACTACATTGTGATTGTGAACTACACTGTGATTGTGGACTACACTGTGATTGTGGACTACACTGTGATTGTGGACTACATTGTGATTGTGAACTACACTGTGATTGTGGACTACACTGTGATTGTGGACTACACTGTGATTGTGGACTACATTGTGACTGTGGACTACATTGTGACTGTGGACTACATTGTGACTGTGGACTACACCTAGATTGTGGACTACATTGTGATTGTGCACTACACTGTGATTGTGGACTACATTGTGATTGTGAACTACACTGTGACTGTGCACTACATTGTGACTGTGGACTACATTGTGATTGTGGACTACATTGTGATTGTGGACTACACTGTGATTGTGGACTACATTGTGACTGTGGACTACATTGTGACTGTGGACTACATTGTGACTGTGGACTACACCTAGATTGTGGACTACATTGTGATTGTGCACTACACTGTGATTGTGGACTACATTGTGATTGTGAACTACACTGTGACTGTGCACTACATTGTGACTGTGGACTACATTGTGATTGTGGACTACATTGTGATTGTGGACTACACTGTGATTGTGGACTACACTGTGACTGTGAACTACATTGTGATTGTGGACTACATTGTGATTGTGGACTACACTGTGACTGTGGACTACATTGTGATTGTGAACTACATTGTGATTGTGAACTACACTGTGACTGTGGACTACACTGTGATTGTGAACTACACTGTGACTGTGCACTACACTGGGACTGTGGACTACATTGTGATTGTGAACTACATTGTGATTGTGGACTACATTGTGATTGTGGACTACATTGTGATTGTGGACTACACTGTGATTGTGGACTACATTGTGACTGTGGACTACATTGTGATTGTGGACTACATTGTGATTAAGAACTACATTGTGACTGTGGACTACATTGTGACTGCGGACTACACCTAGATTGTGGACTACACTGTGACTGTGGACTACATTGTGATTGTGAACTACATTGTGACTGTGGACTACATTGTGACTGTGGACTACATTGTGATTGTGGACTACACTGTGATTGTGGACTACATTGTGATTGTGGACTACATTGTGATTGTGGACTACACTGTGATTGTGGACTACACTGTGACTGTGGACTACACTGTGATTGTGGACTACATTGTGATTGTGGACTACATTGTGATTGTGGACTACATTGTGATTAAGAACTACATTGTGACTGTGGACTACATTGTGACTGCGGACTACACCTAGATTGTGGACTACACTGTAACTGTGGATTACTTTATTACTGTGGACTTCATTGTGATTACGGACTACATCATGAATATAGACTACAATGTTACTGTGGACTTCATTATGAATGTGGATTTCAGTGTGACTCACAGTGGACTACATTATGACTGTGGACTACATTGAGATTGTGGACTACACTGTGACTGTGGACTACATTGTGATTGTGGATTACATCGTGACTGTGGACTACATTGTGATTGTGGACTACTCTGTGACTGTGGACTACATTGTGCGGCATGATTATGAACTACTTTGTGACTGTGAAATGATTTTGGCCTAAACTGTGAATTCCTACAACATTGAGATTTTGGCCTACATAGTGATTGCAGACTGCAGTATCTGATAACCAGAGTACAACCAGATATAAAAGGAACAACAAATTTCTAATAAACCATTAACTTGAAACCTTTCCAGACTGAATCAATACAAAATCTCAGGAGTCCAGCAATAAATCTGCATTTCCCCCCAAAATTACATCCAGTTAATTAATGGAGGGCCATTTTATGTCTTTTAACACAAGATTTTAATTAGGACCAGAAGTTGTGAGTAATCAGACATTTCACTTTGTGGGGTTTCCCTTAAGAAAGAATAAAATTTTCAGATATTTTTGTTGATTGAAATAACGATATTTTTTCTGAACTGAAAATCAGTGAGCTACAAAGTAGTTTGATACCGTAGGAGTATTAAGTAGAAACTGTCAATAAATTAAAATAAAGCTGCGCATTTTAGCACAATTTAGAACAGACAAGTTTATAAGCCCACTATGAAAACAAAACTGATCTCTTCAAATTAGAAAACTTTCAAATTCTAAATGTTTGTTGTCCGTTCATCTATTTACTTCCCGACATAAAATCAATTTTAAGCAAATACTTCAATGTCCCAACAGATTAAATGAATCTTCATTAACAACACTTCTCAAGGGAACTTTCAGTTTCGTACGATATTACTTCTTCAACAATAAGAAATCGGTGCTTATGAATAATAACTGGGAAGCTGCATTGTATCAATCTTGTGCAACCTTTTTAAATAGTGGCTATGTCTGGCTCTCAAACGGTCTCAATGCGCCAAAAAATTTACACATTTTATAGGTACAAATAAGGTATAAAGGTGCAGTCGAAAAGTGATACTGCAAATCGCGATACTACGAAAAGATGGGACACTACTAATAAGGCTGTCGTTCCCGTCTGTTTTTCTTATATGTTTAACTAAAAAAAGATGCAATACTACGGTTTCGCGATGCTAGGAAAGATGCGTTACGACTAACACATTTTCTGGTCCAATCGTTATGTTTACACTGAAATCATAACGCGATACTATGAATCATATTGTCATGTAGACTTCACACCTTTTGGTCAAAGATTTCACACCTATGACCAGGCAGAAACTTAACCAGTTTATTCGCAGACTGGTGTATACCCAGAAATATCACTCGGCATCAGCTGTTTGTAATGTAGTAATTGACTGGTGTACTGCGAGAAATATTGCTTGGCATCAGCTGTTTGTAATGTAGACACTGACTGGTGAACTGCGAGAAATATTGCTTGGCATCAGCTGTTTGTAATGTAGTCATTGACTGGTGAACTGCGAGAAATATTGCTTGGCATCAGCTGTTTGTAATGTAGTCATTGACTGGTGAACTGCGAGAAATATTGCTTGGCATCAGCTGTTCGTAATGTAGTCATTGACTGGTGAACTGCGAGAAATATTGCTTGGCATCAGCTGTTTGTATGTAGTCATTGACTGGTGAACTGCGAGAAATATTGCTTGGCATCAGCTGTTCGTAATGTAAGAATGGACTGGTCTACTGCGAGAAATATCACTCGGCATCAGCTATTTGGAATGTAGTAGACTGGAGTACTAAAAGAAATATCACTCGGGATCAGCTATTTGGAATGTAGTAGACTGGAGTACTACAAGAAATATCACTCGGGATCAGCTATTCTTAATATAGTAGACGGATGTACTATGAGAAATATCGCTCAGCATCAGCTACTTGCAATCTAGGGGTAGACTGGTGTACTGCAAGAAATACCACTGGGCATCAGCTATGTTTAATATAGTAGACTGGTGAACTATCAGAAATATAACTCAGCATCAGCTACTTGCAATGTTGGAGTAGACTGGTGTACTGCAAGAAATATCACTCGGCATCAGCTGTTTGTAATGAAGAAGTGGACTGCAAGGTGTACTGTGGGAAATATCACTCGGCATCATGCAGCTTTTTGTAATGTAGGAGCAGACTGTTGTTCAGCAAGAAATATTACTCGATATCACTCAGCATCAGCTGTTTGCTGTAAGTGTACTCAATGTCTCTGCATAATTTTGTGGTGGAAATCAGCTATTACTCTGAGTAACTCGTAAATACACAGAATAATTACGCCAAAGAAAAATTCCTACTACGAAACGGCAAGTTTACAGGCCTACCAGCAGACCTCAGTGAAAATAAAGGTTATTATAAAGGTTCAAATTTGGCAAAATAAAGGCTTTTCAGGGAGATTTCGGGTAAATTTAAAGAGCAAATAAAGGCTAATTTTGCCCATCTATTTGGAATGATATTTAACGAAACATACATGATTTGACAAATTATCCTAAATTCAACATGAATATTAAACTGACATTAGACAATTTCTACTTGTTCCTAAAAAGTCACTTATATTTAAATGTTGAATTAATATGAACTTTAAATCAAACACAATAAACAATGTTCACTATTTAACATAGCAAACAGCCACAATCCAAATGGAAGAGAAACATACTGGGAAACATTAAGAACAACATAGCAGAGTGTTGCAAATTTCTACCTTGTGAATGTTCAACATCAGTTTAAAGTCAAACCGGTATCTTAGCAAAACATAGTACAAATGCATCAATATTTGCTCTTGTCATATGCAAATACTGGTACAATTTGCGAATGTGCTGAATGCTCCCAATAATGAAGTAGGTCAAAATGATGGCAATGACATTACAGTTATTTTTAAAAATAAAATCACAAAGTTATCCGTGAAAAAGATGGATGCTAAGCAGCAATGCACCCAGGCAAGTAATGGGAATGCAATAATGTTTAAAATCTAAAAGTCATTACAATTGCAAGACCAAATCAATTATCAAATCTTTTTGAGCAAGAGACAACAATGCCACAACTACCAACATGTGGATGACAAAAAAATTACTAAAAGCCCTCAACTAAGAAAAATCACTTAGTAAGAACAACATTGCACAAGGTCATCTCATCTCTGTATTTTAGCATCCCATAATCTATACCTGAAGTTCATGTGTAGCCCCAGACAAAAAACCATGACACAAACAAAACAGTATGAGGTATTTTACAAAAACATAGCAATATTTAGTACAATGTACAGACATGCACACTTAAACAACTTAGAGCAAGTATGTTCAATGAGTACCTTAAAATTTAAATTAGAAAGAATGGTCTCTGTGATGGCATACAATTATACAATCTGAATAGCAGTCCTCAGATATTGTTATTTATGCATACTGCACAAGGACACAGAGTTAATACTTTTTCTTACAGTGTGGATGTTAAAAAAGTAATGAAACTACACTGTATTAACAAATTTTAGCACTAAAGCAGTGTAGGAAAATGGAAAATTCTTTCATGCCATGTCTTGTCTACATCACAACCTGAACACTGCCACCTTCAAAGCCAAGAATGTTCTGTCTAATGTTCTTGCTCAGAAAGTTTTACATTTTGCTGGTATTATTACAAACTTGTACACTTAACAAGAGACCTTCCTTTGACTAAGTAACTTACCATTTTTAAGTCATTTATACTTCAACTGTTTGTTACTGTTTATAGTTTTGATATATTTTATACAACTAAGTTAAACATTAAGTGTCTTCATTATCTTGTACATTTTAACCAAAAATCAATATTCCAGAGCTGACTAACCCAGAGAGGCAGTAGTGGAAACCAGCTATTTTGTTCTGGACATTGAAAGGTCTTCATTTGATTATTTCTATGGACTTCCATGTACAAGTTCAGAGTATTAAATGATTATTTCAACTATCCAACAAGTAATAAACTTACACGCAATGATAATATTGTTGTTGATGTTCAGAATTGTTACAGAGATAATGCTGTTGAAAAATATTTTAGGTTATTGCTCAACTGTACATGTATGTACAATGTTTTATCTTGTTATTTTGTAAAATTCAAGTTGCAGACATGGATTTGAAATGTTATTTACAACATTTGCATGAGTCGAATATGTGCCTGTTTTAATATCCATTACTATAAAAAGATGTGATGAACTTATTTAAAAAAAATAAAGGTTTTGAGAGTGAATTACAGGTTTTTACGGGTTTTCCAGGAAAAATAAAGGCTTTTACAGGTTTTCCAGGAAAAATAAAGGTTTTAAAGGATTTTCCATAAAATAAAGGTTTATAAAAGATTTAAAGGTTTGACTAGGAGGCCTGAGTTTATTATTTGTTTAGCTTGAGCTGAACTGTACATAATTAAATATAATTGAGTTTTTTTATGGAAATACACTATCAAATATTTAATGAAATCAAATATGAAACATTGTTCAAACCTAACTGGGAAATGAATACTCTCCCATCCTGCTTGTTATATTAACAAGTGGGCCAGTTGCCAATAATCAGCGGATCGGATAATTTAAATTCAGGTTCAATTTGTAATTTGTTAGCAAAGTTAATTAGTAACATATCATAAATCAATTGAATCCATATTGACGAGCATACGAGGGCCAATAGGTCCCCCAATCAAGAGTTGCTTGTATAAACAGTATGGCAAAGGAAAACAAATGAATCATTCATATGGAATCAACAATGACTTCAAAAGTAAGTCTTAATACGTAAATATTTGGACATTTATAAGAAACCACAAAACAAAATTAATTTAAGCACTTAAAAAAAACAACACTTGGAATAAGATGGTAAATTCTATTCTAGAAGTAAAGTTACTCATTTTAAATCAAAAGGCTGCTTATTCTAAAATGAGATCTCTCTTAAGACACTTTTATAGTTTCTTTTAAAACAAATGAAACCATTGTTGTTATTCTCAGGAGAAATTAGTTTCTATATTGTATATTTTATTGTCTCAAAAATTTTAAGACAATTAAAGGTGATATTTTATTACTGTACAGATTATAGTTTAATGACATTTCTGTATTGATCATAATTTAATGACAGTAAATTTGTTGGTGCCTACCCGATATTCCGAAAGCCTGATACTCTGAAGGCCCGATATTCCAAAGGCCCGATATTCTGAAGGCCCATTATTCCGAAGGCCCATTATTCCGAAGGCCTGATACACCGAAGGCCCAATATTCCGCAGGCCCGAAATTCAGAAAATCTCAATTTTCTGACTCATTCATGATGCAATGTTTACTTCGCAGGATAAGCTACTTTGAATCATAAGTAAAAGTCTTAAGACGATTCCATGCATTAAATATGCCCACTTGGATCGTATACTCATTTAATATACATATTATTTTTTGCATGTATACAGAAAATAATATCAGTGGTATGATTTTTTAAATAACACAAGAAATGCGAGATTATACATAAATATATATTTTATGCTCATAAACACTGCCAATTTCACTAACAATTTTTAAAAGTTTGCACCAACACTTAATTTTGAATAATAAAACTGGTGTTTATCAACATGATCGCGGATGGTTTTTCTGGTATTCAGAATAACGGGTTTTCGTAATACTGGGCCTTCGGAATAATGGGCCTTCGGAATATCGGGCCTTCAGACCTTTAGAATATCGGGCCTTCTGACTTTCGGAATATTGGACATTCGGAATATCAGGCCTTCGGAATATCGGGCCTTTGGTCTTTCAGAATATCGGACATTCGGAATATCAGGCCTTCGGAATATCGGGCCTTCGGTCTTTCGGAATATCGGACATTCTGAATATCAGGCCTTCGGAATATCGGGCCTTCGGTCTTTCGGAATATCAGGCCTTTGGAATAACGGGCCTTCGGAAAATTGGGCCTTCGGAATATCGGGCCTTCAGACTTTCGGAATATCGAGCCTTCGGACCTTCGGAATATCAGACATTCGGAATATCGGGCCTTCCAAATTTCGGGCATTCGGAATATTGGGCCTTCAGACATTTGAAATGTTGGGCCTTCGGAATATCAGGCCTTCGGAATATCGGGTGGTCACCAATTTGTTTTAGGTCCCTATTATTACATAATACTATTTGGTTGTTGTCTTTTATAAAACATCTTATGTTCTTTAAAGAAAATAATGTCTTTATTATAAAGAAGACCAAATGATACCTTTAATGTTAAAAATTAAAGTATCTGATATGTTATATTAACTTTTTTTTTTGAATGACTCCAATAAAACCTGTGACCTACACGTAAATGAACAAACTGAACTTTCAAGCTTTGAATAAAATATTTTTTCCACATATTCTCAAAAACAAATCAAAGGCCATGTTCAGGTTATCTGATGACTGTTTTTCTTATCTAACACCTCATACAGAGTTTCAATTCCAAAATGGCAAATCCATATTTCATTTCCAAAGCGTCCATAATGTATGTCAGTCAGTCAATGCTTACCCATATTTCCTCTTTTACCAACATGTCCATAAAATTTAATATGAGTTTTGTCACAGTCAATCTATGCTTACCCATATTTCCTTCTTTCCAGATGTGTCCATGAATATTAGATGGGTCGCAGTCAGGTACAGCGTCCCGATAGCGGTGTTCCGAGACGAGAAACGGTCCAGCAACTTGACATTCTCCACCTGCAAATAAATGAAACATTGTATGTGATAATGGAATCTTTTATGTACTTTTCGTTTAATGCGGAGAGAAACGGTTGGTGTATAATACCTTTGTTTCATCAGAACAATGTACTTTTGAGTTGGAGGACAATGCTACTAATAACACAGCATGAGATAACACACTTAAAAACTTGAACCACTATTTCTCCAATTTCCCAAATTTTCTGATTGGCAATATGTTGGATTAAATTTGTATTGCACATTAGGTTTGTACCCATCATAAAATGTCTGTAAACTGCCTCTGTTAAGCAACATACTACAACAATTATGAAAGTACTTATTTGATTTGCTTATACTTATGTCTTGCAACCAACAAATGCGTTCGAACTACTGATGATTAAGCATATTTCCACCACTTGAGATTTGCTTGAGTAATAATACATTATCAGTGATCGTTGCTTATCCAACAAATTAATTTCAGAAAATAATATAACTGTCTGGCATTTTCATTGCCTTCATTGCTGCCCCTGAACCTAGGAAGAAGTTGAAAGGTACTGGCTTGTATGGTTTTTACGTGTCAAAGTTATTTTCATTTAGGAAATATGCAGTGGCAAAAAAGCATATATCGTTTAGAAAGTGGCTTGTTTTGAATACATACACCAAAATTATTTGGGAATCAAATTTTTAGACCAAATTGTATAAAGTATTTGAAGCCCACTGTCCTCCCATCACAGACATATTAACTCATGCAATGGTAATGGTCTTCAATAATAATTCTACAAAGCACCCACTGAGAGCAATTTGTTTGTGTCAGAGAAAAAATTGTTCCACAGCATAATGAAATCAATCATTCAAGAAAGAAAACAGTCCATCCAGAACCTACCATTTCATTCGACTTTATCGACTTTATCGTTAATGTGTCACCAAGAAAACAATCCAATTTTCTCATAAGCCCAGAAGAATACTTGACTTCAAGGAATTACTGTAAATGTCATTTTTTGACCCTGCGCGTGTCATTTTAGGACCCCTGCGCGTGTCATTTTAGGACCCCTGCGCGTTTAAATGGAGCCATTGTTTGTTAATTCTGCCATAATCCAGAAATCAAGTTTTCATGTATGCGCACCTTCCAATGCCGTAATACACATTGGTACAGTATAAATACGGCCGATGGGCTTTGTCAGCATGAGAAAATTTACGACGGTACTGTCTAACTTAATATCGTTGATCGACACGACGAGCTCACTCCGACACGACGAGCTCACTCACACGACGTAATGCACAACGTTATAACGTCAAGAATTTATTTCTGATGTGTCCGTTGTAAAACATCCAGAATAATGTGGGATAGTTAGTAATGTGGGATAGTTAGTAATAATAAAATATAAATACCCGGCAAATATTGGAAAACGTTTCCTCACAATTTGCCTACATTTATATTCCCTGTTTATCAGAATACTTTAAAACAGTAGTTCTTGTTTGTTTGTCAATCATAACGCTTTACACCTAGACAGCTAATACATGTATGCTAACGGTACATGTATAATAATGGCACTGTTCACAACATTATGGTTGGCTGCTTTTGACAGCGCTTGTTGTTGAAACCTCCATGTGGGAAGCGTGAAACTTGCTTTGCGTGCGCAACTGTTATTACATGTTCTTATAATAAATATTCATAATATCGTAATGAATTTTTGTGGTCCTATTCACTTGCGTCATATATGGTTGTGTGTAACCAGTATGGTGGGGCATAGGTTTATTTATATACAGGCATTTCTATCAAAATTAACTTTAGTTTTTCATAAATGTTCGAAAAAATAGATCGACAAAAAATATTTCGGGACCACAAAAATACCCCATGCGCGTCTATTAGGGCATGGGCGTCAATAAGGACATTTACGGTAAATAATGTTTACCTACTCTTGTTTATCAGAATTTGGACACATCTCGTTTTGTTCTCTGAATACCAAAAGCACTTTAAATGGTATCATTTATATGTCTGCCACCAGAGCATTACAAGGGCCTACCTAACATGTGTTGAAGAAGCAGATAGGCCCTTGCACTACTAAGGCGGTGATAATGATGACATAAAGCATAAATGTGTACATTTTTAGATTTAGAAATGAATTAAAGAAATATTCTAAAAATATGTTTTACAATATTTATATCATTTAATGGACATAATAGTCATATTACAATATTGATATCATTTAATGGACCTAATAGTCATATTACAATATTTATATCATTTAATGGACAGAATAGTCATCTTACAATATTTATATCATTTAATGGACATAATAGTCTGACTATTTGTCTTCATTTCAGTTGACATATTTAACATAATATAATTACATTTGCATGTATACTCAGTCTATTGTTTCCTACTTATTTAACAAAATATATTTCAAATATATATGTATATGTTTTTTCAACCCCAAGGTTTTGTTACCCTCACTGAGATGCTAACATAAAGATTCTTATGAAGATTTAAAGTTACTACTGCCATAGTTGCGAAGTCAAAATGCTGTTTGTGCCATTAATTAACAATAACGCTGCCCTGTTATACAATGTTTCCATTCTGGCAACTTATTTTTGCCAGCCTGGATTCACGATGTCCTTGAGATTGTACCCCTGCCAACTTGTCAATGAAACTAAGCAGGGTTTGTTCACAAACAACAGGGACACGTGCACTCTTCAACAAATCGATTCCAAGATGCATTTGTTCAATAATTGTTATGCATGAATTCTACTTTTTTTACAATGGTCAGAAATGAAACAGTCAAGAAAGAGAGACAAACCAAAACTCTAGTTCAGTTGTCATGTACCATTTACATGGAAAGTCACACTGAAGGCAAGGTACTTTTAAACGATCGAGACACATTTAAAAAACTTTTCCAAAACACTTTTAACCATATTATATATAACAAAGGTATGTTTTGATCAATGTTCAGTGCAATACTATGTTCCTCTTAGTATGCTTCCAGTTGTAACTTATCGCTATTGTGAACCAACAGTGCTTCCAGTTGTAACTTATCGCTATTGTGAACCAACAGTGCTTCCAGTTGTAACTTATCGCTATTGTGAACCAACAGTGCTTCCAGTTGTAACTTATCGCTATTGTGAACCAACAGTGCTTCCAGTTGTAACTTATCGCTATTGTGAACCAACAGTGCTTCCAGTTGTAACTTATCACTATTGTGAACCCACAGTGCTTCCAGTTGTAACTTATCGCTATTGTGAACCAACAGTGCTTCCAGTTGTAACTTATCACTATTGTGAACCAACAGTGTTGGTGCTGACATTGCGTGTGTAAGGAACTAAATACTGCAGAAAAGTGAAAAGCGTCTGGTCTCTCAATGTTGCTAGTGCAATAACATTGATCTACATTACAGAAACAGACAGTTTCTATGGAAAACAGACCATTCAGTTCCAAGTACATTAGCCAGCCAGTGTAACAAGAACCTAATCTATATCACATCTCTTCCAGCTAAGAAATTACAGAAAAAAACATCATCCCGTTTCCTGATTAAATCTTGTTTTCTTGATGTCCCCAAAGACATCTGCCTAAGATAATCTGTCTCCATGTTAGCATAAAAAGATGTCCATTTACAACAGTGACTTCTTGTTAGGAAGAAAACTGATATAAGTTTAACACCATTAAACAGTGGGAGACAAATTACAATACAATTTTTGAAAAGTGGCCAAGACAAATTCTAGATGCAAATGCCACAACATAAACCATAAAAGAATGTCTTGTTTTTACCAACAAATGGTAATCAAAACGCTGACAGCGTAGAAAGACTGTTGGCAACACAAGAAACTAAAAGCATGTGAATTATGAATGCATTTTTTGCTAAAAAGGAAACATTTGTTTGAATGGTGTACAATTTCCCACCTTTAAACTTGATAATATGGCTCCTTATTCATAATGAGAATTAATTTGTAAGACATCATAATTAGAATTAATTTGTAAGTAACGAGCAAATATTTTCAAGTTAATTATCTAATGCAAACAGAATTATATACATGCCAGTTAACAGCCAACAGTGATTTCAATTGATGCCGCATCCTGCTTCTTGATACAAGCAAATTGCAATTTATTCAGTTTTGACTCAAGTAAATAATCTGCCTTGAATCATTTTGAAGCATTTGTTTTCCATTTGCAAACTTCAAAAGCACAAGAAAATTATACTTTTATTATACTTATGATGTTTTCTTTCAAAGTTCTTAACCTTTATTAACACAAACTACCATTTGCAGAACATATACAAAATATTCAGCAAAAAAATTCCTGTGACTTTTGATCCCTCAAATTGTCATCCAGACCCCTCGAAATTTAAGACTAGGGGTCATTTTATTCCTGGTTTTCAAAATCTACAGAAATTCCTGAGTCAATCTGCAAGGAGCCATGCAGAATAATCGACGAAGCGTGGTAGTTAGGAGCATCGATTGTTAGTGATTTGTAGCCTACTGAGTCAAAAGTAGGTCATACGATGCGTGATCTAGATTTTCCATACTAGTTTAAAATTAATACACTGCAGTAGTTTGTTGTCAGAATATTCAGAATAAGAATCGGTAACAAGAAATAACACTTTCGCAACAAGTAAAAAAATAAATAAATAAATTACTGATGTAGCACATTAATTTAGTGGTCTTATTCCAGGACACTCAGGTTAATATTTCGGCTACATACAATATCGAAAATAGGGGTGTCATTAGTTTGACGCAACATTTATAATAAACTGACTTTTTTGGGAAACTGTAACTGTAAACAAGAGGGCCATGATGGCCCAAAGCGCTCACCTGAGAACTGGTACAGATGAAGACCATACTGTTGTGACAGGTTTGAAAATTAAGGCATCTGAACAATATGTAGAGGAGGATAGGATCAATTTTGATTTAAAATATTGGTTAATGCAATGGGCTAACTAAAGTACGAGTTTGGTAGTGGATGTGCGGGTTTTTTGCAAATGGTTCTCAAATCATTTTTCTCGATTTTACCTGACCCTTTTTCATTAAGTCATTGACAATTCTGCAAAATGCAGAAACAGTAGATTTTGATGTCATTTTCTTTTGTTTGTTTGTTTGTTTGCATTTTTCGCCGTATTCAACAGTATTTCAGTTATATAATGGCGGTCAGTTAACCTACTCACACTTTTCCTGGGTAAGCTGGTTTTACCAGTACTAAGTGCACATACTTATGCCAGTAACTGACAACTGCCCTACTTGAATCAGAGGTAGGGGGAGAATGGCCGTAGAAATAATTTCATAACCAATCCCCACACAAGTTATGTGGCCGGGCTGGGAATCGAACCCGCAATCCTCAGATTTGTAGTCCAGCGCTCTACCAACTGAGCTAGCCGGCCCAGCTTGATGTATTTTTCGCAAACAGTTTTGGAGAACTGGTTGCAATGCGATTCATTGCAATGGCTGCGCTATAAGGTAAAGTTGTGCTTTTTCTTTGATAATTTTCTGTCCAATGATGATAAGTGATGTTAATGCAGGCTCTGAAGACATCAATGTTGCATGTACAAATAACTGCACGCAAGTCTTGCAACTGTTGGAAATCAAATTTTATCAATCAATTTTTATGGTCATGCGCAAACTGTGTAAGTTTGGTCAACATTGAATCAAAAATTGTGTGAGAAAGCCAATCATTGATAAATTGTTGATGTTTTTTTCCAAACACAAGGGGCAATAACTCTGGTGTTTCTGGCCCGATCATGCTTTTATTCGACTTTACCTGTAGTCTTACGTTCATAGACAAACTGTACACGATTGGTGAAGATTGGATGAAAAATGAAGTCTCTATCCTGAATAATGTCCATTTTTGCATATTTTTTTCACAAACAAAGAGCAATAACTCTGGTGTTTCTGGTTCGATCTTGCTTATATTCGACTTCACCTTTAATTTTATGGTCATAGACAAACTGTGCAAGATTGGTGAAGATTGGATGAAAAATGAAGTCTCTATCCTGAATAATGTCCATTTTTGCATATTTTTTTCACAAACAAAGGGCAATAACTCTGGTGTTTCTGGTCCGATCTTGCTTATATTCAACTTCAACTGTAATCTCATGGTAATAGACAAACTGTGCAAGATTGGTGAAGATTGACTAAAAAATGAAGTCTATCCTGAATAATGCCCATTTTTGTATATTCTTTTACGAAACAAAGGGCCATTTTTGCCGTCTGCTGAGATCTGATGGTCATACACCAACTGTGAAAGTTTGGTTAAGATTGGATGGAAAATAAAGCCTAAACATTGGAAATGGGCATGTTTGCACTTTTTTGCATGAAAAAGGGGCAATAACTGGTGTTACTGGTGTGATCTGACCCAATAGCAATTCCATCCGAGATTTTATGGTCATACACAACTGTGCAAGTTAGGTCAAGATTGAATAAAAAATGTAGTCTTTATCGCAATAACGGTCCAACCTGTTGACGGCATACGCACGAAGGACGATTGATGATGCCGGGGAGGTCCACTATACCAATAGCTCACCGAGCACTTCATGCTCAGATGAGCTAAAATCACATAATATACACATTATAATACAGATGACATACATTATCTTAAATAATTAAAAGGTAAGAAAACAGGCGTGAATTTTTTGCAGTTTTGGAAGGACCCTTTCAGGTTTTGATTTACTAACTCGTAGCCTGCAAAGAAAAGAAGTAGTTTTCCATGATACCTGTTTTGGAAATTACCCTCACAAAAGACCGCTGGCTTCCGCGAACAGTCTAATAGTACAATATTTTGTCTACACTGATTTATATGTCAAAAAGGGGCATGTTTTTGCATAAGCCTTGTGGTTTGTCATATTTCGCCACTTTAAGTTTACAAGGGCCTATCTAACATGTGAAGAAGAAGCAGATAGGCCCTTGAAATACCAAGCAAGTGGTTTGGAAAATTACCTATCTGTACGAATATCTATCAAAGCATTATAACTAAATATAATGTGTTACTAAAATAATGTGTAAACTCGACACCCCAAGACAAAGTACATGGCTTTGTACCAATAACCAGGCAAAATAAGTCATCTTAAATTGGAGATGACACACCAGAATTATTAAAACTATAGCAGCCAACACAAAATAGTGCCTCAGTCATTGTGTTACTATATTTAACCATCCAGACATTTGGCAGTCAAAGCACAAAATGTTGGAACCAATGTACCAATGATCCCATAGGATTACTTGATCACATTAAATGAAGATTTATATCTATCCAATATAGATGTTAATAACCCAAATATGGTACCATACACAAAATAATTACTTTGTAAATCTGCTTGGAATCACTCAAGTGCAATAATTCAACAAAGGACATCATTAACCAATATATATAAGTCTTCTGGGACCAATTTGTTGGTGTCATATAAAACCTGGCTGGCATAAAATGGCCAAAGTATACAAAAAACACATAGATTCTGGCCAAAAACATGTGTTACATTAATAACAACAATGTTTCGTAAAACGAGTTTAAAACTGTCAAAAAGGACAATGCAAATGTGTAACCTGGCACTCAACAAAACTTTTAACATACAGATTTACAACAAATGCAAATGGAAAATATTTAACCAAAATAGGAAACTCCAATGAAAAATTTGGGGAAACAAACTTGACATGTGTCCAATCATATGAACATTTATCATTGGTTTTCATCAGATGAGATCCCAGCAAATTTCTAAATTATGACAACTAGGCAAATAATTAGATACTTCTATGAACAACAAAGCAAATGCGTTTTGTGTTTCCATACAATGTGTCTCCATTGTGCTAGGAAACTTCAAACAGTTTTGTTTAATTAAGTACAATACATAAAATACGTAAAATACAAGCAATTCAATGTTTCAGCGATCTGAATATAATTAAAAATAAATGTTTACATACAATAAAATCTCCTTCATAGTTTTGTAAAGTCCTGTTTTATCAAAATCAACTATCTACATTGCCCAGCTTGTCTCAAAGCATGAATGGACAAGACAAGAGAAGAAACCAACCGACCGACATTAGCAATCCAATATACCCTGCCATCTTCGATGAGGGGGGAGTGGGCATAATAACGAGTAGTGGTGGCTGATACCAGGTTCAAAATTATGCGACACTGCACTGAGTGTGTTCTGAAGCAGAGTGACACCACTCGGCCAGATAAAATTTTGGCATTATTTCATGAAGTACACTGGGTCTACTTCGAGTTGACACGAGACTGACTATATCACTCAAATCCTGCAATGTTGTTGCTTTGATGGAGCCGTACTGTACTGACAATTTACCCTCGATCAGCCAAACTGACCGTACATCGCCAAATCTGTTTGTTTTGCTCAAGCTGTACTATAAGCTACGTTTCCATGAGTCCGTACCCGCATACATGTCCGCAAAATCTCAATTCGGATGCATGTTTACATCCGTATCCGTGTATTTATTATTGTTCTTCGTTATGATTCGGGCTTTCAAAATGTCAAGATTAGACCAGCATAATCATTTGTAATGATAGTTACTGCGGCCAAATCAAGCAAATTCTCAACCATTTATGAGAATTTATCCAATCCAAACGAATCTCCTACATTTTATGGCATTTATTCAAATTTAACAAATTCCCTTCAATTCGTTAAATTTTACAAATTCCCTACTATTTAGAATATATAAAAAAATATCTATATATTTTAATATAGTTTACACAGCATACAAACTGCCTTTCATTCTGCTGAATGGCGTCTTTATCTTGTCCGCATCTGCATAAGATCGCTCAGCGAGCGATTCTATACAGACGCATTATACGGAAATGGACATGCGGATATGGACACGGACTCACTGAACCGGCCGAACAATTTGTTTGATTTTTATACCGATACGGATATACTGATATGGATACGGACCCAAGGAAATGCGGTTAAAAACAGTGAAATCAACAATATTCGACGATATACCCTCGACCACCCAAACATCACATACCGTAAAACGCCGTGTATAACGCGCGGTCATGTATAACGTGCACCTACTTTTAAAGCAAAAAATCGGGGAAAAAAAGATTTTAATTGAAATTATGAACAGCTGAGATAAGCAGCTGTGTGCTTTTGCAGGCGTTTTTTTTATAAAAATGCACAAAATTGCACAGAAAATCTGTTATATTTACATCGCCGATCTCCTGCGTTATTTCCCGAGCACCTATTTGATATAGAGCAAAGGTTACATTACACCAACATGTTATTGACAATTTCTCAACACGTTTATGACATGAGACGTGAACAGCTCAATCTTCTCAACACCATTATTGACACGAGCAGTGACAAACAGAAACAACGAAAGTGTAAAATATTTATTAACACCTTTGAATTGCAAAGAAAACTGTTATTCACACATTTCGACAACGGCCCCTAACAGAAATGCTATCGTAAATCGACAATGGCCCTCAACAATGTTGGTTGTTACAAAGTACAGTAGGGCATAGTATTGTCAATACAACAATAACATTTAAATCAAAATGGCTTCCTTTTGTTCGATTTTGTCTTCAAATTCTTTGTTTAAAATACCGGATACGTACCTGAAAAATAAAAATATTGTGTATCTTTGGCACATCTATTTTTAATCGTAAATAGAATATAATTATGTCAACAGTTGTATTTACATTACCGGGAAGCTATATGTTGTAAGTTACACAGTGGAAAATTCCTCTTACATCAATATAGTAGTGTATAACGCGCATCAAATTTTTAAAACTGATTTTGGGGGCAAAAAACTGCGCTTTATACACGACGTTTTACGGTATTGCAAATCTTTTTGTTAAGCTTGAGCCCTATTGTACAACAGTGAACCCAAAAATATTCGACAATATACCTGCTTGTTCAAGCGATTATTTTCGCGCAGGAAGTGGATATCCAGTCGGTTGCCGACTTCCTTGACAATCTGCAGACCGGATTCCAGCTTGTGCTGGGTCCACTCTAGAATGTTCATGAGACTGTCTACAGATGCGCTATGGGACAGACCGTTTACAGGGCCTTCCACACTCATTAGCCTTAGTCTTCTAAACATCAGAAATGACAAAGAAATGTCAAATGGTTTCCCATGTAAGTATGCAGTTGATATTCTTACAGAAGTTTATCATTATTATTCCAAATATTTTTCCATGAAACTATGCAGAAGATATCCTTCAATAACTCTCAAGTTAATAATTATATTGCAAATATTTCCCCATGAAATTATGCAGTTGATTCGTCTTCAATAACTCTCAAGTTTATTTCAAATAATTTTCCATAAAATTATGCAGTGAATATTTTTCAAGAACAAGCTTTCCAGTCTAATGTTTTATCATATAGAAAATGTATGTCCATCTTCATCAATGAAATTCACAGTGACTCATCTGATGAAATTTACAAAAGAATTTCCACTATCCATTTAAACTATTAAATCTATACCAATTGACCTATGGATACAAATATTTGATCTTTGAAAAAAAACAAGTAAATCCTTTGAAACAGATGTTTTCTTTGAAAACTCTTTATCAGACATTGATTACCCAACAGCTAATTGCTATGTTTTCCACAACTAACACAACACTTCTGCTTTCGATGTTATTTCTTCTTTCACCAAGAAAACACCATCAACATTGCTTTAATTTAAAATCTGCAACTCTTGTACAATTAAATCAATCTCACCCAACTATAACTTCAAACTCTAACATTTACAACCATTTTCCTCTGTCACTATTCAATTCAAACTGGTTGCAATTAAATAATTATAAAGTAAAATTCTATCCTTAACACTTGCACAGAACCTTTGTTATTCCGAATAGCGCTTTATTAGAACATTAACTCTCAATACGTATGTCTCCATAAATATTTCAAAGGACATTTCAATCCAATATATCAGGTATACACTTATTCACACACGCCTGGTTCCTAACTCTCGCTGAATTATCTCCGAGAAGCACGTGCCCGCAATCCCGTAATGTCATGATCGTCCATAATGCTTGATATTGCGAAACTAATTAAAGATGGGATCCCTCGACTGAACGGTAACACAGAATTCTACAGCATCACATTAAATATGTATCCAAAATCAATTCCCGTCCAATACTATCAGGAACCAAGATATTTACAACCTTTGCTCTAGCTTATATTGCATGAAATATGTGTCCAAAGTATCTAAAATCAATTTTTTCCAATAAAACTTACAACATACTATTATGTGAAGTTGGAATAAGACGTCAAACAGAGAATAAACTGTTTTATTACAACAATGTTTTATATTCAGTTTAATATGTGTAATTTAAGAATTTTGCAAAGTACTTAGTGCAATAGACACCTGCATATATATAACTGCATCAGTAAAATTGATTTTACCACAAAACTGTGTACTTGTAATTGTATGCATTTACAAAATTTTCACACAAAAATTAAACTTGTGTCCATACGTGCATGAACACAGTTTATAAATACAGTAAAAATGATCAAAGACACACGCAGTTTTAATGAACATGTAATGGAAAAATGCTTATTACACAAAAATGATCGACAAAATATAACAAACATACATACACAACATGAAATGCTCAGTTTTATGTGAAAAAAATAAAATAAAATCATGTCCATTCTACGTTTGATGTCTTATTCTAACTTCACATAAATACAGTGTTTTACGTTCTAAAGGAATTAGTAAATTAAAATCCCACATCGAACACGATTCAACCTTACAGCAAACAAACAAGACAATTTCCTTTGAATTCAAGAAATCAAATGCCACATTATAGATCACGGATTTATTTCTAAAATCTATTTTTCTTCTTTGTCTTGTTTTTGTTAGAAAGAGCATCTATAAGTTTTATCACAAGTAACAATGTCACAAAATGATCATATAACTGTCATATTCAAATTGAATACAAAGAACCATTAAAGTGTGAATGTACGATCTTACAACAGATATAGTGGCATAAATACAATTAACAAAATAAAGTTAATTACCAAATATTTCTATTTAAAATGGAATAAAAGTTAAGAACAAACATAGCTTTTTAACGCACAATAAGCTAGTTTTTAATCACCAAATAGTTTTCGTAAGCACAGGTGGAAACTCCAATACGTGTATATACGTTGACTTGACAGTTGGATTAGGTATCACAAAACTAATAAATTATGCATAAGTCAACACAAGTACATGTGTTTATGTTTGCTTTCAAGTTTTATTGTCCCTTTCATCTGCTTATTTTGAAAATAAATTATATGAAAGATCGTGTATACACACTTTTTGCTCTTCTGCAAAGTGAACATCTCATATTGCAAAAGTAAATATCAATCTCATTAAAAACAAATCCTAACATTGTTAGGATCTGAAGACATCGTATAACAGGTCACGTTCAAATGACCTTCCGAACAATAAAATATCAGGCCTTCTGCACGCAATGAAATTGCTTGTTGCACAGCAATGTTTGGCCACGGTTTTTGAAAAGTGATGCATTTCCAGCTGATCTTCGGGAATAAAAATCATTTACAGTTAATTTTCATGTGGATATAGTGGTACCTTAGGCGAGTAAACAGCGAAAGTTCACGTTAATTTCGTGCATAGTATTTGTAGTTTATATATGAAGTTATACCGGAACATTTTGAAGGCAACAATTTGATTGGCTCCTCAAAAGGTCATCTGAACGTGACGCCAAATGCGAAATCATCAGATCCAGTCAGCGGATAAAAAAGTAGCGTCAGACTGGAGATTATTTTAATAAGATTGAAGAATATATGAAACTTATTTACATTATTCATAAAATTCCTCCTGTAAGTTAATATCTTTTATACATAATTAATATACATAATTATATTTAATATTCTAAAATAGCTGCATTTAAAAAAAAAAATCGAAAATGTTTCATTGCAAACTATTACAGTAATTTCTCCTCCAATCCAAGTTAGATGTCGCAATAAAAGCATTCTAGATGGACTATTAATTACCCCAGTACAACTCAAAAAAATGTGACAATGGGCCCATATTCACACAGCTCCTTAGGGAAAACTTTAGTGAATTTCTCAAAATTATAAAATATCATAAGTCTGTGGTTCTTTCATGTATATACCTTTTTACATTAGAATGTTTTAAACTAGTAAATATTGCTTAAATGTTTCAACATCTTGTAAGCATAAAGTATTGGTAACCACATAGAAAATTTGATCTGAAAGTGTAACTTAAGTTAAGATTTCCTTTAGGAACTTTGTGAATACCGGACCTACCATGCGATCAAGAGTTTGAACACTACACAAGGACCTGTTTCAAAGACACGAAGTACTGGTTCTACCCAGGAAACAGACTCGAGAAACGTCTAAATAAACTTCTGACTTTCAACTCAAATGAGCTAAAACCAACATTCACAACTATAAACAATTTACAGTTTTCTTCCATAAGTTTTTTTCTGAAATATTTCTAGTCATTCACCATAATAGTCCCGCGAAACAGACATGTTTTTTTTTTACATGTTTTATAGCAAGGCCTTGTTTTACCTGAAACTAACCCTTTGTCCTTTTATATGATAACAATCATAACTCATTAACTATCTGTAGGACTGCCAACCAGTCAATACCCCCCCCCCCCCCATCACTTCTGTTTCTTTGAAGGTGATGGATGCAAAACATAGTGTATCTAAAGACAAGTTGTAATCACACAACAACAGAGCATTCTCATGCAATAACAACTAAAAGACCAACATTGTTGCCTTTGAGGTTCCACTTAGAAAATCTTATGCATTCATCTGCTATTCCCTTTGGACATCTTAACTGAAAGAGTAAATTTTCTGGGCCAAATATGAATCAACATTGGCAGCCATTACTTGCATCCCGACTATTTTGAGTAACTTAAGTTCTTTCGTAGACGACATGATCTTCGTACAGCCTTATGACATGATAGGCTGCAGACCAGATATTCTATAACAAGATCGTGCAGCACTTTTTCTGGCCTTTGCATCCAATAATGTGGGAGGCATAAAGTGATTGTCCTGTATGTCCATCCGTGACTCCATCCCTACCAGGTTAACTAGATTTTACATGTTGTCTAGCAACCAACACTGCTTACTACAACACTTGGATACTTACACAGTTGTTGCTAATTAACATCTCGCCACCTGTCAATCAAATTCTTATCTAAATATCAATCGACCAATCAGCGATCGATAATTCGGGGAGCCGGTTGCCAACGCTTTGTCCGCCATTTTCCTCGACAAGCTGAATGTCGAGGTTCACACTGTTGTTCTACATATTTTGTTATTTTCCTTGAAATAAACGTAAATAAAATATGGTTAAACGGTGTCAATGGGGTTTATGCAACTCGGACAGACGGTATCCAGAGAGATTAGCTGGAGGAGTTGAATTTATAGCATTTCCGAAGCCAAAACGTGATCTCGTAGTTATCTGATGTCCAGTGTGGTAAAATTTGGTTGTATTAATTTAATGCCCAGATCCCAGTATGCGGTTGTATTGTTATAGCATTTCCAAGACGGCCAACCAACACATCAGTTCCCTGACCCTTTGCCTGTAGAAGCCTTGGGCCACACAGTAACACCAGCCAGACGGCTATTAAAGAGACTGCCAGTAGATGACCATGTACCACGGAAGAGAAAAAGAAATCTTGAACAAGAAATTAATACAAGGTATACATTTTAATAAACACATCAGTGGTTCAAATAATTTTATTATCTTTACAAGTAAACAATAACAACAATGTAATATCAGAACTTGTAAGCCCGTAATGCAGCATATATATATTGCGAATAACCAACACAGATCATGTTAATACACTATATCTACGACAAAAATGGCATGTCTTACACACATAATATTGTACAGGTACATTTTATTTACAGTGAGAACAATAAAAACGCAGACCCCAAACCACATTCACATCATGCGGAGACACAAACCGATGAAAAAAAAGGTAACTATTTAACACAATACTTTGTGTACACGTGGCACATCTTTGAAATAATATTTTCCATGGCATCTTTGTCAGGCAATATTCTTGTTATGAACAAGTCCTGTCTCGTGTAAGTAACAAAGTCACAAAACTCTGCCCCCGTAACAAGCAATTGTCCTTGAACTTGGAACCAATAAGGGTGTGTCTTACTCAAAGAAATGTTCTCTCCATCTGTGGTTAAGAAGAAATCTTTTGTTGCATTATTTTGATCCACCGCATCTGCAATAGTCATATTGCGGACAGAAAATGGACACTTAATTTCCAAAATTCCTGTCTGACCACCATCACATACTTTGCCATCTGGCGTTGCTTCGATGCACGGAAACTTCGGATTTACAAACAATCCGCAGTCATGCACATGGTTTTTTGTCTTTTTTCTATACATGTTCCGTGCAATTCTTTCATTCGCTATGCCATAGCTGGTAGATGCTGAGGTGAACACTTTTGATTTGGTGATACTATCTATAAACTTCTCGCTGATTGCTGACTTTCTGAGCATGATCCGTCCAAAGTTTGAGGCCGTGATTCTTTTTTGTCTTTCTGCAGACCAAATAGCACATGAACGCTGGCCACGAGTGTTGAGTTCAATCGCTAGAGCCTCGTCTTGCGTCACGCTTACATGTTTCATGTTGTCAAGATGCTCAGTTGCAATGTCCAAATTCACATCAGGTTGTGCAGGCAGTTCAAGGGTTCCACATTCTTCTGTTTGGTTCAACACATTGTCTACTTGCTGGATAAGTGGTATCTGAAAAAAAAATATTTGAAATAATTGGTCTTTTATAACTTTTTTTTCTATTTTCAGATGTTTCTCCTCTGGAGATGTTGGCCCTAACTGCAGAAAACCAGGCTTTGAAACAACAACTGCAAGCTGTTCAAGCAACTTTGCACCGAAAAATGGCTGACCAAGTGCTGAGAAATGAAGAGCTAACAAGAGTGAATAGTTTACTAAGGAAACAAATGAAAAAAACAACAAAAGAATCTGTAAACAGACAACTTTTTTCAGTTGAGTTTCTTAGAACAATGAAGGGAAAAAACTTCCAGTACTACACTGGCTTTGTTTATTTGAAATTTTTGACCATCTTTCAGTTCCTGGTACCCACTTCGAAGGAATGTCCATTTGATTTTCCAAGAACAATTTCAAGTATTAAAAAAATGAAATTGGAAGACCAGCTGCTGTTGACACTGATCAAACTTAGACTAAACCTGCAGTTCCAACACATTGCGAGTCTCTTCAATATCAGCCCTACCGACGCAGGTGCTCTATTTAGAAACTGGATAAACTACATGTTTTACAGATTTGGTTCAGTACCAATTTGGCCGGACAGGGATATAATTGTGGATAAAAGGCCGAAGAAATACAAAGAGGACTTTCCGAACACTTTACTTATACTGGATGGAACAGAGATAAAACTTGAAAGGCCCTCATCATTACATTCCCAAAGCCAGTGCTACTCTGACTACAAATCTGCTACAACATTGAAGGCTTTGGTTGGTGTTGACCCCAGAGGATCTTTTACATTTATTTCCATGTTATTTTCTGGTGCCATTTCAGATAAAGAAATTACTAATCAATGTGGACTACTGGATATGCTTCAACAACTTATTGACTGTGGGAAAATAAAGAAAGGGGATGGAATCATGGTGGATAAGGGTTTTTTAATTAAAGAGGAGGTTGAAAAATTAGGACTTAAATTGTAAATGCCACCTTTTGCTCCAGGATCAGGTCCAATGTCTGACAGCGATGTCAAACTAACCAGGAAAATAGCCAGGCACCGTGTACATGTAGAGCGTGCCATTTCTAGGTTAAAAAGTTTAAAATTGTTGACCATAAAATTGAAATAAGTTTGTTCCCATCTATAAACCAAATATGGTTCTGTTGCTGCTTTTTGACAGGCTTCATGCCATTGCTTGTGCAAGACTAACATGTTACCTGGTGTGAAAGGGTACTGCCAACGGCTTGTGGTCCATGATCTGTTATGATGGTTTGTTCTGGTTTGCAGGCCAAGTACCCCAGTGGAGTGTCTTTTAACGCTGAAAGTACACCGATGTCTTTCTCTGTAAGCCTGATTTTTCTGAAAAACGAACAAAATTAGAATTAGATTTATATGTTAGTCTTTTTGTTTTTATCGTGCACTTGGCCACAATAAACTGGACTGTGCAATGCTTATTATGATGTTTATTATTATGTTGCATATTGTAAATAAAGTCATACTAGAGTTTATTATTTTGTTATGTTAAAAACAACACGGTAACAACCTGTAGTCATTGAAGATGGCTGTCATAGGTCTCTTTTTCCTGTCCACATTTGTTGACCGGGATAGAACCATGGTAGAGACTGGTTCAGCCTGGATCTTAGATCCCCTTGGCTTGTCCCACTGCTGTGGACAGGAGGTACTAGATGGCTGACTTGGTACTTCCGTAAGACCATCCAAAATCCAGTCGGTTAGCTTCAACACCACGGCCAACACATGAGCGCATTCTCCCGCAATCCTGCACAAAGATATAAAATAATGTACATCATTCTTCATTAATTAATAATAATTCTGATATGTTATCAAACTGCTGCCTTTTAATATTAGAAAATATGCTGGTGTTAAACTTGGAAGTGTAAACAATGTAATCATTAAGTTCAGGTGTTTCCCTTTATTGAGAGTAATACAACATAATGTCAACCACGTACAAATCTGTATTACAGTAGCCTTATGATTATCATCATAACATGTGAGAATCGTCGTTATCGTTATTTTTTTACAACGAAATAACAAACATATCCTGTCAGTAATAACGTAACGATAAGTTATATGTGTGTCACAAATAGGAAAGCACTTACCCTGCATTACAACTGCAATGTGCGATCGTAATTGCCGTTTTTGTCATAGACAAATTGACAGTATGTGGATCTTCTCCCTTTCTTTGACTGCGGAAGATACGCGACTTTACGTCGATTTCGTCATTATTTCCCCTAAAAATTTGCACAGAGTCAATGTATGACTCATTAGCAAATTTTCTTCCTTGAATACGTTGACGAAGCGAACATTTATAAGGCAAAAAATGTTCTCCAAAATCCTCCGGAATATCGCGTAATCTAAGCATAGCCGCCATTTTGTTTTCTGCTTGTCGAGGTTTCCAGACCGCATGGTCACGTGTTCAAGTGGGCGGAGCGATCGGATTCCAGGCGAGATGTTAATTACCATTCCTAATCCACCCATATCACCCTACCTTGCTTTGACCTTGACCTAATTTGGACTGTAAATAATTGAAATGGGCTGTCCAGCACCGACTGGCAGCATCTGTGTTAATCGAACACAGTGTTTTGTCTTAGTTTAACAATCTGGAATTGTTGCGACTTTTGTTCTGTTTTTATTTATTTTTCAACAGAATTTCCAATTTGACAATTAAGATATGATGATGCTACTGGTGGTATGATGACGAGGATGATGATGAGGATGAGGATTATTACTGTTGTTTTCTACATTAGTGGAGGTGAATAAATAGATATACCAAATATTGATTACTGATTTCTATTTTACGTATCTATGGACATTTCAGACTTGTTTCTGTAAGAGATATCGGTACTAAAATACAAATGCTCTCTGCAATTTTGAAACATAAACACAATAATTGCTATGGGCTTTATTACTGAACAAAAACGTTCTGGAAATTGGAAAACTGCTAGACATCCGAATTCTTCTTGCTTCATTGCAGCAACAGATAACCACAGTAATTGCAATAATTCTTATCTATTTGCCTGAAAATGAATGAAATGTGGCAATAACACCACCCTTGTCTGTCTAATGGTGGGCATTATAATATAAATGATCTAGGATGGACTGAGTCAGGTATTTTTAGCATAGATGAATAGATCAAAATTATTTTGTATCATTTTCATATGGTCATAAAATAACTAAAATAATAGCCACAGGATTTGATTTATTCCATTTACTGAGATAGGGAGCTGGTGTCAGACACAAATATTTATTAATATGGTGTAAAGCCAACAGATAAATTTTATTGCACACAATTTTTTTATTATCATAAGTTACCCTGTCCCCAGCAATATTTGTATTCCCCTCCCCCAATAGTTTTCAACAATCCTCCCATGAAATAAGTTAACAATAAGTTGCCAAAATAAATGAGTACTTCCCACCCCCAATTTCCCACATGACCCCCATAACATATTTCCCCCCACCCCACCAGCAACCAGGGATCATATTTTTCTAGTCAATCCGTCCTGAGGTCCGCCTATCACACTCATGTTTTATCTGAAAATGGTGCATGTCCGAAAATGCGTATTTTAAAGTATAACTATTATCTTCAAAGTTTTCATGCCTCAAACTTCAATAAATTTTCATGTCTATGTCTTTTGTGAGTTTTAACTTCACAAAAATTTAAAGATAATGCAATTCAATAAGTACAATAAAACACCCGTTCCGAATAATGTGTATCCGAAAAATAAGGTATGTCCGAAATTGAGTATTTTAATTATTAATATAAACTACAACGTTTCCATCCCTTAATCTTAATAAACTTTTAATTTCTATGTCTGTTATACGCGTTTTGCCAAACTAAAGTTAAAATATAATGTAATACAATATGGTCACTTTGTAATGTAAAATTAACTACATGACGTCATGTACGTCAATTAAGCCAACTAACAAACAAACTAATTGTATTAAAGTATGTTTTTACTACGATGTTTAGATAGATTTCATATTAATATTTTATATCATTATGAATGCAGGACAGTACATAAAATTATTATGCAGCAAATGCAATTTTTCCACGAGGATTACATGCGGCTGCTATTATCAGTCACTAGACACAATTTTATTGTGGAGAAGTACAGACCGATCGGTGTCAGTAATATAACACAGTCAACAAACTACAGCACAAGCACACCAATTATTGATCCATAGTGACACGACTGGGGTCATTAAGGCATCACTGATCCACCCACGTTCGCACCTACATTTGGGCCATAAATGCGTGTATTGTGTATTGAAATCAGGGGATTATTAAGATTTTTATAGTGACTGGATATATCAAGAAACTGATTGGACCGATTGCTTGTCATTTCATTCGGTCTTTTTTAAAACCAATCGGTCAGAGACCAGCAAAACCGAAAATAATATGATCCCTGCCAACAACTGTACCATTCCCCCCTCCGAACTTACCACCTCCACCCCTACATAAGTTCCCCCCACCCCACCAACTTCTGTACCTCCCAACTTCCCACTCTCTTGTCCCATAACATAAATTCCCCACATCCCCAACAACAGCCCATGCCAACACTTCTTAACGACCAGGAGCGTAGCTGCCTATACGTTAATACACGGCTGAATCCACATGATTTTGTTCACAAATTTTTTTCACACTATTTAAACTCTTGACTAAATGCGTATACTGAAACACATTCTGGATCATTTTTATACTTAATAACCCTTGATAACCCCAACTCCGCACTGAATATGCTAAGAAATCGAGCTGGCGTATTTACGCAATACATTTTGTTCAAAGAAACATTTATAGGCCTAATTGATGAAATAAAATGTGTTACCGTAAGTCGCTTGGCTGAAAGGTTGTTTATAAAAACTTAATACTTTTTGTCTTCATTTTCAAATGTAGCTTTTGTATGTTTGCTATATTAACTAACTGTTCAAACATATGCTCAGTTTTGTTAAGAACATCTTGTAAACGTCGTAAGTTTTTTGTTAATTGGTAGAAAATGTAGATTTTAAGTAATTAATAAAGCATCTAAGAATGCTCAAATTACACCAATTTCGCAATTATTTTCAAAATGTCCACCCCCTGGCTGGGGTTTGATGGTGGCTGCATACCCGAAACAATATAATGACTCAAGATGAATGTATGCTAGCTACGCCCCTGACGGCTGAAAAAAACATGCCCTAATATACCTGCAAAACAAGGTCCATTATTACGCCCCATTAGCACACCATGGCTTATTTATGGACACAAAAGGCAATTAACAGCTTTACATCAAACAATCACATTAACGGTTACTGTGGAAACTAAAGAGTAATTTGCATGATTTGTGTCAATATTGCAGTAATTAATAATGCTCCAAGGGATTAAACTGCAATCTAATGTACTGGGTTACACGCCACCATCACATCACAGCTTGTTGATGGAGGATAGGTCCATGAAGGTCATTTTCTCTGGATCAACTCTCAAACAGATTTTTATTATTTTATTTTATTTTTAAGTAATAAAATAAACTTAAGAGCTATTTATGTATTGTACCAGTAGCCAAAATAGCCAATGGCTACAAAAATTTCTGAAGTCATTTGACAATGAGGCATACTATTCAATTTTAAAATGTAAAGAAAACTTTAAAAAAAAGTATTTCTATCACTTTTGGTGTACACAGAATAATTACAAAATGACATGCATAATCTAAAACTTTGGCGCAAACCGTTTTTCTATTTTTAGTAACAGTGACCTTGACCTTGACCCCACCCATCCCAAATGCAATCCCAATCGAGGTCTCCATATAATATTTTAACCAAATATGAAACCTCTGGGCCTTGTGGTTTCAGAGAAGAATTTTTAAATCTTTTTGCCATTTACGTCTATATAAACCATGTGAGCCCTGGGGTGTGCTCAGCTTTGACCCCAGGGGCATCATTTGAACAATCTTTATAGAGGACCACTATACAATGTTACATATCAAATATGAACCTCAAGGCCTTGCAATTTCAGAGAAGATTTTTAAAGTCATTTTGCTATTTAAGTCTATACAAAAGGGCCACAATGGCCCAAGGTTGCTCACCTGATATCTATGTATGAAGTTTCATTAAAATATCTCAATACGTTTTTAAGTTATTGAGCGAAAACTGCTTTTCTATTTTTAGTAACAGTGACCTTGACATTGACCCCACCCACCACATACGTAAAGCAAGGTCTTGACATAAGGTATCTATGTATGAAGTTTCATTAAAATATTTCAATGATTTCTTAAGTTATTTAGCGTAAACCGTTTTTCTACTTTTAATAACCTTGACCCAACCACCCCATAAGCAAACCCATGTGAGGTCTCGATATAAGACATGTGTATTAAGTTTCATTAAAATATCGCAATACTTTCTCAAGTTTTTGAGCGGAAACCGTTTTTCTATTTTCAGTAACAGTGACCTTGACCCCACCCACCCCATATGCAATCCCAACCAATGTCTCGATATAAGGTACTTATGTATTAAGTTTCATTAAAATAGCTGAATGCATTCTCAAGATATTTAGCAGAAACCATTTTTCTATATTTAATAACGGTGACCTTGACCTTGACCCCACCCACCCCATATGCAATCCCAATCGAGGTCTCAAAATAATGTATTTACGTAATAAGTTTCATTAAAATATCTCAATGCGTTCTCAAGATATTGAGCGGAAACCATTTTTCTATTTTTAGTAACAGTGACCTTGACCCCTCCCACCCCATATGCAATCCCATGCGAGGTGTCAATATAAGGTATCTATGTATTAAGTTTCATTAAAATATCTCAATGCGTTCTAAAGTTATTGAGCGGAAACCGTTTATATATTTTTAGTAACAGTGACCTTGACCTTGACCCCACCAATCCCATATGCAATCCCAATCGACGTCTCAATATAATGTTTTAACCAAATATGACACCTCTGTGCCTTGTGGTATCAAAGAAGAATTTAAACCATGTGAGCCACTGGGTGTGCCCAGCTTTGACCCCAGGGGCATCATTTGAGCAATCTTTATAGAGGACCACTACACAATGTTACATACCAAATATAAAACCTCTAGGCCTTGAACGTTAAGAGGAGAAATTTTTTTAAGTCATTTTGCTATTTAAGTCTATATAAACCACGTGACCCCCAGGGTGTGGCCAGTTTTGATCCCAGGGGCATCACTTGAACAATCTTTGTAGAAGACCACTATACAAAGTTACATACCAAATATGAAACCTCTAGGCCTTGCAATTTCAGAGAAGATTTTTAAAATCATTTGCCACGGGGTGTGGCCAGTTTTCACCCCCGGGGCATCATTTGAACAACCTTTGTAGAGGACCACTATACAATGTAACATATCAAATATGAAACCTCTGGGCCTTGCGGTTTCAGAGGAGAAGATTTTTTAAGTCATTTTGCTATTCAAGTCTATATAAACCATGTGACCCCCAGGGTGTGGCCAGTTTTCACCCCAAAGGCATCATTTAAACAATATTTGTAGAGGACCACTATACAATGTTACATAGCAAATTTGAAACCTATGGGCCTTGCAGTTTCAGAGGAGAAGATTTTTTAAAGTCATTTTGCTATTTAAGTCTATATAAACCATGTGACCGCCGGGATGTGGCCAGTTTTGACCCCAGAGGCATCATTTGAACAATCTTTGTAGAGGATCACTACACAACATTACATTCCAAATATGAAACCTCTGAGCCTTGCAGTTTCAGAGGAGAAGATTTGTAAAGTCATTTTGCTATTCAAGTCTACATAAACCATGTGACCCCCAGGGTGTGGCCAGTTTTTACCCCAGGGGCATCATTTGAACAATCTTTGTAGGGGACCCCTATACAATGTTTCATACCAAATATAAAACTTCTGGGCCTTGCGGTTTCAGATGAGATTTTTAAAGTCATTTTGCTATTTAAGTCTATATAAACCATGTGACCACCGGGGTGTGGCCAATTTTGACCCCGTGGGCAAAATTTGAACAGTCTTTGTAGAGGACCACTATACAATGTTACCAACAAAATATGAAACCTCTAGGCCTTGCGGTTTCAGAGAAAAAGATTTTTAAAGTCACTTTGCTATTTAAGTCTATATAAACCATAAGAGCCCCAGGATGTGGTCAGTTTTGACCCCAGGGGCATCATTTGAACAATCTTTGTAGAGGACCACTAAACAATGTTACATACCAAATATGAAACCTCTGGGCCTTGTGGTTTCAGCGGAGAAGATTTTTAAAGTCATTTTGCTATTTAAGTCTATATAAACCATGTGACCCCCGGGGTGTGGCCAGTTTTGACCCAGGGTAATCATTTGAACAATCTTTGTAGAGGACCACTATACAATGTTACATACCAAAATTGAAACCTATGGGTCTTGTGGTTTCAGAAGAGAAGATTTTTAAAGTCATTTTGCTATTTAAGTCTTTATAAACCATGTGACCCCGGGGTGTGGCCAGTTTTCACCCCAGTGGCATCATTTCAACAATCTTGGTAGAGAACCAATATACAATGTTACATACCAAATATGAAACCTTTCGGCCTTGCGGTTTCAGAGTAGAAGATTTTTAAAGTCAATTTGCTATTCAAGTCTATATAAACCATGGGACCCCCAGGGTGTGTCCAGTTTTGACCCCAGGGGCTTCATTTGAACAATCTATGTAGAGGACCACTATACAATGTTACATACCAAATATGAAACCTCTGGGCCTTGTGGTTTCAGAGGAAAATATTTTTGAAGTCATTTTGCTATACAAGTCTATATAAACCATGTGACCTACGGGGTGTGGCCAGTTTTGACCCCAAGGGCATCATTTGAACAATCTTTGTAGAGGACCACTAGAGGATGTCACATGTCAAACATGAAAGCTCCAAGCCTTGTGGTTTCAGAGAAGAAGATTTTTTGAAGTTGTCAGTTTTTTAATCTATTTTTAGCTATAGTGACCTACATATGCAGCGGACTGGAATTGATTTGAACAATTTTGAAAGAGGGTCACCCAAGGATCATTCCTGTGAAGTTTGGTGAAAATCTGCCCAGTGGTTTAGGAGGAGATGTTCTTTGAATGAAAATGTTGACACATGACGCACGACGCATGACACACGATGGACGACGGACAAAAGGCAATCCTAAAAAGGAGCAGGGTGGAAATCTGGACCAGCCTGTTGACATTTTCTAATAATTTGCTATATCTAGGGTATTTATTAATATAATAATTGTAATTAAGGTTTTTAAGCATAGTATTTCCTTTGTCATAGAAAAACTGCAAAAAATATATTAAATTTCAAAAGATATTCAATATTTCTGAGTTGGCCAGCCCAGAGGGGCAGCAGGGGGGAACCAAAAAGGAACAAGATGCAGTACCCTGCTATTTTGCTCTAGATCTTTCCCTATAAATATGTGAAGACTTTCATGAGATATTGTCCATTGTTTTTAGGGATTTTAAGTCAAAAAGGGGCCATAACTCTGTCAACATTTATAAACTATTTAAATCTGTCAAGCCTTTCATGACTTTGCATTCAGAAACAGTGTATTTAGAAAAATTTAGGTTCAATAGGGGCTGTAACTCTGTCAACATTTAGTGGTTTGTAATCAAAGTTGAACTTGACCTGAATTTTATAATGTTATACCTATATATGTACCTAAAATAATTTAAATATGTGAAGCCTTTCATGAGCTATTGTCTGGAAACCGTGTTTTTAGGGAATTAAAGTCGAAAAGGGGCCATAACTTTCTCAACATTTGGTGGTTTGTAACCAAAGTCGAACTTCACCTGTATTTTATGATGTGTACCAAAAATTATTTATGTCAAGCCTTTCTCGAGTCATCGGCCAGAAACCATGCAAACCAGCAAAGTGACAAACATGGAGCTACGGATGTACAAGCTACCTCCTATAGATCACCCTAAAAGTTTGTTTTTGGGTGTATAATAACCTATTCTTTACTTAAAACAAATGTTATTGTATTGGCCTACATTAAATACATGTGCATCACCATCATAATTTGATCAAATTCCATTCATATCCCTATTTATGATCAGACATGGCATACAAACTGCTAAATCTAAAGCCCAAGACATTTTAATTTTGGTTTAATGTCATTTAATAGCATCTGAAATGACTTTCTGTTCTGTAATAAATTGCATAGCGTGGCAATAATTGCAATCAAGCAAGTTAATAAGAATAGATATTGATTGGGCCTGGTTGGGGGAAAAACAGCAGGCCAGTCAATCAATTTGATGGCCTTCAAGCGTTCGTTTGCTAAGCCAAAGTGGTCGCATGCCATATACATCTCAAGCCGAAGACTTTCCCCTGGCAGCAGATTAGCTATCCAAATATTGCTGCATTCATAAGAATGATATTACTGCTTTCATAAGAATGGACATATGAATTCTAGCTTTCTTATTATGCATTTGTATCTACACTCTCAACCAAATAATCAAATCTATTAAAGTAAGTCCGAGTAGTCCCTTATGACAATGGATGACACATTTCTTTTCAAATATCGAATTTGTCGAATGCTTTCATATTTAGCATTCCTGTGCTTCTGAAGTTCTGATGTATGTTGTCCCTAACATTTTGACTCTCAGTAACTCCTCGCTGAAGCACTTTTTTTATAGCCATCCACAAACATATTTTTCCATTCTAATACATGAATATCCATTTAAAGTAGAATCTACTGGTAATATTTTTTGTGATTGTTCATAACTCAAAGCATATGTTTCATTTAGATTCATACTCACTTTGTTGAATGTGAAATACTCTTCAATTGAAGACAGTGTATAAGCTGACAGGCAAATTTAATATTGTTAAAATTGCTAATGTAAATTAGAAGACAAATATTTTTGTTTCTTTTTATATACTGGTAAATCAAGGTATGTAACTGTCTTCATACACTTTACAATTTAATTCCTCAACACTATTTATAAGTGTATCAGAATTTGAAAATTGCATGCAAGGGAGGTAAATGTCTACAAACAACATGTGCTCCCGGGTACAGTATTTGTTACTGCTCTTGACTTTCTACATGTATGTATGTTTCTACAGAGGTTCACTCCAATAATTATTTCAGCATCTCGTGGGAAAACCTGGCTTAATTTATGTGCATAAAGTGTCGTCCCGGATAAGCCTGTGCAGTCTGCACAGGCTAATCTAGGACTACACTTTCCGAATTTATGGTATTTTCTGTTTCAAGGAAGTCTCTCCTAAATATAAATCCACTGTATACGTGTAAGTGTTGTCCTGGATTAGCCTGTGAAGAAACAACAGAAAACAATTTTAACGATGTGAAAAATTGAGTTGGAAAGCATGTAAACAAGAGGGCCATAATGGCCCAAAGGGCTCACCTGAGTACTGCCAAAGATGAAGACCATGCTATCGTTACGGGTTTAAAAGTTAAGGTATCTGAAAAATACACATGCATCAGCAGAGGGGGTAAGGATCAGTTTGATTTTGTACATCTGTCAGTGCAATGGGCCTACTAAAGTACGAGTTTGATAGTGGAGGTGGTTTTGCCTATGGTTTTCAAATCATTTTTCTCGATATTCTTTTCTGACCATTTTTTATTAAGTCAGTGACAGTTTTGGAAATTGCAGAAACGGTAGATTTTGATGTCTTTTCACGGCAGGTTTAGAGAACTAGTTGTAATGTGATAATTGCAATGGCTGTGCTATAAGGTCAAGTTTTTCCCTTTCCTTGATAATTTTCTTTCCAATGATGATATACAATGTCTTGCGTTTTTCAAAACAAGGGGTAATAACTCTGGTGCTTGTGATACAATCAAGCCCAGTTTGGGATTCTGCTGAAATCTTATGGTCATACATTTACTGTAGCAGTTTGGTCTAGATTGGATGAAAAATAAGAGTGCCATGATGACCCAAAGCGCTCACCTGAGAACTGGTACAGATGAAGACCATACTGTTGTGACAGATTTGAAAATTAAAGTATCTGAACAATACGCAGAGTGGGGATAGGATCAATTTTATTTAAAACATCGGTTAGTGCAATGGGCTAACTAAAGTTTGAGGTGGGTAGCGGATGTGCGTTTTTTTGCTAATGGTTCTCAAATCATTTTTCTCGATATTCTTACCTGACCCTTTTCCATTTAGTCATTGACAATTCTGGAAAATGCAGAAACAGTAGATTTTGATATCTTTTTCGCAAACAGTTTTGGAGAACTAGTTGCAATGCGATAATTGCAATGGCTGTGCTATAAGGTAAAGTTTTGCTTTTTCTTTGATAATTTTCTGTCCAATGATGATAAATGATGTTAATGCAGACTCTGAAGACATCGATGTTGCATGTACAAATAACTGCATGCAAGTCGTGCAACTGTTGGAAATCAAAGTTTATCAATCAATTTTTATGGTAATGCGCAAACTGTGCAAGTTTGGTCAACAATGAATAAAAAATCATGTGTGCAAGCCAATCATTGATAACTTGTTGATGTTTTTTTCGAAACATAAGGGGCAATAACTCTGTTTTTCTGGCCCGATCATGCTTATAATTGATTTCACCTGTAGTCTTACGTTCATAGACAAACTGTACACGATTGATGAAGATTGGATGAAAAATGAAGTATCTATCCTGAATAATGTCCATTTTTGCACATTTCTTTTCACAAACAAAGGCAATAACTCTGGTGTTTCTGGTCGGATCTTGCTTATATTCGACTTCAACTGTAATCTCATGATAATAGACAAACTGTGCAAGATTGGATAAGATTGGATTAAAAATGAAGTCTCTATACTGAATAATGTCCATTTTTGTAAAAACAATTCACAAAGAAGGGGCAATAACTCTGCTGTTTGTAACAAGATCTGGCCCATTTTTGGCCTCTGCTGAGACTTGATGGGGATACACAAAGTGTGAAAGTATGGTCAAGATTGGATGGTAAATATATAGTGGAAAGGCATTTTTGCTCTTTTTTGCATGAAAAAGGGGCAATAATTCTAATGTTACAGGTGCGATCTGGCCCAGTAACAATCCCGTCCAAGATTTTATAGTCATTAAGCAACTGTGCAAGTCATGTCAAGATTGGATAAAAAGTGAAGTATCTATCATGAGAATGAACAAATTGTTGACGGCACACGGACGACGGACACTTGACGATGGAAGACGCAGGAGAGGTCCCCTATACCAATAGCTCACCATGCTCAGGTGAGCTAAAAAGTGGGGAAAATGACTTGTAGGCGTTTTTACCAATATCTGTTGAAATATTGTGCAACTAGTCAATTTACACAGTCAAAATAGTGTGTTAAAGTAGGTTCCTGAAGGTGATATACATGTAGTTATAGCAGTCTTGCAGGTAAACACTTGCTTTAGCTTGTGCCACTGCCATGAATAAGTTGTGAAAGAAATGGTTTTTATCGACTCATTGTTTTTTCCTGCCTGGTTGGTAGGTTTCGAAAAATCATGGGGACGCTAAACATAGAATCAAATTTGTATGGCCTTAAGACAAATGCAGACATTAGCTCTGAAAAGTAAGGTGTAGAGATAAAGCAGATTTTAGCTGCACATTTGGTACACACAGTACATATATTTATTTATTATTTTCTATTCACAATTGACCACGAAAATGCAACCACATTTCAGACACTTTTGCGTTGCTTAAAATCTAACAAATTATTAATTTAATATATATCCCCCCAATTTACCTGGATTTTAAAACGATCCACTGTCATCGCAATGGTCCAACCCAACTGTTTTACTGATAAGCACATAGCAACCAATTTGTACAACAATCTGGACATATCGGTCATATTGTACATCAGAGCTCCAGATAAGACGCATATGCGCGTAGTTATGCATTGAAATGAAAAATGAAAAAACGCATTGAAAATCGGCTCAGTGCGTAACGTTACGCATTGCAAATCTCGGTATGTATTTTTTAATCGCTTAATCTGCATTACCTCATTGTCACAGCAGTTGAGAAACCGAACAAGAAACCTAAGCATCATGTGAGTGAAAAATTGTCTGAAACAAGAGGGCCACGATGGGCCTAGGTCGCTCACCTGAGTTTAAGGCATCATCATGGCTTATAACAAGAGGGCCAAATGGCACTAAACCACTTACCTGAGTATAAAGACCTGCGCCTTGCAGTTTCAGGAGAAGATTTTTATAGTCTATATAAAACATTTGACCCACAGGAAGTGGCCACTTTCTACTCCAGGGGCATCATTTAAACAATCTTTGCAGAGGACCACTATACAATGTTGCATACCAAATATAAAACCGCTGGGCCTCACTGTATCATAGGAGATTTTTAACGTCATCCTGCTATTTAAGTCTATATAAACAATGTGACCCCACGGCCGTGGCCAGTTTTGGCCCCAGGGGGACCATTTGAACAATCTTTGTAGAGGACCACTAGAGGATGCCACATACCAAATATGAAACCACGGGGCCTTGCGGTTTCAGAGGAGAACATTTTTTAAGTAATTTTGCTATTTAAGTCTATATAAAGAATGTGACCCCCGGGGCATGGCCAGTTTTGACACCAGGGGCATCATTTCAACAATGTTTGTAGACGACCCCTATACAATGTAACTAACCAAATACCAAACCTCTGGGCATTGCGGATTCAGAGTAGATGATTTTCAAAGTCATTTAGCTTTTTAAGTCTATATAAACCATGTGACCCCCGGGGCATGACCAGTTTTGACCCCAGGAGCATCATTTGAACAATCTTTGTAGAGGACCACTATACAATGTTACATACCAAATATGAAACCTCTGGGCCTTGCGGGTTCAGAGATGACTTTTTAAGTCATTTTGCTATTCAAGTTATATAATGTGACCCCGGGGCGTGGCCAGTTTTGACCCCAGGGGCATCATTTGAACACTATTTGTAGAGGACCACTACAGGATGTTACATACCAAATATGAAACCACTAGGCCTTTCTGTTTCAGAGGAGAAGATTTTTGAAGTAATTTTGCTATTTAAGTCTATATAAACAATGTGACTGCCGGGGCGTCGCCAGTTTGGACCCCAGGAGCATCATTTGAACAATCTTTGTAGACGACCCCTATACAATGTAACCAACCAAATACCACATTTCTGGGCCTTACGGTTACAGAGAAGATTTTTCAAAGTCATTAAGCTATTTAAGTCTATATAAACCATGTGACCCTCGGGGCGTGGCCAGTTTTGACCCCAGGGGCTTCATTTGAACAATCTTTGTAGAGGACCACTATGCAATGTTACACACCAAATATGAAACCTCTGGGCCTTGTGGTTTCAGAGAAGAAGATTTTTAAAGTCATTTTGCTATTTAAGTCTATATAAACAATGTGACCCTTGGGGCGTGGCCAGTTTTGACCCCAGGGGCATCATTTTAACAATCTTTGTAGAGGACCACTAGAGGATGCCACATACCAAATATGAAACCACTGGGCCATGCGGTTTCAGAGGAGGAGATTTTTGAAGTAATTTTGTTATTTATATCTGTATAAACAATGTGACCCCCAGGGCGTAGCCAGTTTTGACCCCAGGGGCATCATTTGAACAATCTTTGTAGAGGACCACTATACAATGTTACCAACCAAATACCAAACCTCTGTGCCTTGCGGTTTCAAAGAAGAAGTCATTTAGCTATTTAAGTCTATATAAACCATGTGATCCCCGGGGCGTGGCCAGTTTTGACCCCAGGGGCATCATTTGAACAATCTTTGTAGAGGACCATTATGCAATGTTACATACCAAATATGAAACCTCTGGGCCTTGTGGTTTCAGAGGAGTAGATTTTTAAAGTCATTTTGCTATATAAGTCTATATAAACAATGTGACCCCTGGGACGTGGCCATGATATGTTTTGATAGACCAACAGTTGATTGTCTACATTCAATTTGGTCCATTTGCCAATATTAATGTATTCTTATATAACAAGCACATAAAATACTCTTTTGATCTCGTATAATAAAATAAAATACCCTTTAAATGTTTCAAGTACCCTTTAAAGCTGATGGACAAGGGTTAAAATACCGTTTAACCAAAAAAACAGGGGGTAAAATACCCTTTAGACTAAAACCTTATCAGGGTGTTCAGTAGGCCTTAAATTTCAAGGGTCATTGACCCTTTGACCAAAACTTTCAAGGGTCTAAATTCAATTTTGAAGAGTCAAATTCAAATATTCACAAGTCACCAAAACAAACACAGACAAACTCAAGGTTCACATTATACTAATAAATATAATAAATTACAAAATATTACTGAAGTAAAAAATCAACCTAGTATGATCATAATATTAACAAGAGGGCCCTGAGGGCCCTAGGATGCTCACCTGAGACCTTGTAACCCAATTGGAATTTGCATCCCAGAGGCATGGCTTATTTTTATCCCAGGGGCATAAGTTGAACAACCTTGAACAAAACTCTGGGGCGTTGCCAGTTTGGACCCCAGGGGCATCATTTGAACAATCTTTGTAGACGACCGCTATACGATGTAACCAACCAAATACCAAACCTCTGGGCCTTGCGGTTTCAGAGAAGATTTTTTAAGTCATTTTGCTATTAAAGTCTATATAAACCATGTGACCCCTCGGGGGTGGCCAGATTTGACCCCAGGGGCATAATTTGAACAATCTTTGGATAGGACCACTATGCAATGTTACGTTACAAATATAAGAAAGCTGTGGGCCTTGCCGTTTCAGAGGAGAAGATTTTTATAGTCATTTTGCTATTTAAGTCGATATAAACCATGAGACCCCCGAGGCGTGGCCAGTTTTGACCCCAGGGGCATAATTTGAACATTCTTTGTAAAGGACCACTATACAATGTTACATACCAAATATGAAACCTCTAGGCCTTGCGGTTTCAGAGGAGAAGAATTTTAAAGTCATTTTGCTATTAAGTCTATATTAACCATGTGACCAATCGGGTGTGGTCTGTTTTGACCCTATGGGGCATAAAAATACGAAACCTCTGGTCCTTGCGGTTTCAGAGAAGAAGATTTTAAGACGTTTTGCTATATAAGTTTATATAAACCATGTGACCCCCTGGGCGTGGCCAGTTTTGACCCCGGGGGCATAATTTGAACAATCTTTGTAGAGGACCACTATAGGATGTTACATACCAAATATGAAACCTCTGGGCCTTGTGGTTTCAGAGGAGAAGATTTTTAAAGTCATTTTGCTATATATTCTATGTATAAACCATGTGACCCCCTGGGTGTGGCCCGTTTTGACCCCAGGGGCATAATTTGAACAAACTTTGTTCAGGACCACTAAACAATGTTACATACCAAATATGAAACCTCTGGGCCTTGCAATTTCAGAGGAGATTTTAAAGTCATTTTGCTATATATTCTATATAAACCATGTGCCCCCTGGGGCGTGGCCCATTTTGACTCCAGGGGCTTCATTTGAACAAACTTTGTATAGGACCACTAAAGGATGTTACATACCCAATATGAAACCTCTGGGCCTTGCGGTTTCAGAAGAGAAGATTTTTAAAGTCATTTTGCTATATATTCTATATAAACCATGAGACCCCCGGGGCGTGGCCCGTTTTGACCCCAGGGGCATAATTTGAACAATCTTTGTAGAGGACCACTATAGGATGTTACATACCAAATATGAAACCTCTGGGCCTTGTGGTTTCAGAGGAGAAGATTTTTAAAGTCATTTTGCTATATATTCTATATAAACCATGTGACCCCCGTGGCGTGGCCCGTTTTGACCCCAGGGGTGTAATTTGAACAATCTTTGTAGAGGACCGCTAGAGGATGTCACACATCAAATATGAAAGGTCTGAGCCTTGCGGTTTCATAGAAGAAGATTTTTAAAGTTTTCACTTTTTAAATCTATTTTTAGCTCTGGTGACCTACATATTCAGCGGACCGGAAAGATTTGAACAACTTTGAAGGAGGTGCACCTAAGGATCATTCCTGTGAAGTTTGGTGAAAATCTGCCAAGCGGTTTAGGAGATGTTGTTTGAATGAAAAGTTGACGACACACACACGCACGCACGACGGACAACGGGCGATCACAAAAGCTCACCATGAGCACTTTGTGCTCAGGTGAGCTAAAAACATTTCATGATGTTTCACATAGAAAAAGCATATACATGTGATATGCTAACGCACATACATGCCAACAATTTATGTCTTGTTTTATTTTGTACGTGTTAGGCCAGTCCCTTTTTATTTTCTGGTTTACAAAAATTTTGGGGGAACATGTCCACTGGCAGGTCGAAAAAAAAAGAAAAAAAAGTGTTCAAATCTTAACACAACAAACGATTTCCCATTAGCAATTTATAATTAATAACAATATCAACATTAAAACACACTATGATGTGAAGTTAGAATAAGACGTCAAACATGGTATAAACTGTTTTATTACACCAATGTTTCATATGCAGTTTAACCATTTGTATTTATGAATTTTACAGAGTAAATAAGTGTAATAGATGCATATATTTTAACGGCATCATTAAAATTGGTTTTACCACAAAGTTGCATACTTGTATGGATTTACAAAATGTAAAGTGAGATGCCTTTTTAAAAGAAGACGAGTTAACCTGCGCAGGACTGGAATCCACAACTGCCCGAACACAGACCTTGCAAAACGAGCTTAATCTAACCACACAACGCAAATTTTGAAAATAATTGCTGTGAGGTCTCGAAAAACATATTAAATTTAACTATATCAAGAGAAAAGTCCAATTAATATGACGTTAATTGTCTGCATTCTTATTAAGTCTTAATTCTTAATAAAAATGAGAAACCAGTTTTAACATATTTTTTTTTTAAATATTCAACTCTGTGTATATGCTAAATCTTCATGTATATATGAAATTTATCAGATATAAACTGAACTGCTAGTGTGTGTTAAATTATTGCATTACAATTGTGACAGAAACAAAATACAAGGCAAATAAGAAATTCTAATTGTGTCGCGAAAATATATATCATCAACAAAATGCAACCATGACTTTCTCTTTTAAGTGTATACGAGACAAAGCTGTCTGTCCCCACATCCTCGTTTCGATGTCCCTGCAAGATCTTTTTACTAATGATATTATTTGTTACAAATGCCACCTGAAAATATACATCCAGTGCCTTCCACAGGATTTTTTTTGGTGTCCCCGTCCCGAGAGGGGTGGGTTAGGGAGGGGTATCCCCTCCGTACGTCAAATTTTTTGCGGCATGTGTCAAATGACGTCATCTGGTGCGTTTTAGCTATTAAATTTAAGGCTAAGATGTTTTCAATTTTTTTTACAAGTTTAAACGAAATGAAATAAACGAAGCATCACCGTTTGAACGGCATACCTCTAGCCTTTTAAAAGCAAAAGCATCATTGTTGTTGCGAAACTAAAAGTAATGATTTTTTCCGGATGTTTATGTCCAGTGCGCATCACATTCGCACAGTGACGTCATGTCCAAACCCACTATTCTCGTCGTTCTCGAATCTTTAGGTTACACTCGATCTACTGATGGAGCCTTTTTTATTCGATTAATTATGTTCATATGGGCATGTATTTAGTGTTTTAACACTGTTTTAATCGTTACAGCTGTTGAACATAGTACTGACTGGATAATTGGTGAATTGTAAAGATCTTGATTAAAATATATTTATATTATATACATGCTTTGTTCTTGCAAAAACGGCGGGAAATTTTCCTCGTGGACATCGTGCCTGCGCGTCATATGTTAAAGACAAATGTCACTCTATTGTTCAAAACAGTGTTGATTTTCTCATGTTTCATTCTTTCCATGAATAACTGTACTTCTAACGGTAATATTAACTGTCATCAAATGGACAAGTCATTTTAAGGGCCGTCTACGAAACATGTTGAACATTATTAGAAGTTTACAATATATCATAAATTCAACAATTTACGAACTAAAAATCACTTGCTAATTTTTTGTCCACCAATAAGTAAATTTGCATGGAAAAACCACGCCAATTTGTTTATAAGTTACCTATTTTTTCTCCATTTGTGAATTTATTTATGAGACGACCCTCAAACTTGAAACACTCACTGACCACAATAACGGGATTTCTCCCTGCAAAAATCATGCATGGGATTAACATTCCTTTGAAGGGAAAATAGGACACCCAATGTCTTTAAAGACCTGTATTTAGTAAAGCACATGATCGGTACACGCACGCTTTCCATGCGTGGAACGTGACGTCGTGTTTCAGCAGACATTTCGCGCTCTTTTGTAGAAAACACAGGTTTTACATGGCATACATGTACATAAACAATGGCGGACGCCTTGCTTAAAAAAATTGTCTGTGAAATTCCGGAACAATTTGTTGATCTCGATCGGCAATCATCGTGTGATACCGTCAAAAACAAAAAGCAGTTTCACTGAAGTAAACGGACTTACCGAGCAAATTATTATATTCGTACTCAAAATATTTCGAAAATTTGAACGTTTCGTCCCCGATCGGTAAAAAAAAAATCGTAATTATAATTTTTTATTTTTTTTCACTTTCGGAAAATTTATGTTCGCCGGTTTTGTAAACCGTAAAATCAAAAAGTCCTGGCCTTACTCTGCTTTAAAACAAAATACTTGCATACTGCAGATTATCATAATATTGCTTAAAATATATGTTCAGTATATGTATAATCGGGAAAGTAAAACATTTTTTGGATATACTAAATTTTCTCATATTTAAAAAAATTAATGTTACAGCAACAGACTGTATATTATTATATTAACATCGTCCTTTACAATCTTGTACAATTTTATTAGACGGGCTTCTTATATAGCCATAAATCTGCATTATCTACAACATTTGTATTGAAATAAATCAGTAATAGGGCTTTGAAAAACATTAAAACACTACATGAAAAATACTGTTTATTTTCTTTTGAATGTGTATACAACAAAACGCTGCATTTTTTAAACATTTCTTACTGTTTGATTATAAAGATAGTTGAATTTAAATTGCCAATGCATAAGGCTGAATTACTGCAACAAATCAGATTACGTCCAAGTCCAGAATAATTATGATTCGTAAACCTATCAACCAATCAGGATTTGCCATGCCCACAACTTGTCAAACCTTCATCATACTTTTGACACGTTATTGTGTAGGAATACACAGGATATTGTCATCGTTGTTTGTCGGGGCCATAAAACAATGATCTCGGTCGTGGTGACAGCAGGAGCCCAGACTTCTAAGGATCCATTTGCATTGATATCAAAGATAAAATAGTTTTATCATTTGTCTAGTAGTTAAGATTACTGATAAGTTGATAACACAAAGTGGCACTAAGTAAACGATCCCTATAGCAGATGTCTTAGACGAAGAAGGTAAGGACTATGTGAAGTCTATTTTTATCAAATGTTGCCAAATACTTACATAAGAATATGTTTTTATAACCAACATTTATCTGACACAACCTACTATAAATTATGTCTTAGGCAATTGTAACTTATTGAAATAACACGAGTTTTGAAGTAATTTGTAAAGTCTATATATAAAACAATCAACGCGTTGGGAAGAATATACGTCACTTCCGGTTTGAAACAAAATGGCGTATCGATAGAAATATGCGCAAAATCCTGTTGTCTTTTATGCTATACTCGCTTATAAAAGCGTTATTTATGAAAACTGATACAAGAAGTTGATTTGTTATGGCTAAAACTATGTTACTAAAGAATAAATAACATTTGTTGAAAGCTTGGCCTTTCACCTTTAAATATAAGGAGGTAAAGATTTCTTTTCAAGTTATCACATATTTTCACGACCAAAGTAGTGTAGGCACTACACAAAGTTTATTAACACATCATTTAAACTAAATCATGTAGACAGTAGATCTAATAAATTTATTAGAAATATACACATACTTATAGGAAATGAGACATGCATATGATTACAAACTCTTGGTCGCATAGCTTGCTTAGGTATTTATCACAATTTAGAGTTACAGTGATTTTTTTTGCCTATTTTTACTGCCGAATAACGGCAGTTTCCCCTTGCCAAAAAACATCAATTTTTCCTCAAAAATGACCTATTATTTCCCCAAAATAAGAAACATTTTCCCCTCAGACTGGGTTGGTATTTCAATCAAAAATTGACGAAACTTTATTGCTTCCTTACACACGGTATTAGGTTGCAAATAGACCAAAAATCAGCGTTCGATACATCGATAAAAACAGTTCTGGTACTACCGTGTATAACGCGGACCCGATTTTAGAAGCAAAATTTGAGGGTTAAAATCTGGTAACCATTTGCAGCTGATTTTGCCATGTATGTTGATGTTATATTGCACTTCTTTTGTCCGCTTTTGTTGAATGTTGATATTCTGTAATATTACACTAATTTAATCAAAACGTAATTTACAGTAAGTAAATTTTAAATACGTACATATAATTACCTTTTGCATGAAACACGTATTTATAATCCAAATATAATTAAATCCTCTAAATAATCCAGATAATGTATAGAACTTCACCCAGAAATTAAATATCCAATTTATCCAATGCAACATTCCAAACGTTTGAAATGTTTAAATCCTTGATATTTCTCTTTACGCTTATGCATTAATGCTGTATCGACAGCACTTGCTTTGTTCAGGTACAGTACTAAGTAGCATCAAGCGATGCTTTTTGACACCGACCACGTGCTCAGCGTGTTACACGCTTTTCAGGTACAACACTGCTATCCGAAAGCTGCAAATTCGGCTGTCACATCAAAGCCATTTGAAGTAAAACCGACACCGTTGCTATGGGTGTTTATAACGGCTTGCAGATTTGGAAGCCCGGTTAATTGATGACGTCACGCTGTCATTCTTTAGTTTTAAAAGGATATATTATTAGAATCGCGTTTTTAAAGGATTTTATTGTCTGTTCTAATCGGAAATATTTTTGCAATTTATTATAATGCAGTGTTTATGTTTATAAAAAACATTATGAATTAATTATGAACAAAATATGATGAATATATTACGATTTTTCATAGAAAAAAACACCTAAAATTTTTTCACTGTTAAAATGTATAATGTGCACCACATTTTCATAGCCAAATTATAGGGTAAACAGTTTCTCTCTAATGGCCACCATACATACTAAAAAGAGAAACAGGCTAACCCAAGGTCATCTAGATGCCAATATGAGGATTGCCACCGCCAAAGACAACTCACAGATGAAGATCTATAGGTTGACAAAGTCAAGGGCCATAAAACAAGCATTGCGACTAGGCAATTGCCCTAAGAAATCTGACTATTGTGTTCATCATTCAAATATTGTAAAATTTAAATAAACATTTGCTGTTACAATCAAGTAACTCTAATTGATATCATTTTTACATTTGTTGGTTCAACTTTAATATAGGAATAATGAAACTCCAGAGATATCATCAGGAGAGAAACACTTACTACCATCCGTGAGTCCTTTTGCCTATTATACAAGAATTATCTATCTTTAAGAATCATATCATCTGATGACCATGTGTTAAAGGTGTGCACAAAGTCACTGCAGTATAAAAAGTTAAATATATCAGTACAAAAATAAAAATATAAAATGTTCACAGTTGACAATTTAGAATATAAAAATATTTACTATTTTCCCCTGTTTGAGGTTTGTCGCGCTAAAATTCCCCTAGTTCAAAGGCACAGGTAAATTAAAAATTAAAATTATAAAACCGTTTAATTCTTATTTATTGATTTAAAACTGTAAATTTCTTCATTATACTTATGATTTAGCAATACAAATTTTTCCCAATTTTGAAAATGTTACGTCCTGTATTTCCCAATTTAACCAAGGTACTTTTTCCCAAAATGGTCAGAAAAAGGCCCGTGATGTCGTTGATTTCGGGATTCAAACAGGAATTTTCACTTCCTTTACGATAGAAAATGGCGAGTGAGCTACCTTGTGTATTCTCTATACATAGTCATACATGCCAAAGTTTGTTTGGATCATTTCTGGGACTCACTACGAAGTTTATATTGACAATTGACATGTCTGTATTTAGCAAAGCACATGGTCGGTACAAGCACGCTTCCCATGCGCGGAACATGGCATAACAAGAAATTTGTGTTTACAACTTTTTTACCCAAAATTTCAAGGCAAGGAAATTTAAAACAATGCCTTATTTCCGTAGTAAACTAACTGTGGATATTGCGGAAATGCAGTGCCTGTCCAGTGTTTTTTTAGGGTCAATTTGAGGCCGAAATTCGGCCCATTCCCCTGCTAAAAAAGTAGATATTTTTCCCCTATATGTACCTCAAAATTCGTAAAAGTTTATTTTGAAAAAAAAAATTACCAAAATTGGAAAAAAAATGAATTAGATACAGGAAAATTTTTCGTAAACAATCCCAGCAATTTTTTTCATCAAAACAAGTTAGTGCATAATCTAAGTTATCATTAATTTTATTTTGTAGCAAAACAATTGATTAATGTTTTATACAAAAGTAGAATATAATCATGTAATCATGTTTTTTCCAAAATAAAATCCTGTTTTGCCATAAGTTTCCACATCTGAAGGGCCTCACCACATTTCCCCCAAAGGTGAAAAAAACACTGCCGTCCCCGAAAGGTAACCATGAAGTAAACTGCTTTTACTTATGGTCGGGATTATAAGTACTCTTTCGTTATCAACTGATGCATGTATATACTTACTAATGCATGTATACACTTACTAATGCGTTTATAAATGTGTATTGGTCGATTGTTCATGGCATAGGCAAACTGAAATAACTAGGCGTTTTAATTGGCTTATATTGATTTGTCTGTGGGAATGAAGCTACTCCGTGACTGACTGCAGCTTAAGAAAGCAGTCATTTAGAGTGAAAGCGTGACAAGTGCTAGCAATTGCTAGTTAAGGACGTGTTGCCTAATCAGGTATGCATTGCCTTAGGAACATAAAAGGGGATTAGTGGTCTGTCAAAAGTTCAACTAAAATAGGTATGCAGAATTTTTATGATTTCTGGGACATACGAATGAATTCTGGGACCGTGGGACCAGCACTGCATATCCGGGACAACCCCGGACGATCCGAGACATTTATGTATTATAGTACTAGGATATTTTGTTTCTTAAACAGACAAGCGCCTATGTGTCAAATAATGTAAGTTGATGATTTTGTCATTTCAATATACAAACATTAAATAAAATACCATTGTTTAGAGAAACTCGGGAGTGACAGCTCATCGTATCGATCAACTATGACCGTTCACGTGTTTTACTCACCTTCGGGGTTTTGATTGAGTCCATTTTCTCTTGAAATAGTGTTTTATTATTACTGACTCATAATTTATTCGCTGATATCCGCCATGACACTCCTCCCGGAAATGCTTCAGTTGCATTAATACCGACAAGAGAAAAATCTGTCGTCAAGTAAAAGGCTATTTACTTGCTGAATAACCGGAAATTGCAGACCATAATTTAAAGTTCCGGGTTAAGAAACCGTTAGCTAGAGACATACGAATTTTTTGCAGAAATCCTCATTAAGATAGATACTGTGTCTTTTTCAGCAGAGTTATTTCTTTTTATTTCTAACATTCCACCGAAAATTTATGAAAGAATAACGAAGGATTTAAGCAGTATACCTTCAGCGTCATTTAAAGGCCTAGTTTAATCCTGTATTTGACCCCCTCCCCACCCTAATCTGGTATACTGTACTCCTGTGTATTAGCACCTACTGTGGATCACAGTGTAGACACAGTGTGGCGACTATTATCAGCCGAGATCAACACACTGCTGCAATTGAAACACAGTGCACTCAGCCATTATTTCTCAGTCATCTGAGACAAAAGATTGCAGATAATGATGAGAGATTTTATGTTGGACCAATACACAGAGTTGAATACCCTTCTGGAGAGGCCAGAAATTCCTTAAACCAGGCCTTTGAGGTGCTGATTGAGTTTTTATGGGCAATCATGATTAAATCAAAGGGTAATTTATCCCTATATACAAAATTAATGGGGTTTTATTAAAAATAATCAGATATTTTTTCAACATAGGGAAACACGTGTTGCTTTTCATATTTCAATATGTAGTTTAAACACATTTAATTTCAAACTATAATATATAAAAACACTGTCAAAACATATATGTGTAGATTTTCGTAATACATATACATGTTTGAAGAGGATTAGAGCTTAGTTATAAATTAAATTAATGGAGTTGTAATTTGTCAGCCAAAAGGATCCGACGAACGTTGCTTGGATTTTGTTGAAACTTCAAAATAAGGCGAATACAAATACGTGTAGACTGATCACTATGAACGTACATTTCACCAAAGATATATCAATAAACATCTCTGTCTTCACCCGATCAGGACGATTTTTCCTTTATTTTTTTTTCATTTGATGTCTTACTCTTAAATTTTCCGACAAAGCACATGAATTACAACTTTAGCATTGTTACTGATATAAATTACAGATAATATTACGTATAACAAACTAGTGCGGTATGTTTGTGGTAACCATATTTATGATTGACAGAAGTGGTTCTTGTATCATGACATGTTAATGTACAGCCCTAATTAGCCCTTGGACATCGGTAATCCAGCTAGATCCACGTAATCGGTTTTGGCATTTTCCGCCCCAGGTTTACCTGTTGTATCAAACAAGTTCTTGGAAATATCGAGTCAGACAATCACTGCCGTTACTAATAAGATGGCGGTGAGGACAGTACAAAAAAACAATAACAACGACAACATATAACACAATAATTATTTTATTTGTGTAAGGATATGCGATTGACAATGACTTAATTGTATACAGTATGGCGTATTAATACCAACAGATGCCATAAGTCTTGTAAAATAATTGAATGGAAAGAAATGCATTTCACATAAAGGTTGCCGGCACCAAAACGGCAATAGTTTTTATGATGTTTGTGATATTTCCAGCAAAAAGATTTCCATGCTGTTTAATACCTTTTATTTCGAGCTCACAAACTTATAAAGAGAAAACGAATACTGTTAACTAATTTTGTATATAAAACGATAAAACGCATGTATATAATATATATAATTGACCGAGGAAACAGACATCTAATAGAATATAAAAATAGTAAACACATGTGCCAAATAGAGGGCGAGAGATGTTAAATAAACTACATACTATTTAATTCACATGCATTCTGTTATTACATTGTCACATATACGCAATGAAATAAATCAATACGAATTCGTTAAAATGTTAACTTAACGTGCAAGTTAGAGATTTACTATACTGACAGTATTATGGTTGGTATATACGTGACTTCGTTATTCCGACTCAGTGAAGACTAATATCGACTCACATAATAATTATCTTCTTGTATTCATAATTATTATTCATATATAGTAAGTCCTAATTAATATTCAAAAGACGTCATAGCTATAAAGAATGGTTATTTAGTGAATAGTAAATAACAACTATTACAGCTGAATATCCTATAAACATATGTCAAAACCACATTTCAATATATTGCAAGACCTATATGATTATACTTCATTTTGGAAACTTTAATTTCTAAATATAATAAAACAAATACAGTGATAAATTACTGATAACACATTGAATATTAAACAACATGTATTTATTGTTGTTACTGGTTTCTGAAGGTAAATATTTATACGAACATATTATATATATTAATGCTAGACCATATTTATGCAGCATTTACGCGTTGACGCTATATTATTATGCTTGTGAACGGTTTAGTATTTCAACCGGATTATAACTTTATTGGACATAATCTTAACAATAAGGTGATTGATATGGATGGTGTGGTCCTATATGTTGCTCTAACAAAACTGTATTGCGATACAAGTATTTGGGAAGGGCATAAGTAATTGCAGTATGTATCTGAAATATATTACATACCGGGGTATATGAACATATTTCTGCAGTTCTAGTTAAGGTCAGGGAAGCTATATCCTTGATCAGATATGTCAAGGAAAAGAATCTGTGGCAGTTCTGATTTACTACAATATGCATGCTACTGTATAGTAAATATTATTCTTTAAAAGTTGAAATCAATAAGTGATACATATGTTATAACAGGCTAATTATAACCTGCTCTGTGTCACTGCCATTTTTTCTGGTCCACAGAAGATATTCGTCAGTTTAGACCTTAACGCGTACATTACTTCAAACGTTAAGGCGTACAAACACGTGAATGAGTCTAATAATTAAAAACATTAACCCTTATGTTCAGAATGGCTGCTAAAGAAACCATTTCTAGAGTTGCAGTTGTCATTTGAATGATATCGCCGCCATAACGAGCAACGTATGCTTATTTGCAGCACGTCTTTTTATTTGTCTCCATCGACATTTCAAGGCTTCGTTTCAGAGCAATGGTGTCATACCTCGTCGGCTTATTCTCCTTTTTCTTGAGTTCACTTACTGCCCTTGAACCTGAAAAACAAAACAAAAACTCATGCATTTAAAAAAAAATGCAGTTTTTGTATCGTTCTGGATCAAATCAGAGTAAAGTTGTCCGTTTATCTTGTGACATGTTTAATGACATTTGAATTTATAAATAGTCTGTATACATAATTATGCACTTGCATGCATAACATAAATACACGGTTTGCTAATATATAGTGTTTTATCTTTTGGCAATATAAATCAGTATATCGCCATTTAAAGGCAGGCAGCCAGGCCGGTTTATTTAAGTTTGACAATGTAGGAAGAAAATCTAAGTTTACCAGAAAAACAACATATTTACTGTAACCTAATAGACTAATACGAAATAATGTTCCATGATTTGCCCCATATCATTTAAAAACATGTCCAGCTGTTATAAATTGATGTCCATTTTCAATTGCTCATGTAGGTGCATCAAATTTAACAGTTTTCAGGTGACCTTACTCATCAATAAATTAAACTTTAATCATATTACATCTATCACGAAGTATCATAACTGGATAAACATTATTCAATATCATCCATTGTACTATGTGCTACCCATGATGTGAAACAATTCCTCGATATTCTGGCCGGTTTTCGCGGACACCGTTGCAAACTGCAGACCGTGTTCTTGCGCAAGAGTAACAGGCTCCTGGTAACAGGCAACAAAAGGTACAATGATCAATGATTAAACGTGTATGAATTAATACATGTAATTATTAATTCTTTTCAATTTAAAATATTTTATCAGTATTCATTTAAGTCCTCAGAAGACGTAATATAAATCCTCGTAGCATTCAAGGTGATAACAATGTTGACTTAACGTAAATCATAGCTATCATGAGTTGGACGATAACATATAGGGCTTACTCGTAGTTGTTATAACCCACATGGTTAAGTTTTAAAAATCTTAATCTGATTAAAATTATATACCAAATACACTACGCATTAGGAAGACGGTACACTTCAGTAAGTAAAAATATAAATATCGACACGATTGTACAGAACAGTCTCAGTCTGAGTACAATATTGTTAGTGTTGGTCATCACCCACATGCCGTTAGCATGGTAACAAACCTTTACGGATTAAAGTAAAGGTGTTTATGCCCATGAGAATTCTATAGAAAACAGGGTTGGAATGACTTTGTTAATATAAATTATTTATATATAAAAATGTCTATTATTAAATAGAATTTAAAACATATCTATATTTTCTTATCCATGTTATGAAATCACGTTATTTTGTTTTGTTGCTTATTATTATAATAAAATTAATAATGTTGTTGCACTTAACTTCACCTCTACCTTACCAGGTCATCGAATACGGAAACCAGATCACATTTGTTGCCCACCACCACTGCCTTGAGAATATCCCCGTGTTCTTCAAGAGTGTCTAACCACCATTCAAGACTCTTGAAACTGTCCTGTAAGGAAGGTAATATATCGTGCTGTAATTCTAAAATAAAAAAGACAAGGAAGAAAATATCCGATGATCAAAGTGAAAGAGGCCCCGTTAATTTATTGGTGCCTATTATACATGTGACTTTTTTCCAAACAAGAAACATGTATGCATGTATGCTGTTAACGAACATAATGTAGTGTTGGTGTGTATTTTGTTTTATAGATACGCTGGTATAAGGCATAATTATCTCGTTAGTACAAAATGTTGCTTCTAAAATGCAGTCTACATTTGACCTTGCTACAACGCCTGTTCCAATCACAGTACATGTATGAACATATACATGCCCATTTGTGTGATTTGCATATCATACAAATTTTGTTTTTCTATTGATTTGTGTTGCCATTTTAGTGTAAATAACGGTTTAATTATTTTGTGTTTTTACATATACATTTTTGTATTTCAATAAAAAAATGTTTTTCGATAAGCTAAATCGTTAAATTCTGTGTACATTTACTTAAGGTGGTGGTTCGGAATATGATATGCGCAACTAGATAACATGTTTGTATAAGAAATAAGTACGTACCCGATCGGCAACATCATAAACAACAAAGGCAATGTGGGCACCCCTCAAATACATGGGAACTAGACTCTTGTAACGCTCTTGTCCCGCTGTGTCCCATATTTGGAAACAAATGACGTCATCATCTATGACCGCCGTCTTGGAGATATAAGTAGCTTCAATACAAAAGTGTTCGTTTATATAATGTGAAACAATATTTAAACGCATATGCCATTATCTAAACAAAACATAATGTTTGACAACAAAATACCGGTAATATAAATGTATCATGACTTAACAATTATGAAATCAGTTGAAAATCTGACAGTATACGTTGCATTACATACCCCCGATTGTCGCGCGATATCCATCCTGGAAGCTGTTGGACACAAAACGAAGTGCGATCGATGTCTTTCCAACACTTATATCACCAATCAACACCACTTTGAGCTTATACATGCAGGATGTTCCCAGTAAAGTGTCGTGGGCTCCTGTTGTCATTTTGTGATTACATGTATAAACCAACACTAAAATACACTATGTTTGCTAACAGTTCTGAAATCATCACTATCTGAATACCATAAATTTAATTATATTTGTTATTAGATTAGCCTTGTTTTTAATTTCCTCGTGCTTTATTTTCTCGATACTAAAACTCTATTAACAGTTTCCTTGTACTTTCATCTTAATCTTCAAAAATCGAGATATTAATGCTGACTCAGTCTCCATCTGTAGCATATAGTATACACTTGTACAGATAGTCACGGCCCGTGTTATAGAATTTGATCATCTTTGCTTATGCATTAATCGGAGTACACGCAGGTGTTGTGTACACGTAAAGAAAATGCACTCAAGTCTCAACTCTTAATATTAACTTCCTGCTTGAAAATGGACTGATATTATTCCAATTGTATTAAACCACATGTTGCATAATAGCAAAATCGATGTCAGTTTTAATTTTAATTTCCTTATGTGACCATTTGTTAAAACAATCATGTGATTTGCGTTGGTTTCTAATTATTCACTCATTGTTAAACTTTGTTCTGCATTACTGTAGTACGTTTGACTTTTAGAAGTTATCAGTGTATTGTAACCTTGCAGTCTAGTAGGGTGTGAGCATATACAATATCAGAAATTCGGATAAATCACTTCCGCAAATTTTGACAAAAGTAGTTAAAATGTTTTAGGAAACACATAGCAATACAATCAAAATGGGTAAGTGGAATCATTTCAGAATGGCACTAGATCTGATAGAAAACAAACATGATTTGATGTTAGTGATATAAAAGCCAGACGAACTGAACTATTAAATAACCCATGAGGCCCATTTTTAGGGATAACACATTTTTTAGGAAAGGATTTCATTGAAAAAAGTGTAATCCTTCAAACAGAATACTCATTCACAAGTTCAAAACAGTTTATTTTTTCAGAATATGTCAAAAGGTGTAATTTTCATGATATTTTCTTTTAAATGACCCCAAAGAAGACAAAATGGGTATTGAACAAAACTTATCCAAAAACTTGTTCCAAGTGTTCAACTTACAATACTTGCAAGAACTGGGGGTCTTTAATGAATTTTGGAAGTTTCTACAATACGACAAGTTACTTAAAGTATACGAACACATTTTTACACAGAAACAACAACATTAATAGCTGTTAATTTGTACTAGAACATGGGACATATCCGTCAATTTCCCTGTATATATTCTATACAGTAGCGATAACCACCTATTTTGACAGTTAGATGAAATTTTGCACATATATATTAGGACATTTACAATATAAAACAAGTAACCTCAACACTTTTTCTCAAAAATTGTACTAAAAAAATGGTTAAATAATGATGTTAAAATATATATAAACACTTGAAGCTGAACGTTGAGCAATTTTGTTTTAAACAGTACTACAAATAATATTATTGGGGCATGTCGTGGGAAAACAAGACTTAATGCATGACAGTAGTGTCGTCCCGGACCGGCTAATCCGGGACGACACTCCGCTTTTATGGTATTCTGTTTCAATGATGAAGTCTCTTCTAAACATAAATTCACTGTAGGCGGAAAGTGTTGTCCTGGATTAGCCTGTGCAGACTGCACAGGCTAATCCGGGATGACACTTAACGCACATGCATTAAGCCAGGGTTTCCCATCACACGCCGCAATTATATTATAAATGAAAAACAACTCAATTAATCTACATATTTATCTATTTAAATGTGAGGATTTGGATGGCGGTTATTGTAGATTTGTTTGTTGAATTGTCAGATCTATATACAAAATAAGTATAATCCTCTAGATGTGTTTGTTTTTATGCCAGTAGTAAAAGAAAAACCTTATAAATTATTTGTTTAAAAAAATACAGAGATTGTTCAATATTTTTAACTTTATGTAACAATAAATATATTATAAATTTCAAGATCATCTTCAATGAGAGTCAGTATGTTATTGAAACATTTATAGTCATTTTCATCAAGCAGGAAAATATTGTTAAGAAAGAAAGAAAGAATATTGTTGAATATGTGTATTATTTATTATTGGTTATAAACTGTTTATGAATAATGATATAGAAATAATATGGAAAGTCATTTATTTGTAAGCTTAATTTACGCATGTACATGCATTATATTGTCTCCTTATTGTAATCTAAGGTGTTTTATATTATACACATATCATATTAAGTAATAATTGTATGTTTTGAACATGCAGGCCTTATTCTTGGGTATTAACACTATTTTAATAGTCATGCATGTAGATTTTACTTTTTTAGTCAGCCCATGACAATAAACAACAATTTCAGATGCTTTTTTATCAACAAGGAACATGTAGTTTAATTTCATGTAATCTCCAATAAACATTGTCAAGCAGTCCATCAATTAAACAAAATTTAGAATGTTTGTCCCAGGAAATACACATAAATAATAAGTTATTACAGTAATGAACAATACCAACATGGGTGTCGCCATCTTGGATATACATGTAAAATTATTACCTCATTTAGTTATCTATGAATTTTTGATAGATTACAGCTTTTTATTGTTTTGAAATGAATTGCCTCATAAAGACACATAGTTTGCCATTTAAATAATACCAAATTAGGAATAGTGCACAATATTTTGATGGGAAAAAGTGAAATTAATCTTTCTTCTGAACATTTCTAGGTTTTACATTCAAATTTTCTGGAAACAAAACCTGGTGCACCACAGCTTTAATGTATTATTTTGTATTATTGATTAACAGAATTACTTCAATCAATAAAAAAGTCTCGAAAACCGCTGTAAAAAACACCCTTTAAAAGGACCAGTAACTGTGACAACTATTCTGCCAAGCAGTAAACAGTGTCAAACACAGTTTCCTCCCTTGTTGTTATACCTACCATTTGCACATTTTATTAATTTTTTTTTTTTTAATCCCCGGCCGCGAAGCGGGAGGGGGATTATAGGAATGCCCTTCGTCCGTCTGTCCGTAACATTTTCGTGTCCGCTCCATATCTCCTATACCCTTTGACAGATTTTCATGAAACTTGGCTCAAATGTTAAGGTCATTGGGACAATGTGCAGAAGGCATGAGTCAGTCACGCTGGCTCAAGGTCAAGGTCACACTTGAAGGTAAAATGTTTGAGCCTCCATTTCGTGTCCGCTCAATATCTCCTATACCCTTTGAAGGATTTTCATGAAACTTGGCTCAAATGTTAAGGTCATTGAGATGATGTGCAAAAGGCATGAGTCAGTCACGCCGGCTCAAGGTCAAGGTCACACTTGAAGGTCAAATATTCGAGCCTCCATTTCGTGTCCGCTCCATATCTCCTATACCCTTTGAAGGATTTTCATGAAACTTGGCTCAAATGTTTAGGTCATTGAGACGATGTGCAGACGGCATGAGTCAGTCATGCCGGCTCAAGGTCAAGGTCACATTTGAAGGTCAAATATTTGAGCCTCCATTTCATGTCCGCTACATATCTCCTATGCCTTTTGAAGGATTTTCATGAAACTTGGCTCAAATGTTTAGGTTATTGAGACGATGTGCAGAAGGCATGGGCCTTTTGCGCCAGCTCAATGTTAAGGTTTCACTTGAAGGTTAAATTTTTGAGCCTCCATTTTCGTGTCCGTGCCAAAGGCTCGCTTACTAACAAACTTCCTGAACTCTAATAAATTATGGTATGAAATGACAACTCGTGTCAGATCCTATATATCTGGTTTCGTTTGTAGACAATCGTTCGCGCCAACTGTTATCTAACAAAAAATGGAAACAGTGTTGTCCTAAAATGTAAATAGATAAAAAATAACACAGTAATTAGTTCAAGCTATTCCATGTTTGCACAAATGATTGTGTTTTCAACTTTCAGACATAAAATCTCGCCATTTTTATCAAGTACATGACAAAACACCACATCTCAAGCATTCCAAATTAATACATTACGTAATCAAATCCCATAATGCACTTACCTCATGTGCATAAAGCTGCTTATCCTGCTGCACTAAACTTCTGACGATTCTCATAAATCAATTAAATTTCAATTAGAAATGTCAACTTGACAGTGGAAAGGTAGGAAGTCTGAAATGATTTTATGTTTATTTTGTTTCTATTGGCAACATATAGCTATTGGAAACAAATGAGAACCCCATCAGTTGAGTCTGTACAGTTCTGATTTGATTTTATAGGCATATTTAGAATAAAACCATCAGTTCAGAGTGTCTGGTTTTCCAGAAACCACATTGAGGGACAGAACCTTTCAACCCATATATTCAACAAGTCATTTTTGTTATCCACTAAAGGTCACAAATATAATTTCAAAATGATACATCATCAAATTGTTTTCTAAATGAGTCAGCTTGCGGAAGTTTAGTGCTGTAAAACTGTGTGCATTAATTTGATATATTATGCACGGGTAATAGGTAACAAACTAACAACACAAACAAATATGGCGGCCATGATATGGTTATAAAAACTAGGTCAAATAAACGAAATATGATATCATAATACAAGTAAAAATATTTATTTATTAAATAAAAAATATTGTTTGTTTTCAAATATGTAAAATGTATGTAAATGATAGGACCATATTTATGAGTATATAGGATTGTGTGTTGTCTTTCTTTGATAAATTTGTAAATAGTGTGTGTGTTTATGATTATGTTATGTCATTGGGAAACAAAAGAGAGAAAAGCTATTCAAAGGCTGTTTATTTTTATGTTTATGTTAGCTCTGAAGTACTCTAGATTTTGATTCAGTGCACATGAAAAGTATTTTAAAAATCGGAACGTGGAAGGGAGTACACCCCTTCACACCTAACCCCTACCACGGGTATTTGCCCCTGTGCCTTAGCATAATCCTGGGGAAAGGCCTGCTGTTCACACGTTCCAAAGAACACACATGCCGAAATTGAACTTGTTACAAACAATACCCCCTTTACTGTGCCCCTCAATTGAACTTGTTACAAACAATACCCTCTTTACTGTGCCCCTCAATTGATCTTGTTACAAACAATACCCCCTTTTACTGTGCCCCTCAATTGAACTTGTTACAAACAATACCCTCTTTACTGTGCCCCTCAATTGATCTTGTTACAAACAATACCCCCTTTTACTGTGCCCCTCAATTCCGGTAATTTGTAAACAGTCGCCTTTTTTTTTCACCTGACAATTTAAACCTCGTTTTCTTTACATAAGTGCCAGTTAATAGCCTCAAAATAACTCCCAATCTGTAAGTATGGATCATCTAGACAGTTTTGACTGTTACAGCAACGAAAATTCACAGGATGAACCATTTATTACACAGAAACGTTTTGTCATTCCACCCGCGGGAAGTACCACTAACCATGACAATATAAATAGGAGACGTTATAGAGTAAACACAGGTGGTGAATGTAGCAGTGGTACAGTCATAACAAACCAACATGACTTTGAACATTTATCTTTGGATGGAAAAATGACAGAAATATTCAAACAAATGAAAATTTTGAACACAAAGTGGATGAATGTTTACTAATGCACACAAAAATTATATCCAGTGAAGGGTCATTATCTGATCACAACTCACGAATCAAACTCCTGGAATACAAATCTATTGACATTGAGGCAAGGAGTCGAAGGAACAATCTCATATTTGGCGGGATCAGCGAACAGAGAGATGAAAACTGCCACAATGTCATAGTCCATTTCCTGGCTGAACAGCTCCAGCTAACCCCTTGTCCTCATATCCAGCGAGCACACCGTCTTGGAAGATTTTCTAAGGGTGCCACCAGAGGTATTATTGTGAACTTTCTAGACTATCAAAACACAGTTAATGTCCTCTCACGTGCAAACCGGCTAAGAGGAACTAATTTTAGCATCAACAGAGACTATCCAAAGGAAATAACCCAAGCACGAAAAGCACTTTGGCCAAAATACAAGAAACTTCGCGAAAGTTATCCACGCAGCAAAGTCTCCATAGTCTTCCCTGCAAAAATTGTTGTAGACGGCAAGGTAGTCGACGACATATTCCCTGACTGGAACGCGATCCTCCAGGGCAACAGAGTCTCTGCTAACTCACAAGCCTTCCAATCGAAACAGGCACACTCCGAAACCACCTTCCCATATCAGGAACCTAAACGTTAATCCTCCTGTTATCAACACGATCACTGTCATCCCCAGAAACACATCAGTGCTCAACACTCCTGATACACCAGCCCAGAGCGCTGAGCACATATCTAGGCGAACAAAATCAGTATCCCCTCATCCTTCGAGGGCAAACACTCGTAAACATCCGCCATTATCTCCTAGGACTCCCCTGAGCGCACAGTCCTTTGTGCAGGGGATACAATGTCCATGATACACCTCTCATACTGCTGAGTCTGTACAAAACCGGAATACTCCACAGACGCCAAATTTGAACAGGGCTCCAGATGCCAGCAGCCATCCCCACTAGGCCAGAGGGGGGGTCGAATCACTGTCTAATCTGGAAGAGAAAAACATAAAATTAGGAACCTTAAACGTTAGTGGACTCAAGAAAAGACTCAATTACCCAGAATTCACTGAACTCATTAGTAATTAGGACATATTTTGTATCTCGGAAACCCGCACTGATGAACACGATATTATTAAAATAAATAACTATGAATATTTAGCCAAACACAGAGAACAAGAGTATAAGCGTAAATCTGGTGTCATTGGTATATTTGTTAAAGACCAACTTACTTCCTCAATTAAAGTCCTACAATCAAACTCTGAATATGTACTATGGATATCCATTTGCAAATCATTAGCGAAACTTGATGAAAATATTATAATAGGAGCTGTATATGTTCCACCCGAAAACTCCAAATTTTTCAACGATGACGAGTTTATGGCCTTTGAAAATGAAATCTCTCAAAAATGTAATGAACATAAATATGTAATTCTTGCAGGAGATTTCAATAGCAGAGTTGGAAGCATGAAAGATTACATAACTACAGATCCCCATTTGAATGACATTTTCGATATTGATGATGATATACAGAGCCAACTTGACAAATATAAAACCCTTGAACAATTATCTATCCCACTTATTCGTACTTCTAAAGACCATATCGAACAAATACCCATGGATTCCGACTTATTGATTTATGCAAAAATAATAACATTTTTATCCTCAATGGAAGATTATCATCAGGTAATGATTGTGCTATCTTAACTTTCAGAAATAAATCTACAATTGATTATGTAATTGCTTCATCTGATTGCTTTTACTTTCTCTCAGATTTTCATATCATTGAAACAGATTCACTGTTCTCAGATGGTCATAATGCCCTCACTTTGTCCATAAACATACCACACAGAAAATGCTCCAATATTTCCACCAAAAATCTAAGTGACATGAATCTGAAACCAAAATGGAAACCTGACTTGTCCAACCAATTTGTTAACAATATTAACCTTAACATAATAGACCAAATACTCTTGCAAATTAACACTTACCCACAATCACAGCAGACAATTGAGCACATAACCGATCAACTCCAATCAGTATTCCATCAAGCTTCCACCAGCACATACCCTGAAAATAAAAAACAATTTCATTATAATAGACCAGAAAACAATAAACCATGGTTTGGTCCTCAATGTTCTAAAGCACGAAAAAAATTTCATACTGCCAAAAATGACTACACAAAAAACAAAACTATAGACAACAAACAAGAATGATCAATGCCAGTAAGGAATATAAACGCACCATGAACTACCACATTAATGCCAGCAAACATAACATGTCAAATAAACTTCGTTCAATGTCCGACAAAATCCTAAACAGTACTGGTCCTTTTTAAATAAACTTAAACCAAAAACTAAAGTTAAAACATTAGATGAATTTCATGATCACTTCAAAGAAATTAATACCAGCACAATCGATGACAATCGCTTCAATGACACAAACTCCCATCTACAAAATGACACAAGCAACAGGCTTAATACCCCAATTACTGAAGAAGAAATAGAAAAATGTATTACAAAGCTTAAAAATTCTAAAACACCTAGCCCATTTGACAATATTTTAAATGAGTATATCAAGTCCACTAAACATCTACTTATGCCTGTTTACCATAAACTATTTAACTGTGTACTGGAAACAGGGTTCATTCCACAAAGCTGGCTAAATGGAATAATCATACCTATATTTAAAAACAAAGGTGACCCTAAAGATCCTAATAACTACCGACCAATTACTATCCTCAGTTGTCTAGGTAAACTTTTTACTTCCATACTCAATGAAAGATTAAACAAATTCCTTAATGAAAATAATATTTTAGATGAAAATCAAGCTGGCTTTAGGAAAGGCTACTCTTGCTCTGACCATATTTTTACATTACATTCATTGATCGAAATACTGAAAAAAAGAAAACAAAAACTATTCTGCGCCTTCATTGATTTTTCACAAGCATTCGACAAGGTTTGGCGAATTGGCCTATGGCACAAACTTATTAAACAAAATATAAATGGCAAGTTTTTACATTTAATTCAAAACATGTACAACAATATCAAATCTAGTATCTCTATTAACGGCAATATTTCAGAACCCTTCGTATCAGAAATTGGCATTAGACAAGGCGAAAATCTATCTCCAGTTCTTTTTTCCATCTTCTTAAATGACCTTCAAACACATATGCACCTCAATGGCTCAACTGGCATAGAACTAGAAAATCCCCTGGATTTGTCTCTTTGGCTAAAACTACTTATTCTACTTTATGCTGATGCATGACACTGTGATTTTATCTGATTCAAAAATAGACTTCCAAAATAGTTTAAATACCTTCCATAAATACTGTGATAACTGGCATTTAAAAATAAACCTTAGCAAAACAAAAATTGTAATATCTGGTGCAAGACAACTACAAAACTTCCATTTCACATTAGGTGACAACCCTGTAAAAATCACTGACCGTTACCACTACCTAGGCATTACCCTTTCCAGCAATGGTTCTTTCCTCAATGCACGGAAACACTTAGCCGAGCAAGCAACAAAAGCAATGCACCTTCTATATACTAGAGCAAATAATGCAGAGCTACCTATTGATTTAATTCTTAAACTTTTCGACCACACTGTTTTACCAATTTTAATCTATGGCTCAGAAATTTTTGGTTTGGAAAATGTAGATATCTTGGAGAAAGTCCATAATAACTTTCTTAGAAAAATTATGAATGCTCGGAAATCAACCCCAATGGCTTTTTTATATGGTGAACTTGGCAGATACCCTATAGCAATTAACATCAAAAGTCGCATGATCTCTTTTTGGAATAGAATCTTAATAGGCAAAGATCAGAAATTATCTATCCAAATCTATAAATACATGATGAACTTGCCAATCTCAAATTTTAAATGGGCCAAAAAAATTAAAGAAATCCTCACCTCAGTAAACTTAAGTAACTTATGGGATAGCCAATTCCTAACAACCCAAAATAATATTTGCCGCTTAGTCAAAGCCAAATTATTAACCCAATTCAAAACCCAATGGCACAATCAACTACAGCAAACACATAAGGGACAAATATATACCAGTTTCAAACAAACTCCATCCTTTGAAGACTACTTTATAAAACTTAAAAAAACTGAATATACATACCTCTTTAAATTTAGAACTGCAAATCACTGGTTACCAGTTGAAACCGGTCGATACGATGGAACCCCATTTGAGGAAAGAATATGCAGACTTTGTAACTCTGGTCAAGTTTCCTCCGAACATCACTATCTACTAAACTGCGATTTCTTTAAATCTGAAAGAGAACAACTCTTAGGACATGATCTTTATGATGCTACTCTTATTAAAATCCTGACATCTAATTCCTTAGAACTATTACAGAATACAAGCAAATTTATTCGCTTCATATTCAGTAAGTTTAAGCGATAGCAAGTTATCTATTTAACTACCTGTTTTTACCAATGCCACCAGCTAATACACCAACTCTAATATTGTAGTTTGTAACAATACTGCCTTTATTTCAATGTATTTTTATTGTTAACAGCATAACATATTTACATATTATTTCAATATAAGTGACCATTTACACTTGTGTAATCAATATATCAAAATATTTGTCTGGTCACAAATGTATATATTTTTGCATGTATATACTAATCACATTATTTACTTTAATTAGAAATATATGCATGTAAATATAAACTGTGCAATGTAAATAATAACTTCATTCTGTATTTGTACCAAATGATAACTGCATAATTATATGTCAATATTAACGTAAGATTGCTATATACTTATACTCATATAACAGAAATAATTGCAGCATTATATAAGAGTAGTACAAAATGGTACCACTCAAGTACAAGTGTTAACATTTTAAATATTTTTGCCTGCTATATTGATATTATATTTCAATTAAGGCAATGGAAACAATTGTTGCATTCTAAATGAGTACAGCTGATACCTATATTTCACCTACAATCCTGTTTCTTTATCCTAATTAATCTAGCAGTTCTAGTACATAAATTAATAATTATACTTTTGTTACTTCCCTTTAAACTTATCCAGCACACAAATTATAATTTGCTTTTGCCCCATCAGTCATTTAATGTTAACCCCTCAGATAACGGCATTCTCCATTGTAATCCTGCAATGCAAAGCTGATTAGAGTTATTACCACACACAATAGGTCCTCCATCTTGCCTTTGTGTTCAACATCGACCTCGCGTGCAGGTGCACTCAAGCGTAAATCAGGACAAAAATAACTGCTGTTGACTGAAACCGTTACAAAGCTAGCTCCAGCACCATAAACGCTAACGCACACAGTCTTTTGCAACAACATTTTTTAAGTATTGATAATGAATTAAATTTCTGACGCAAAATGTAAACCTTTTAAAACGCGTAGTCGTTTCAATTTCTCAATCCGAAACGCCGCGTGCAAACGAAAATACATCACCGCACAACTATGATCACAAACCACTAATTATTTTTACCAGTGCTAGTATTAAAATGCTCTTATAGAACTGTACTATTATTTGTTTCTTAAATGCCACGATTATGATGATTATGATAACTATGACGATTATCATTATTATGATTAGTATGATGATTTTGAATATGATATGATAATGATTGTGATAATTTTATCAAGTTTTTTGGTATTTTGATTTTGATTATAGATCTGACATTATTGCTATTATTATTATTATTATTATTATCATATGTTCCGACTATGTATCTTATTATTTAAATACCCCCCGTATATCATCTACACAATTGTGTTAACGTAAAAATTATCGGAAGTTACTAATTTACTAACAATTTTGCTTTGTTATATTGCCCTAATTGTATATGTTATATACTTGGGTGAAAATAAAAGTCTTGTTCTGTTCTGTTCTGTTCACTAAGGTCAAAAACCACTAAAAAAGTATTCTTACAGTGCTGGCTAAATATTGCTCATATCGAATTGTATTATTATTTGTTTCTTCATAGCTATGATAATGACGTTGATTACGTGATGATTATGATTACGATGATGAATATGATTATGATTACGATGATGATTATGATTACGATGATGATTATGATTATGATTATGACTATGATCATGATGATGATTGATGATTATTATTATTATTACTATTATTATTATTATTTTTTTTTTTTTCTCATTTATTTTACCATGTTTGACATTTACATTGATACCAGTTATATTTGTATACATAAAACATGGGTAATATAACATATATGACACATTCATTCAGAATTTTTGAGCGGTGCATAAGTATATAAATTACATTATAATTCAATCATACATAATAGTTGACACACATACAACATATATTGTCAGAATTAATTCATTTTATACATAGTAATTAACACACATACAACATATATTGTCAGAATTAATTCATTTTATACCAAAAAAAATATGCATACACACTCGCGGACAGACAGACAGAGAGACACACACACAAAAACACACACACACACACGCACGCACGTACACATACACACAATACACAGTGTGTGTTAAAGGTTCATGAAAACTAACATAACATTTTTAAACATTTTAAATGCATATAAGAGATTTCTAAGTTCTACGTTTTTGTTGACGTTTTAAACATAAAAAAGTTTCTATTGTTCAGAGCATGGGCACTTTATTTAACATAATATGTATTCAATGAGAAGAGCCTAAGTAGTATTGGTTGAAAAATATGGTATGAAGTGGATCCATTTTTGATTATGTTTTGCATATTTGTTTTTAATTAGGGCAATTTCTGCTTCTGTATGTATTTTTATCTTAAGATAATTAAGAAAAATGTTGAAGTTTGGGATGCATTTTTTATTTTTCATGTTAAATATAAATATTTTCATTAAAATTAGTATAAAATTCAAAACATCGCTGTATACTTTTTTGTCAATAATGCCAAGAAAGGCAATTTCTTTGTTTAATTTTATTTTAATATTCATGTCTTTCAAGAAGTATTGCAGTTTTGTCCATAATTCTTGAATGTAAGTGCATTCCCAAAATAGGTGGTCAATTGTTTCAATATTTGATTGGCAAAACTCACACAAACTACACGCTTTCAATCCGCATTTTGTTAAAAATTTATTTGTTGGTACTATTCTATATAGGAACTTATATTGAAAATTACGCATATATGTATCAATTGTTGACTTAAATGGAATTGTATATATTATTCTCCAGTCGGTATTTTCTTTTAGATTCAATTGTTTTTTCCATTTCATTTCAGTACTGTTATCTTTTGTATTTTGTGATTGTTGTTGTATATTATAAAGTGTTTTGTTTACTTGTTTGGTATTCTCTATCACATTAACAAAAGTTTTTTCTGACGTTGTAAATGTGTTAATCCCTTGTGTATGCAGTGTTATTTTATATTCGTTTGGAATCGCGGATAATAGTGAATAATGATTTAAAAATTCATTTGGGTTTATGTTATATAAGTCCTGCATTTCACTAAACGTATAATATGTATTTCTTTGATAATTGTATAAATGTCCTATTGTTTTTATACCATTGTTATACCAGTTTACCAGAAAGATGGATTTGTTATTGATTTTGATATCTTTGTTGTTCCATATGACATGTTTACATATAGGAATACTTCTTTGTGAACTATTATGTTGGTTCTTGATATTTTGCCATGCGGTAAGCATATCTTTCAAAAATAAATTTTCTTTACTTACGTTTTGTATTATAGTTTCATCTAAGTTACTTTCAAATATAATATTGGTACCAACATTTTTAAGTTTTTCTTGTAGCAGGAGTTTCCATTTGCCATGATTGTTTTTATCTAGGAATCGTTTAACCCAGCCCGCTTTAATGGCGTTCAAAAAATAAGTAATGTCTGTAAGCTTTAGGCCTCCATTTTCATAAGGTTGAAATAATCGTTTTCTTTTAATTCTGTCGGGTTTTTCATCCCAAATAAATTTAAACATCGTTGTTGTTAATCCATCTATTACTTGCTTTGTTGGATTTGGAAGAACTGAAAATGGATATATTAACTTTGGTAATGCAAATGTTTTTATAACAGTAACCTTTCCCATTAAAGTGAGTTTTCGATATTGCCATTGTTTTAAGCAGGCTTCAAATTCCTTAATTTTTGGCATTAAGTTTTTTTCAATGTTAAGTTTGTGTTGATTGTAAAAATTCATTCCTAACGTTTTAGCCCCATCAGATGTCCAAATATATTTATTTTCTGTACAATATTCAAATTTTGAGTTTTTCAAAGATCCAATTCTCATTACTGTAGATTTTGATGAGTTGAGGTTTAGTCCTGATATTTTTCTAAAGTTTTGAAGATTTTCCACTAGTGTTTCAAAGGATTTTGCTGAGCCATCAATGAAAAAAGTTGCATCGTCTGCAAAAAGGGTTTGCTTAATTTCTTGTTCATTGATTTTTATTCCTTTAATAATTGTATTTGCATTTATATAATTTGATAGTATTTCTAAACATAAAATAAATAAGGAGGACGATAGTGGACAGCCTTGCCGAACACCTTTTTCTACTTTAAAACTTCTAGAAAGATTGCCATTGTTTATAATGATACTATTTATATCATTGTAAAATACTTTTATCCACTTAATTAGCTGTGGCCCAAAATTGAAGTGTTTAAGACAATTTATAATAAATGAATGATTTAAGCTATCAAATGCCTTTTCGAAGTCTGCAAAGAATAAAAGTCCAGGTTTATTATTAGTTTCAAGATATTCAATTACATCGAATATTAATCTAACATTTTCACCTATATATCTGTCTTTCATGAAACCTGTTTGGTCATAACTAATTATTTGATTCAATACTTTTTTCAAACGGTTAGCTATAGACTTAGTTGCAATTTTGTAATCGATATTTAATAAACTAATTGGTCGCCAATTTGAAATGTAATCCAAGTTTTTATCAGACTATGGAATAAGTGTAATGATACCCTGTTTTTGTAGAGCAGTTAATTCACCATTGTCAAAAGAATAATTTATTGATTTTATATAGTATTCTTTTAATGTTGGCCAAAATATTTTATAAAATTCAACAGTAAGTCCGTCAGAGCCTGGGCTTTTACTATTCGCCATTTCTAATAATGCACATCCACATTCATAATCAGTAAGTTTTCCTTCACATTTCGATTTGTTTTCTTCACTTAGTTTATTTATAGGTACTTTAAAAAAATCCGAAACGTATTCTTCAATATGATTTTTTTTATATAGGGATTCGTAATAATTTGCTTCTGCTTCTAATATTCTGTCTTTATCTTTTAATACAGTGTTATCTACAATCAGCTTATGAATAGTTTTTTTTTCAGCTTTCCGTTTTTCTAGGTTGGCAAAATATGTTGAATTCTTTTCATTTCCTTCGACCTGAATAGCTTTTGATCTTAAAATATATCCATTAATCTTCTTGTCATATATTTGTTCCAGTTCTTGTTGTAAAAATTTTATTTTGTGTGTTATGTTTTCCGTAAAGTCAGCAGAGTTACAGTTTATTAAATTTTGTTCTAGTGTTTTGATTTCTGCAATTAAGATTTCTTCTTCCTTTTTCGATTTTTTATTTTTCATTGAACAGTATTTTATCGTTTCATTCCGAATTGTACTCTTAATTAGTTCCCACATTGTGTTTGGATTACATTCTTTATTTAAATTTGTTATGTCATTGATACTTTGTTTGATTTTTTTTTGGTATTCAACATCTAGTAAAATGGAATTATTAATTTTGAAGTATCCTCTTCCTTTTCCTAAAAGTAAATTATCTATATTTAACTGTACAAGAGAGTGATCCGTTTTATATCCAGGTTTAATGTTACATTTTGATATAAGATTACATAAGCTATTCGATATTAAAAAAAAGTCAAGCCTACAGAATATATGTAATTTACAGTTTGAATGCCATGTGAATTGGTTTTTGTCTGGATGTTTAATTCTCCAGATGTCACTTAGTTCATTGGTGGCCATTAATTCAGTTAGAAGTTTTCTGCATTTAGTATGAGTATTAAAATTACCGTTTTTCTTGTCAAATCCTGTTAAGGTGGTATTAAAATCGCCGCCTATAATAAAATTTTTATCATCGTTTGACAATAAATAGTTATTTAGTTTTTGGACAATATATGTGTCATCTGTATTTGATCCGTAAATGTTAATAAGTGTGATGTTAATATCTTGAATTTTAATGTCTACTGCTATTAACCTTCCAATAATAATTTCAGTGAAGTTCGATAGTTCCAGGTCACTATTTGGATGTAAAAATATCCCTACACCTTCGCTATTTGACTTACATCCACTATAAACAAATCGACCAGGCCAGTCATGTTTCCATTGTTCAAAATTAGATCTCGTTAAATGTGTTTCTTGTAACATGAATATCGAGTAATTTAGACCTTTTAGCCATTCAAACACTTGCATTCTTTTATCTTTGTTTCCTAAACCTCTCACGTTCAACGTTAATATTATGGTTTCCATTTATGTGTTGGATAGCCCATGTTATTACATATATTACATATATTTTGAATCAAGTTTGAATATGTTTTTATGTCAACTGATATTTGAATAGTATGGTTATCTGTGTTAGTCATGTGTTCTGTATGCTATTAAGGAATCTTAAAAAGGTAGGTTTTATGATGAGGTGTTTTATTTATTACTTTATGCGACTTACAATATAGATATCAATATTGTATGGGTTTTTGTCAGTTAAGTGTCGAAAAAACGAAATTTGACAAAAAACGCAGATGATGCATCTAAGAATATGTTGTATTTTAACTACCATTAATTTATCCTCCTTCTTTTTTTACATTTTAGTCACTACATTTTTTTTTTATTCACGAAGAAGGATTTTTAATTATCTACATTATGTAGATGGATAAATAACGTTTTAGTGTTAAATGGAGTTTTTTTAGTTACTCTAGTATGCATAGGACAAAAATTAACATGTTAATGAACAAAATACAACATAAGACATATTACAGAGTACAAGTTTAAAGTTTTTTTAGTTACTCTAGTATGCATAGGACAAAAATTAACATGTTAATGAACAAAATACAACATAAGACATATTACAGAGTACAAGTTTAAAGGCAATAGTCTGTGAAACTGCTGTACAGTTACAGGCATGTTTTAAATGTTGAAAGGATTTTTTAAGTATGCGCATAATAAAAGCTAGCATTTAAATGAACAAAATACAACATAAGACATATTATAGAATACAAGTTTAAAATCAATAGTCTGTGAAAAACTGCTATACGAGTTACAGGCATGTTTTAAATCTTAAATAGAGTTTTTAAGTATGCGCAGAACAAAAACTAACATTTAAATGAACAAAACACAACATAAAACATATTATAGAGTACAAGTTTTAAAAGCAATAGTCTGTGAAACTGCAATATATTAATACATGTATAATATGTTATAAAGCTTTATGCCTGTTCAATTGTTGAAGTGTGTATTTGTATTGCTAAAAGGATTTCTTGATCAGATTTAAGTAATATAAAAATCGCTTATTACATTATTATATATATGTTTTTCAAAATTATACATACTGTTTAATAAGCAACATTTTTGTAAATCACGTTTATTAATTATATTTGTCTATTTTGTGCGTTATAGTTTCATAACTGAAACCGTGTTAATGAATGTACGTGATTATATCAACTCATTTATGTTGAACAAAATGTCTTGATTTGCAAAATCAACATAGTTTCGAATGCAGTACAAAAATCGTACACACAGGGGTAAAGAAAAGCACTGTATCGATAGAGGTTTAAAAACACGAGGAACCGTGTTTTTACGTGAGCGTTCTTGGGATAGTATTCAATGAAAGAAAAGGTGATCTATTTTATACTAAAAAACCTGTTAATCAGCTTCGGCCAGTCTGCTCCCATCCAATGCTTGTATTCTTCATAGGCGATTGTACGGACTACACCCTTCGTTGATTTGTAAAGTATTTTTCCGTCCCACGACCAAACAGCTTCATTTTCAGGCAATGTCCTTTTTATTGTCATCAGTACCTTTTGATTTATGTTTGTTAGATCCTCATTAATGTAAATGTTTGACCCTTTAAACTGCTTTCTATTGGCCATTACAATATTCCGTTTCTGTCTCGCCACAAATTTGACAATAATCGGCCTTGTAAACCCATCCTTGACCTTGCCCAGTCTGTGCGAGATATCAATGTCGCCGACTTGTAGATTTAGTCCTTCTATTTTCTGGTTTAATTGTGCAACTACTTTCTGTGTTGTAGTTTCAGATGATTCATTTAATATTAATGTTTGACCAATTTGTGTTGATTTTGACTCTTCTGGTATACCGAATATGCGGACATTATTTCGTCGACTATATTGTTCTACGGTATTGAGTTGCCCAGAGTGACTATCAACATATTCTTGAAGGTTAATGGCATTTTGTTTGTCTTGTTCATGGTTGTTTTCAATTTGCTTTTCCAAGAGTGTGACTTTTTCTTTGAGCTTGTCATTTTCCTTTCCCTTATCAAACAATTTTCCTTCAAGGACTTCAATTCTGTTTTCCATTGATTTCAAGAACTCATTTTTAATCTGATTTATTATATCCACAATCATTTGTCTAAAGCTTGTATCTTTGCCAGAGAACAGATTTTCTAGCTTTGTATTCATGTCCACAAGTGCTTGCCTTATATCTGCCATTTCTTCAACTTGTGCCTGGTCAATTTCAATTATTTCACTAATAGTGTCTTGATTTGAATTTTGTTTGCCCTTCTTCTGTTTCTGCTTTATTTTAGTGCTGTTATTAGATGTTAAGCTTGTATCTAGCTCACTGCTACTGGAGCTGCTGTGTTTTCTTTTGGATGCATCGGACATCGCATTGTTGTGATCGCTATACTTTTTTGATAATTATACCTTCATTTTGCTTTCTGCTGTATTCATAGGCTAGGCATGTTTTCCTCGTGTGTCGACAAACTAACAAAATAGCCTATATGCAACTACCTTTGTAGATTCAAGAAATTTAAAACCATCTACATTATGGTTACGTTTAGTAAATTTACTAATAAAGTACCGACTTTAAAATGTTACTAGTGATTTCGTACTCCGGCTAATCCAAACGTTTTCACTCTATTTGTGCTTTTTCACACTTAAATCCAATAATTTATGCTCTGATATGCTCTGATGTAAATACACGTCCACACACATCCACACACACATTGTTATATTATTATTATTATTATCCTTGTATATATCCTATCATTGGAAGTACCCCCCATATATCGTTTATTATATTTTGTCGAACGTTAAAATTATCGGAAGTTAATAATTTACTAAATATTTTGCTTTGTTATATTGCCCTTATTGTATATGCTGTATACTTTTGTGAAATAAATGACGTGTTCTGTTCTGTTCAATTGAACTTGTTACAAACAATACCCCCTTTACTGTGCCCCTCAACTTGTTACAGACAATACCCCCTTTTACTGTGCCCCTCAATTGCACTTGTTACAAACAATACCCCCTTTACTGTGCCCCTCAACTTGTTACAAACAATACCCCCTTTACTGTGCCCCTCAATTAATTAAAATGAGCCATGACTGTGATGCTATGGTTCACACTGTGAAAAAGTGCTTCTGAAAATATGTGCGATTTGATTGGCTGAGTGGTTAACTGAGGTAATCCTGACTCCGCCTACGGAAAGATTTTATCGATAATTGACATACTGCTGCAGTAGCCAAACAATGGAATGTGTTGATAGCACGGTTAATCGGCATGAGCGATCATTTAGTGTATTGGAAAAACATGCATACGCAATCGGATATTGATGCGTCGCAGATTCTGACCCAGGATTTTATGGCGTCCTTTTCGGAAAAGTTTGCGTCCAAATACGCTGAATCTCGCGTTACCGAGAACTCTGTTTTAAGCAGTTATTCAGCATGTTATGTTATTAACTGTGTTATTTCTTCAAAACAATGTTGTATTAAAAACAGACAAATTTAGTGTTACATACTATATAGGGCTTCATTCGTTGGAACATCATTTCGCACAAAGACCATTTTTGTGGTGGAAACCTGAAAGTTACAAATTTCATAAATTCCTATATCAGATGATTGTAGAAATTCCCAAAATTGCAGCCTCGTTTAGCACTTAAACCAATCAGAGTGAGGCTATCCTGATAATGACCAATAGAATGACGTAACACTTCTTACGCTCAATTAAAGTTTACACAGTCGAGGACAGCGAGATTAGTTTTAAAATAAAATAGTGTATAGGTGTAAATTTTTCAGGCATGCAAAATGAAAGTGTTATCATACAAATATTTATGGAACATTCATTAGGAAAGGTTTATCTGTCCAGGTATGTAACTTTTATTGCATACCATCCACAATAACTATCTAATTTTGGGGTGTGAACGTTCATAATCCTGTAGGAACAATATAGTCAAAGAATGAAAACTTTCCACCACAGAAATTATCCTTCCCTGGTTATGCGCTGCAGCCAATGTTGCCCATATAAAAAGTAGCTCAATATTTGCCCTGTGCTAACAAGTTATGCTAGGCTGGAATGAACTTAACGTCATTAATATGATTAAAAACAAACATTAAAATCACAATATCAATATGCACTTGTCTAATGATACTGTTCTTTGTTGGTTCTACATAAAATGTGTTTGACCTTACTTGTTTTAATACATATTAAATAGACACAAAATGTACGTCTTTAATTAAAACAAAATCTGTTTAATGTAACTTTGTACACAATTGACGGCATTTAAAACATGTCAACCAAATCATGCGCTATTATTCTACTTTCTAGTGTATCTCGTTTGTCTAAATTTACACATTACTTTATTGCAGCATTCACGGAGAAGATTGGAAATGTGCCTTTTGCGTCTCTTATTGCCTGCATTATTGTTTTTGCGGGTGTTGGAGTGTTTTGTGGGACCCTGTATCGAGCCCTCACCATTATACTGAAGTCAGTGATGGAGGAACTGTTTGGATTTTCAGTGTCATGGTAAGATGACAGGCTAATCCGGGATGACACTTTCCGCTTTTATGGTATTTTCTGTTTCAAGGAAGTCTCGTCTAAACATAAATCCACTGTACGACACTTTACTAACATGCATTAAGTTCGGATTTCCCACGAAGCGCCTCGTATATTTTTTTCAGTAAACAATTTCTTTATTGTTGATTGTGATTTATTCTCTTTAATTATTGTACATATTAAATCATCAGAATCATTAAGTTATTTGAAAAATAACAGACTAATTATCAGTTCTCAAAAAACCTTTACTTCTCTTGTTCATAACTGGTTTCTACCCATAGGTGGAAAAAAACTAGAAATGTGCTATTTTTTTATTTGTATAATTATGAGATATCAATACTTTTTTTCATCCATTGATCATTTTGATGACAGATGTTATAATCCATAAATCATTAAATTGCCCTCAGATTTATTAGTTTTAAATGGGGTCATTTACTTTGTCTATAAGAAATCTTTATTATTAATTTGTTGATCTTATCGTTACGTAACGGGGCCTTTTGAACTGATTTGCGCAAAACTACATTATCATTACAGCCAAATTATTGTGTTCCAATGAATTCACTATCCGAGGTAAAACATTATTCTTCATTCAAGAGTTATTAATCCACTTTTGTGTTCACAGGTTGCAGGTGCTTCAGATCGTATTCATCATCATCGCTTGCGTCATGGCACTGTTTGCGATCATGCTGCTCATATTCGGTTTCCTGGCAACGGGAGCCACAAGAAAGAACGTGTACTCAGGGGCAAGTTGCATCATGGGAGGAAGGGTTTCTGCGGGCTTTGTAAGTTTCTTAATATCATTTTGAATTTAATGGTTATTTTTATGTCCCCAGCATCTTGATGCAGGAGGCATATAGTGATTGTCCTGTCCGTCCTTCCGTTCGTGACAAGGTTAAGTAGATTTTACCGTTTCGTCTAGCCCCAACACCACTTGCTACAACACTTGGATACTTACACAGTTGTTGCTTATGACCATCCCCAATCCACCCATATCACCCAACCTCACTTTGACCTTGACCTTGAGCTAATTTGGACTTGGAATAATTTAAATGGGCTGTTTGTTGGTTAACTAGATTTTACCATTTCGTCTAGCACCAACACTGCTTGCTACAACACTTGGATACTTACACAGTTGTTGCTTATGACCATCCCCAATCCACCCATATCACCCAACTTTACTTTGATCTTGACCTTCGACTAATTTGGACTTATAGTAATTCAAAAGTGCCATTTCTTGGTTACTAGATTTTACCGTTTCGTCTAGCACCTACACTGCTTACTACAACACTTGGATATTTACACAGTTTTTACTTATGACCTTTCCCAATCCACTTATATCACCCAACCTCACTTTGACTTTGACCTAATTTGGACTAAGAAATGGGCTACCCAGCACTAACCGGGGGCATGTGTGTTTATCAAACACAGAATCTTGTTCTGTATTATATGTCAGCAGTATTTTCAATTGAACTCTTTTAGAACTTTTACTTTTATGCTGTATATTCTTCAGATTGTATGTATGTCCGAGTTTTCTTACAAAATTTCACCACTTGTATCAGTGCTTTTTTATGGCCATTTTGGGGCCAATATAAGGTCCCATTCCCCTCCTGAAAAAAAAAAAGTTTCCCCTTATATTTGCAAACAATTCCCCTAGAGAAGTAGGAACAAATAACCCAGATTATCACACATTGTAACCAAAACTGTTAATAAAGTTGTTTAAGCAGAGCTTCAAGTTTTGTAATTTAGTTATTTTGATTTTTTTTTTTTCATTAATTTGAGTGACAACTGTGATAAGTCAGTAAAGGGTGAAGAAGAGTCAAGTATTAAATCTGTCTCAAATTAAAAGAGTTATAACATTTCCCGATTTCATAAAAAATGATGCACATTTTCCGTTCCTTAAAGACCCCGCCACCATTCCCCCTTTAGGGGAAAACAATACTGTGTATCTTCTGATTCTCACAACAGGTACATGTTATGACTTGATTGCACTGTTCGGTTACAGTTCATGTTCATCTCGTACATTCTGAACCTGGCCTGGATGATGGTGATGTCGCTGTGCGTTATCCCTATTGTTGGATACCTCATGCTGCGCTCCGTTTGTTCCACGGAGGTGTACAGTAAAGACGCCTCCAGCCTCAACGGATATTGCTTCAGTCTCACAGACTTCGGTAGTTGTAAAAGAAATAAGGCGTAAAAAAATGTTTGTTTCAGGTTACCTGACCTACCCTAAGAAAATGCAGTGACCCTAGAACATATTATTGAGTTTGTCAGATATTTTTTGTTTCATTTACTTTTTTTCCGATAATTACATGTTTTTTGGATAAACAAGTGTTTTGTTTTAAATGCATCCACTTCAAAACAATGTTTAAGGATATTACCAATATGTTTTGAATATTCATTCAGTTGTTAAATCTTAAAGTTGATAATTTACCAAAAAAAAAAAAAATCCCTGCCTACCTACCCAAATTTGTTGGGGCATGTAACTGAAACAAACATTTTTATTAAACCTAATATCGCTGCACGTAAGAAGGTTACAAATATGCTACTTTGGTATACATATTGGTTTAATTTTGCTATTGTGCATGGAAATATTTTTAGTGTCTTGTAACACTTAAACAGAAATAAAGGTGATTGTAGATCTCTTTTATTAAATAGTTTTAGTAACATAAAGGGAGATAATAAAAGATATGTATTCCAATAATGCAACAAAATTTTTTATGAATACAGAACTTGTTTAATGTTGCCTTCTTGTGATGTTAAATAAGATTGAATCCGCATTTTCATAATTTTTTATTTGTTTGGATTTGTATGGTATTCCATTAATAGTAGTAGTCTCCCTTTGTCTACTGAAATATTTGTGTTATGGTAGTCTTGTTCTTCAAATCCTTCATATATATACGTCCAGACCATATAATGGGTGTCATTCAGATCATGATATATTCCTAAGTGTCAATGATTCATTTGTTTTATATGCCATTTTAAAAGTTATTTTTTTGCATGGAACTTCAATATATTCTGTTGATGGAATGTGGATATCAAGGTTCTAGAATGAAATCTTCCGTTGTGTCCATGTAATCATTGTGTTTCTTTTTGTAAATAAGTATGTATAACTCAATAAACTGTCTTTGAAATAATTCTCTATTCCTGCATTGTTCAGTATTGTTCCACTGATGCAATAAATAGATTTAACTGGCCTGTTAGTAATTTTTTATTTAACTTGTTTGTTATGACAAGATGATTGTTTTCGAAATTGTGAATTGACGGTTTCTTATAAGCCTTTGAAAAAAGTTATTGGATTAATAACAATAATTTAATATATTTGGGCAATACATCTTATGTTTAAACCTATCCAATGTATAATGGGAATGATGTGCTACATGCATTGTTTACATTTTATTTATTTGCAGTATTTAATTTCCCCTTTCCATGTTTGCAGGCATCTACAGAAACTATAGCTACCCGCCCGGTATCAGCCCACCCGGACGGGAGCAGCTGTGTGGACACACCGAGCTCCGGCGGTTTTGTGATTATGTAAGCATTCTGTCCAGGAACATACCTGCGCTCCATTATCAATTTTAACAGGATTTCCCCGTCATCAAAAGTACTTTATTACTTTATTGCATAAAGTACCTGATCCTAACGGTGATGCCTCTGATATCTTTTTTGAGTTTTCCTGATAAAGAATGTTCCATTGCTAAAAAAGCTGAAAAAGTTTGTTCGCCAATGTTTTGTATTGCTGCATTGCGTTTTTCTTTAAAAAAGTGTTTCCCAAATATATGTTTGTTTCAAAAATAATCACTCCATAGGTTTCTTCAGCATGTTTGGTATACTTTTGCATGTTCCTTTTAGCTTGAAGTATCCAAGACCGGACAGTTTTTGCCTTTAAAACAGTTATACATGCTGTTGAATAAACTGTAAGGTTGTTGAGTACCAATGCATGTAGCTTAATTTGACTGCCAGTATTTATCAACATTGTGAGGTGTCTTGGAGAATTTATGATTATCTCATTTATCAAAATCACTAAGACACTCAAAGAATTTCTGATTGCCTCATTTGCATAATTAAACAACACTTATTTATCAGATATACTGGGAACCATTCTCATCATAAATTTTTAGCTCACCTGAGCTTTTGTGATTGGCTTTTGTACGTCGAGAATTGTGCGTCCTCAACATTTTCCTTGTGAAAACTCTGGAGACCACATTTATTGCCCAATCCTCATGAAACTTGCTCAGAACATTTGTCCCAATGATATCTCGGAGGACTTTGAAACTGGTCATAATGTGGGGTCAAAAACTAGGTCAAATTGAGGAAAAGACTTATGAGCACTGTAGAAAGCATATTTTTTGCCATGACACTTGCTGATGATATCTCGGCCCAGTTCTAAAATGGTTCCACTTGTTAAAAAACTTGGCCGCCAGGGGGTGGGGCAGTTTTCCTTATATGGCTATAGAAAAAGCTTGTGAACACTAGAAGTCACATTTTTTGTCTAATGAGCATGAAACTTACTCAAAACATATGTTATTATGATTTCTCAGCCGAGTTCGAAAATGGTTTCACTCTGTTGAAAAACATGGCTGCCAGGGGTCGCGGCAGTTTTCTTTATATGGCTGTATTGGAAACTTGAAAAAGCTTGTGAACACTCTATAGGTCACATTTATTGCCCAAACTTGCCCAGAACATTTGTTCTAATGATATCTTGGATGAGTTCAAAACTGGGTCATGTGGGGTCAAAAACTAGGTCACTATGTCAAATTGAATAAAAAGCTTGTGAGCACTTAGAAGTCCTATTTTTTACCCAATCTTCTTGAAATTATCTCAGATAATTTGTTTAAATAATATCTTGGACGAGTTCGAAACTGGGTCACGCGGGGTCAAAAACTATTTCACCAGGGCAAATTGAAGAAAAACTTTGTGAACACTCTAGAGGCCACATTTGTTGCCCAATCATCATGAAAATTGCTCAGAACATTTTTCCTAATGATATCTTGGACAAGTTCGAAACTGGGTCACATGGGGTCAAAAACTAGGTCACCAGGCTAAATTATCTGGTGAGCGACCTAGGGCATTATGGTCCTGACCTAGGGCCTTGTTGCCCTCTTGTTCCTATTTTCATATTGAGTGCCATATTCATTTAACAGAAAATGACATTTAGTCAACAGCTTTGTAGAGCCGATGACTTTAGGCCATACCATTGTGTATAATATATTATGTATGTCTAGAATCAAAGAATATCAAGGAAAAGGATTTTTTGGAAATGAACAGAATTAACATGCTAAAATTGACATGAATCTTGTGCATCAAATAGGACTTTTTATGATATATTGCTTAAAACATTATTTACCCCAGTTACTATACTTTTTATTGTGTTAACTACTAACTGCTTTGTCACTAATTATATTTTTGAACAACCCGTTTGTGGCATTGAAGTTTTGAAGTATTGTTTGTAGTGCATAAGCGTAGACAGTTGTACGGTGTTGAGTTCTGGTGTTGTATTAGCTCCTCAACTGTTCATTAAATTTTCTAGTGCCATTCAGATATTTGACTTGAAGCGTATTTATGCCTAATTTGTAACCCTGTTTAACTGTATGCTGTCGGATTACACTGTTTATTTTGCTACGGTCTTTTTTCCTTTATGCAATATGGCAGCTTTTAAACAAGGAAATGTTTGGTTACATGTTGAATTTAAAGGAACCTGCTGGGTAATTGACAATTTTCAAATTTTTTGTCATAGATCCCCAAAAGTAAAATACATTATATACATACACATGAAATAACACTGCTGACAATGTTGGAAATATAGTGACGTTTATGAAAAATCATTAACTGAAATGGATAAAATTATAAAGCGTTTGTAACGCTTTTCATCGGTATTTTGTAAAACGTGTATCATTTACATGATGTTAAAAATTCACAGCCATGTTTGTAAGTCAGAATGGTCGAGTGGTTAGAGTGACAATTCTTTGATGTTGGTGTTTGTAGGTTCTAGTCACGGCGGAGGCAAATTTTTTAAAATTAATTTTGCCTTTATATAATATTTGTTTTTGATTAGTCCAGCCGCTTTAGTTTTTGCATTTAAGACATTAAAAGACATTTTCAAAAATACAAAATTCTGTGAACAAGACCCTTTAGCACATTCAACATTCTTGTACTGTTGTTAATCTCCAACGTTTTCTTGAAAAGCCAGACCCAGGTAGCTCAGTTGGTAGAGCACTGGACAGTCAATCCGAGGATTGTGAGTTTGAACCCCAGCCCGGCCACATAACTTGTGTGGGGATTGGTCATGACATTATTTCTACGGCCATTCTCCCCTACCTCTGATTCAAGTAGGGTAGTTGTCAGTTACTGGCATAAGTATGTGCACTTAGTACTGGTAAACGGCTTAGATTGGCTAAGCTCTCCCAGGAAAAGTGTGAGTAGGTTAACTGACCGCGAAATCTTATATTGCCTTACTTGTCCATTTTTTATAAATGCTAGCTGGTACTTTTCAATAGAGTAATTATATTGTAAATTCTGGAAAATATTCATTTGTCCGTATGGTTTGGGACATGCTGTTCGATACGGACAATTAATTTTGCCACCCCTAATCTAGTGTGTAATCTAGAAGGGCAGAGGGGCATGGCGCTTGACTTGGAAAAAGGGCTTTTTGTGCATAGTGACACTGATAAAACGGGCATATTAGGTTTAATAGTTTTTTTCCTGAAGTAAAATTTCAAACCAATTATGATATTTTATATTACTTATATTAATTTTACGTTTGATGATTATTTAAGCCCCATTATGTACTCATTTTTATTTTCCAATATTATTACTTCTTCTTATACTTTGTTATATTATTACAAGATCAGAAAATGTATGTATTTGTTATTCATAAGCATTTCCAATGTGCAAATTAGGCAATCATACATGAACACTTATTGACAACTGTCAAACTAAAACTGTTTATGGGCAAGTCATGTTTATTAATGGTAAAATACTTCAAAGTTCTAATCTGGAATTATTTTTATTTTTAATCTTTTGTATTGTAGGATTTTTTTTGGCGCCTTAATGGATTATAAGTTGTTGCTGTTGATGATGACATTGCTACTAGTATTTGTATTAATGGTGAAAAGCTTTTGTCAAAATTGAAAATTTAGAAAACAAACATTAAAATTTAGATTGAAATCCAAATATGTATGTCCGACAAACTTGCACTCATTTTTGTAACAAAATCAGCATGTTTTATTTTATCTGGACACAAACTCGTAAGCTGAATGACCCTACAGCTGATCTTATCAGTTGGTCACAGATTACTATACCATAACATGCAATCACAAAGAGCCCTCGTTAATAGCAATACAGTCAATAGATAAGAGGGCACGAAAAGAGCAGGGTGGCGGATCAATAAAGGGGCGTGGCGCGGCGCCACGCTGATTAGGCCTAGATAAAACTCTACCTAATCTTAACAATACTTACCCTATGTTGCTAATAACTATTTCTGTTGCAACCCCCCCCCTCTCCCCCCAAAATATCAACATACATATGACAATGAAATATTTTGAAATATTTTCTCCCCGAAAATGTGCAAATATGCATCATTTTAATTGTTATAGAATTGTCATCAGCCTCTATTTACAGACACTTCTAATTAAGTAGTAATGCAATATAAAATTCCTAATGGTTATTTCAATTGTATTTGTTTGATAAAAAAACAAAACATCCATTATGTTAAAACTGTTCATTTAATGCAAGAACTCATTATAATAACATTGAAGGTACTTGGATGCTTAATATGAGGCGCGTCGTGGGAAAACCGGTCTTAATGCAAGTGCGTAAAGTGTCGTCCCGGATTAGCCTGTGCAGTCCGCACAGGCTAATCCAGGACGGCACTTTCCGCCTACAGTGGATATATGTTTAGAAGAGACTTCCTTGAAACAGAAAATACCATAAAAGGGAAAGTGCCGTCCCGGATTAGCCTGTGCAGACTGCACAGACTAGTCCGGGATGACACTTTACACACATGCATTAAGACCGGTTTTCTCACAACGCGCCACATATATTATTGCTAACAAATGGATCTCACATACAAATCAGTCATGTATTGTTGTGCGTGATACATGTTTTGTATTATATAAATATCATATGGCAGCATGTGTGACATTGATATTGTCAATACGTTATATTGTCAACCCAAAGGCAGAATGTTACTTAGGTGAATGCCGAGTAGTGACATTTAGTTTCGAGGGTCGACAATATCAATAACACACACGCTGCCATTTGATATTTATCTTATTATACAGAACAAAACTGAGTTTAAAAAAAGGCTAACCACATGCTTAATTCTACCCATCGAGATTGAAGAATGCCTAAATCTTCTTTCATCTTCAGATATATTTGCAAACTATTTTTCTGACAGTTAACTTTGAAGAAAATCGCTTGTTTACACATTGAATAGTGACATCACAACTATAAGACATCACGACAAGGGAGGCAATCTTTTCATGGTGTGGCCAAAAAAGCATTGAATAGTGACGTCACAACTATAAGACATCACGACAAGGGAGGCAATCTTTTCATGGTGTGGCCAAAAAAACTGACATAGTTACTTGCCCTTATAAGACATTCAAAATGTCAGCACGGTCACATGACCTGACTGTCACTTTTGCTTGTTCACGTGTCAACAAGGTTGAAATGTTTTTTACAGTAAAAATATCTCTTTCTCGGGTAAAGGGAATTTATCATTGTAGACAAAAGTGAGGTAATTAATGTTATTACACCTCACGTGACCACTCTGTGTATTTTGTCCATAGACCAAAAGTTATATCACAGGGTAATATTTTTTCATATCACCCTCATGTGGAGCTAAAAATAGAACAGCGATTTATTTATTTTTTTAAAACAAAAACAAAACTGAACAACTATGCAACTTTTACCTCCAAAGTATTGACTATCCTCTGCATTTTATAATTAATATCCAGCTACAAACATGTGCAATTCCTTTTTGTATCCACAAAGCTTAACATTTTTATATCAATTTTTCACGTGAACTGTGCTAAACAGAAATGCCTTTTCGAATTCGCCATGACTGGTCAGAATGTATCTTTAAATTCGTATTTTGTTTCCAGACCTGTATCCGATTATCAATATTGGCGTCCAAAATTATTTTAGGCATCATCCATCATCCATCAGTCCATAGAAAACTGGACCGCCTCGGTTGATATAAGATTTCTTGGGTTGATATTATTTTATATCACCCTCTCAGCCATGTGTTATTTATATAATAGTAATCTATAGCCTCATCAATATTGTTCATGTTCACTCCTTACCTTTACTCATGTTTTCACAAATTGAGTTAGTCTGCAATTTGACAATTTCAAGAGAATTTGTATTCTGATTTCAGATCGAAATGTCAGGGCCATTGTTCTGTGTGGCATTTGTTGGCGCAGTACTGATTTGCCTAGGAATGGTAGGTGTTCTGTAAAAGATGATATGTAATGTATGTGTTGATATGTACATGTAATGCAAGCAGAAGAACTTTATAAGGAATGTGTTAAACTTCTGTGAATTCATTAACCTATTGAATATTATTGAAATGACATGTGATATGCAAGGTAGATGCTTAACAGTTTTGATTTTGCACAGAAAAACTGTTATTTATAAATATTTTCATCTGGAAGTGTGAAAATATGCTTCATTTTCAAATATTTTTAAAATTTTAATAGCCATTTTTAATATTTTAAAAACAACCTTTCTTCATTTTCAAAATATTTTATACAGAATCTGCCTACGAAGACGACACTTTACGCAGATGTATTAAGCCCAGGTTTCCCACAACACACCTCATATCAATACAATTTGTATTTCAGCTTCACTTTATGGTAAGCCTGGCTGCCAACTACACGCGGATAAGAATTTCCAAAGAGTTGACTGATCTGAGAGACGCGGTGGACATAGAGGAACTTGAACTTCACTCCAACGACATCGACAAAACCTCATCACAGTACTGACATACGTCGCGCTGGCTGGATCCCGCATCGAGGCTGACGGAGAAACCGAATGATCGGAGGGAGTATTACGACGAGGACGGTAATAGCGTCTGCTCCGAGGAAGGCCTCGATGATGGAAGACGATGATTAACCTGACCAAAAGACATTCTTTGATACGTGTATGTGTCTGTACAGGGCTTGTATTTATAAAGAATCTTAGTCAAAAATTAAGAAAAATCTTAAAATTATGTAATGTTATGATTGAAATATCTAGCAAAGAAATTATTGGCACATTAGTTGCAATATCATTTAAAATGTACAAATATTTAGTATTTGTTATGTATATGTTCCAAAGCATAGGGTTTCAAATACAAGATCCAATTTTGACTTATATTGAACTTAAGTTAAGAATAACCTGAGAATCTCTATAACTATGGACCCAGAGCATATTTGCGTGTGTCTGTATGGTGTACAGAGCTTCTTGGTATGTGTTAGTACTGGTTGTCCCTTCAAAATGATTTTACTGTTTGCAATAATGAGCAGGTCTTTTTATCGTTGTATAGTTTGTAACAATTTGCCAGTCTTTTCACTTGTGTGTAATGTGCAATTTAACTTTTTGTATTAATAAAACAGTGTGACTTAATAAGGTTGTGAATTTGTGAATTGTGAATTAGACCGATTGAAATATCTTCAACATTTTGTTCTAGGTGGTTCATGTTTTGGTTTTTTCCATCTAGTCTAATGTATAAATACCTATTTTCATTTGTGAATATTTCCCAACTGAGAATGGATTATATTAAGTAAATAATTTTTAACAAACAATTATATATATATATTTTTATAAATATACGTATACATATTAAACAGAATTAATGGCATTTCAAAGCCTGTCGAATGATGTGTGAATTCATGCCTCCATTAATGGCATGCCACAATTCTTAGAATTTGTATGGATAGTTTCATAGGTATTTTCGTAAGAAGCATTCCATATGCATGTTGGTGAATTCACCATTCGCATGTGAACTTTTGTATTATGACTGTCAATCATTCCTATTTTACACGAAACATTCCATTATTTTGTGTTCATGTAGGGTCAGCAACCCCTGTGCACATGTACAACTCTGTTTAATAGTTAAAAATGCTGTATTGACAAAATGGTGTTTTTATGATATTTAAGCAATAGTTTTCAGCTGAACTTATTCCAAATCTTTGTTTCCTGAGGGAAACATGTTAAACGGACCTGTTGACAGATTGGCAAATCGACAATTTCCAAAATTTGTGTCACCAATTCCAAAAAAGTAAATACAATATATATATAAAGGAGCATATTATCACTAATGACACAGAAATATACTCTCAATAATGTGTCTTATGTGAATAAAAATCAATTGAAATTTCATAATTTATAAGGAACTTGTAATGCTTTTCACCGATATTTAAAAAAAACACAGTGTATATCACTTACATAGCATTAAAAATGCTCACCTATTCATATGCCATTGGGAGCACATGTTGTTTGTAGGCATCAATGTTGTTAAACCTAATTTGTAGACTTTAATAATGTGTTAATGTTCCTGATAAAAGATATTCTTTAAATAGACTTCCAGTATATATTGAGTTTGAATAATCAATAAAACTGTTAAAGTTTTCGTGCTATCATCGAATTTGAATTCTGCAACATAATCATGCAGACTGGAAATTAAAATTCCATTTTGCTGTTTTTAAAGTTACGGAATAGAACAGGTGAATGCTGTAACCTTGATAAATCTTTGGCTGACAATTTTCAACAGGGTTGATAATAGAATTGTAGTATTTAAGTATTTTTTTTTTCTTTGGCGGTGGGGTACCAAAAAATGTGTTTTCACTATTGGAGTTCTGTATATTTAACTTAAATACAATACACAGCATTTTACATTTCAGAAAAGATGATTTGATATTATATATTTGGACTTGACAGTTTTTTTTCATATATATATATATTTAAAAGTAGTCAGTCTGTTTAATTAAGTATCTGTTAATTTTATACAACTGCACCTCATTCATAAAACCCATAAATGTTTCGTGTAATTATATAAAATAAGGTGAAAATAGCAATTCCATACTGAACTTTTTAATTCTGTTTTATGGAAACACCATATTTGCCAACAAACGTACAAAATATTGGCCGTTATCCAGATTCACGTTCTTACAATGAGGGGCATCATGAGAAAACCAATCTTAATGCATGTGCGTAAAGTGTCGTCCCGGATTAGCATGTGCAGTCTGTACAGGCTAATCCGGGATGACACTGTCCGCTTTTATGGTGTTGCTTTAAGGAAGTCTCTTCTAACCATTAGGTGGAAAGTGCAGTCCTGGATCAGCCTGTGCGGACTGCACAGGCTGATGGGGGACGACACTTTAGGCACATGCATTAAGCCTGGTTTTCCCATGACGCGCCTCCAATATTGAAAGTTCTTGCCTGTGTATTCAAATTAATAAACATCTCGCAATGACGCAAGCACGAACTTTGTCAGATGATCAACTTTAAAGATGTGCTTACGAGAAATAATGTCAAAATTTGCAATTAATTACTATTCCTAGCATGCCCCATACACTCTTACTTCTTGAACCAGGGCTCGTATTCCAGAAACATCTTAGGCGAAATCCCATCCTTAGCCTTTAAATCGTATTTTTTTCTTAAGCATTTTATTCCATATTGTATACTTGAAATTCTGTTAAATGTTAAATAATTATCAACTTATTATCTATTACTATTTACTTAACTGTAAATGGATTCATTAATTTATTTGTAGTTTTAAAAATATTACCTTACAAACATTGGAACTTAAGTGAAAATATTTTAGGATAAACTAAGATGTTTCTGGAATATTGGCCCAGATGTATATATCATCTTCAATGTTTGATAATACATTGTGTCTGTAATCGAGCATATCACCTGATGGCGTTTGTGTATTTGAATAAGTATTTTGTTTTGCTGTATCAATTATGAAGATGGTCAGGTATCCAGCCAGCAGTTATTTATTTGTTTCTTTGTATTATTAACATGTTTTCTTTCATTTGTGTATTAATATTTTTGTTACATTTTTTTTTTTAATGTAACATTAATTATGTGAATTTAATATATTTTCAACATAAATATGTTGCAAATTGCCATCCTCCGAAAGGAAATTTATTAAACCATTTCTAGTACATGTTTTTACATGGAAAACCATAATTATGTCATTGTTATTTTAACATACATGTAATTTATGTTTGTTTATAACCTTTTAAGATATTGTAAATAGTTTTATAATGTTTATTTGCAAAAAAAATAAAATATTTTAAATTACCAACCTCCGAAAGGAAATTGATGAAACTATTTTATGTAAATGTTTTTTACATTGAAAACCATTACAATGTTATTGTCATTTAATGTTTGTTTATAACCATTCAAGATATTGTAAATAGATAAATAACAAATCATACATGTAATTAGTATATGAGGCGTGTCGTGGGAAAACCAGACTTAATGCATGTGCGCTAAGTGTCGTCCTGGATTAGCCTGTGCAGTCCGCATAGGCTAATCGGGGACGGCACTTTCCGCGTTTATGGTATTTTCTGTTTTAAGGAAGCCTCTTCTAAACATTGATCCACTGTAGGCGGAAAGTGCCGTCCTGGATTAGCCTGTGCGGACTGCACAAGCTAATCCGGGACGACACTTTACGCACATGCATTAAGTCTGGTTTTCCAATGATGCGCTTCATATGTAGTAACTATATATAACATTCATACATTCATTTGTAATTCCAATTATTAGGGACAAGTTTCCAAAATAAAAGAGGGTGTCATTCTAACAACTTTTTAGAGACAACCCACGTTTATTTAATCATTTCCCCATTAATGAGGGCAAAATGTTAAAATTGGTACAATATTTACACCTGTCTAAAAATCATGTTTTTTTTCTTAATCCATCATTTTTGCTTTATTGTAATTACAAATAAACTTGTATATACCATAGTTTTTTTTATTTTTATAGAAGAAATACTCAGAACACAATACATTCATTTTTATATAAGTTTGACTGAACAGTTAATGCTTGCTTTATGCTTACAACTTGAGTCTGAAAAAAAAAATGTTTATATTTACCAAACAAATAGATTTTTTTTATAGATTGTTCTTCAACAGCAGGTTTTCCGTGCTTCAGGTAGTTAATTTATTTGTTTGGTTATCCAACATTATCAGTTATTCCTTCATAATACTAAAAATTAGCCTTAAGTGCAGTCATTCTTGTCACATATCATAAGAATTGTTCATTGTAATGCTTTTTGATGGCCATACATGTATGTTTATATTAATTAATCGCATTGTACATAAAAAATATCCACAATGTTTTCGCATAGCATATCATTTCTGCAAGTACGCTAAGTAAGGACACTGCTAATTTTTGGTTTCCCTAAATATTGGGATGCAAACGAAATTGATGTTAATGCGTGATGATATTTAATGAACACATTATTTCTTTTCGATGATGCATATATTTGTAAGAATCTTAAAAGTATGGAAATTTAACACGCCAAAATGTTTGTTAAGTGGTATATGGTATAGCGTACTTCTATAAGTATGTTTGTAAAAATAGGGCAGTTGTCAGTTACTGTTTGTGCACTTAGTACTGGTATACTGCTTAGATCGGCTAAGCTTCCAGGAAAAGTGTGAGTAGGTTAACTGACCGTGATATGACTGAAATTCTATTAAGAAAAACGGTGAAAAAATCCAAACAAAACAAACATTTGTAAAAATGTGTGAAATAAGTGTCCCAATACTTACGATACTTACAGTACTCTTGGTAGAGATTTCGATTGACCAATTGGAGTGCAGCTGTCTGTTACATTCTCAGAAAAAAAAATAAAAATGCAAAGAATATTATTGGTGATAGGTTGTTCGTCTTTTTGATTGTCTAACATTTTACATGTCTATTCACAAGTGTCTCAGGTAAATCTTAACATATTTAACTTAAGATAAATTTGAAATTTATTGATTTATATTCAAACTAAGGTAAATTAAGTAGCAAATATTCACTTTTTACTAGAATAACATTATCTTAATGAACATTGCGCCTTACATGAAATTGTCTTTGAGAATTTCATTATTTTAAAAAATTAACTTTTTTACCAGGGAGCTTTGTGAATACTGGCCCTGATATATTTATTTCAGGCACGTCGTGGGAAAACCGGACTTAATGCTTGTGCGTAAAGTGTCGTCCCGGATTAGCCTGTGCAGTCCGCACAGGCTAATCCTGGACGGCACTTTCCACCTACAGTGGATTTATGTTTAGAAGAGACTTCCTTGAAACAAAAAATACCATAAAAGCGGAAAGTGTCGTCCCGGATTAGCCTGTGCAGACTGCACAGGCTAATCCGGGACAACACTTTACGCACATGATTTAAGTCCGGTTTCCCAATGACGCGCTTCATTTCATGTATTTCAAAAGCCTTAACCTTCAAAAGGCTTATGATCTGAGGTCCCTACGGTCCACTTTTAGCAGAACCCTTTTTTGTGCTCTGTAGAACATTCATACTAATATCATTATAATCTACAACATAGCATCGTATGTGAAAAAAACAAACCATATCATTTTATTATAGATTATTATGTATTGTTTTATATTACTTTTTATATGTGTACTAATAATGGAACTATTTTAATGTGTATTTCTTCTACTGATCTTATTAAAGGTGTAAATAATAAAACTCTTTTTGTGTTCTTGGTTGCAGTGTTATTGTAGCAAGTGCTGCTATAAATGGAGTCTGATAAGATCAATCGATTGTCCAATCCAAAAATTAGAAATTGCCAATAACACAATAAGTAGGTTTTCTGTAAATAGCATCCAGAATGCAATCTCACTATCTCCACCATGATACTGATGTAAGCATTAAACATTTTCTTCATTTCAATGGAAAATAAAATGTTCTACACAACCATGTGCATATACCGGGTAAAAAATCTCTAAGTATCAGCGCACACCTCGCATTATTTATTGTCCGAGAACAAATTTTACTTATTAGATATTCCTCAAAATACCACAAGTCGCTTTGTGATTCTACTATTAACATTCTTGTGATTGTGTGTTCTGTAACTCTGAAATTCTGATGGAATTGAACACAATTAAATAGGCTTTCTATGTGATGTATGTCGGATCACACAAAAAAAAAAAAAAAGTTTTATTCACAAATGTAGTAAACAATATTTAACAAAACATATAATTAAACAAGATTCTGTGTTTGATAACACACATGCCCCCGGTTGGTGCTGGATAGCCCATTTCTTAGTCCAAATTAGGTCAAGGTCAAAGTGAGGTTGGGTGATATGAGTGGATTGGGGATAGTCATAAGCAACAACTGTGTAAGTATCAAAGTGTTGTAGCAAGCGTGTTGGTGCTAGACGAAACGGTAAAATATAGTTTACCTAGAAACAGCCCATTTGAATTATTCTAAGTGCAAATTAGGTCAAGGTCAAAGTGAGGTTGGGTGATATGGGTGGATAGGGAATGGTCATAAGCAACAACTGCAAGTATTAAAGTGTTGTAGTAAGCAGTGTTGGTACTAGAGGAAACGGTAAAATCTCAACCTTGTCATGGAAGGACGGATGGAAGGACGGACAGGACAATCACTATATGCCTCCTGCATCAGGTGCATAAAAAGCAGCAATGTAGATTCATCTGATTGCTTTCCTTATTCATAGGAAGGTGTGTTGAAGTCTTACTTTTATCACTATTATGATAATGATATTATTAATAGCTCTAAAATTTGTCAATAGTTTCACAAACATTGCACATGTAAAACATCTAACTAGCCTCTGGAGAAATGTAAGTGTGTTTTGTAGTTGTTAATATTTTTATTCCACATAATGAGGTAACTGTGTGATAAAGAATTAGATCTAAAATAGTTCGAATGAAGAATTTCCTATACCAAAGGGAGAATACTCTGGCAGAATGTTACTGATGACTTGATGAAAAGGCATCCTCAGCAAAGAGTACTGCATTGAGGGTTATAAACAAAAAACAGAAGAAAAAAATACTACAGAAAACTGTTTTGGTTTATAAACTAATATAGGAAAACAAGTACTCAAGAAAACTCTGTTGTGCTTTATAAACAAAGACAGGAAAACAAATACTGCAGATAACTGTGTTTTGGTTTATAAACTAAGATAGGAAAACAACTACTCAAGAAAAGTGTGAGTTGTGGTTTATAAACAAAGACGAGAAAACAAGTACTAAAGAAAACTGTGAGTTGTGGTTTATAAACTAAGACAGAAATACAAGTACTTAAGAAAAGCTGTGAGTTGTGGTTTATAAACTAAGACGTAAATACAAGTACTTAAGAAAAGCTGTGAGTTGTGGTTTATAAACTAAGACGGAAATACAAGTACTTAAGAAAAGCAATGAGTTGTGGTTTATAAACAAATATAGGAAAACAACTCAAAAATGTGTGTGTTGTGGTTTATAAACTAAGATAGAAAAACAAGTACCGGTACTCAAGGAAAGTGTGAGTTGTGGTTTATAAACTAAGATAGGAAAACAAGTACTCAATAAAATTGTGAGTTGTGGTTTATAAACAAATATAGGAGAACAGTAATGAAGAAGTTTCAAGTTTGAGCTGTTGTTGATAAACAATGATAGGAAAGTAAGTACAAAAGAAGTGTGAGTTGCAGTTTATAAACAAAGATAAGACAGAACAGAATTTTATTACACATAAACTTAACAGTTTATAGTGTTTAAGATATCAATAATACAATTTACATTATAGTAAGTGATAATTCACAGAATATTTAATATTTCTAGAACTGGATGAACTTTACAAGATATATATGCTGGAATTCAACAAAACTTTATGGGAAGTTTCATTACCAAGAGGAGGTGTGCATACTACCAGGACATTCGGCTTCAATGATTTTTGTCAGAGTTATGGGACTATGAAGATTTATGAAATCAGTATATAGTGCAATATTCTTGACTTTCTTGTCCATGCTATTTCTCAGCAACTACTTGCTGGAATTCAACAAAACTTTATGAGAAGCTTCATTACCAAGAGGTGTGCATACTACCAGGACGTTCTGCTTCAATGATTTGTCTCAGAGTTATGGGACTAAGAACATTTCTAAAATTAGTATATACTGCATAAATTCTTGTCCGGGCTATTTCTCAGCAACTACTGGCTTGATTTCAATAAACTTTATGGGAAGCTTCATTGCCAAAATGAGGTGTGCATAATAGCAGGATGTTCTGCTTCAATGATTTTTCTTGGAGTTATGGGACTTTGAAAAATTCTGACATATAGTATATAGTACACAATTCTTGTCCGGGCTATTTTTCAGCAACTACTGGCCAGATTTCAATGAAATTTTATGGGAAGCTTCATTGCAAAGAGGTGTGCATATTAGCAGGATGTTCCACTTCAATTATTTTTCTTAGAGTTATGGGACATCAGAAATATAGTAGACATTTCTATAGATTTTTAGTCATTTTAATATCTTTGCCCTTCTCATTGCATTTATATTGCTTGACAAAGCGCATTGGGGAGCATCAATCAGTTTTACTGATATCTTTGTTTGTTTATTGTACTGAAGTGACTTCTTCACAGATTTTTTTAGATTAAAAACAGCAAACATGGGTGTACATTGTAAATTAGTTTAGTAACAAATTTCGCATTAGTTTACAAATGAAACAAACAACATGTGACATTTTTGTTGTTTTCTCAGTTGGTAGATTGTGGACTGTCAATCCGGGGATCCTGAGTTCGAATCCCAGCCCAGCCACATAACTTGTGTGGGGATTGGTCATAAAATTATTTCAACGGCCATTCTCCCCCTACCTCTGATTCAAGTAGGGCAGTTGTCAGTCACTGGCATTAGTATGTGCACTTAGTTATGGTAAACTGCTTAGAGCGGCTAAGCTAGCCCAGGAAAAGTGTGAGTAGGTTAACTTACCGCCGTGATATGACTGAAATACTGTTAAAAACTGCGAAAAATCAAAATAAACAAACAAACAAAAGTTTTCAATCATTATACAATACTACTGAATCAGATGAGCAAGAAAATGAAACAAATTGCATGAATATTTGTTTATGTGTGCTTAAATTTTGGGAATTAAACATTGCAAAATGTTATTGATGTTTTTTCTGGCTTCTGTGTCTATGTAGAGACAATATGGAAGATACTGGTAAGTGTAAAAATTTAAAAACACACAAAAAAAGCTTAATGTGAGAAAATCACTTTAGTTACAGAATGCTTTTCACTTCGTTTTTTGCGCTCGGGTATACACAGGTGGCAGTATTTACTGCATGTCTCGTTTTGTTCAAGTTACATGCATTGTTTTGATACGGAATGTCCTGCCATAGAATGTACATGCAGATTAAGTGATTTTTTGTTCACATTAATTCTGTTAGGAAATTGAGACTCTGTCATGTGTTGTAAATGTACAACTGGTAAAAATAATATGAACAATAAAATTGTAATATCATCTCTGTTTTCTAAGTTATTTTGAAAAAAATATAACAAGTGATTTGATAGTGGAAAGAAAATATAGTCAAATCATTGGCCCATAGTTTTTCACAAATTTGCTCTTGTGCTTTTTCAACAACATTTTATTAACACACTATTTCTGTTGAAGAAGGAAAGCTTTAAACTTCCCAAATACTCACTCACTGTTATCCCAGAAGAATCCTTACAGAAATCTATGAACACAACAGGCAAGGGTATTTTGTAAAGTACACCAATCAAATTAAAATCAGCTCTTAAAATACACATAAGGATCTGAGGACGATCAAAAGGTCATGATCTGGTGAGTGGTGACTTTTCATTCAGCCAATCGGAAACATGTTTGTATGATCTTCAAAATGAAAGAAGAAAATTTGTATTTTGCAGTGTGACAAGTACAATCTCATTAACATCTGTTCCTAAATATGCTACGCAATAGGATCTGAGGACAACCAATAGGTCATGTTCTGGTGACCTTTCTGTTAACCGATCAGATCCTTGCTTTTTATGGTCTTGAAAGTGAAAGTAGAAAATTAGTATTTCTCAGGGTGTATCTGATTAATATCAGGCTTCATTGTAAAGCCTGTTCATAACTTTTATTTTGTTCTCTCACTTGCTAGATACTGTAACAATTTTTGAAAGGAATATGTTAACATTGACAATGACTACACGTATCTATATGAAAACTTGTTTCTTTGCCAGAAACGACTACATGTCATCAAGAATATTAATCTGTACAAGATTTAGAATAACGAATTAAGACAATTTCTATTTCCTCCATGTCCTAACTTTACATTGATTTTGTAAAAAAATGATGTAATATTTCAGCAAATGTGTACAGACATGTTTTTATCACAATTGTTTTAAATCCACTTTGACATAGCAGTTAAAGAGAAAAAAATTCTGCATACGTCTTTTTATTATACCTCACTTGTCTACAATGATAAATTCCCATTACCCGAGAAAGAGATATTTTGACTGTCAAAAACAGTTCAACCTTTCTGACACGTGACCAAGAGAAAGTGACTGTCAAGTCATGTGATCCCGCTGACATTTTGAATGTAATATAAGTTCAAGTAACTGCATCAGTTTTTTAAGCCAAATCATGAAAAGATTGCTTCCCTTGTCGAGACGTCACTGTTCGATGTGTAAACAAGCGATTCTCTTCATTGTTAACTGTCAGAGAAATAGTTTGCAAGTATTTCTGAATATGAAATAAGATTTAGGCAATTTTCAATCATGATGGGCAGAATTAAGCATGGGTTTACCATTTTTTACTCAAATTTGTACGGTATGATAAAATAAATATCAAATGACAGCGTGTGCGACATTGATATTGTCAACCCTCTAAACGGGTCAAATCTGTTATATAATGTCAAATCTGTAACAGTACTGCATGATCTCCCTTGTTATGATGTGCAGCTACACAACATTCTTTAAATAGCCATCATGTCACAAACACTAGCAAAATTTCGCTTTTTCTGCACATGCGCAAAGGTAAAGAGGCAGAATATAGTTCCAACAAAAGTAAATACAAACACTTGTAAAATCAAAGTTTTGCACGAAGCTAATGTGACCTGGTTTAAATATATATTAAAGTGCTATGCAGCGTGTTTACCTTTTAACAGGTGTTTTGGGTTTTATTACATTTCCGTTATGCCGCACATGGGCAATTTACCAAAATAAATGTCTAACATGGGCAGTGAATCATTAAGAAAGTATTTTAATTACCCAGAATACATTGTGCAAACTTGCACAGGTCTGTTTTGACCAGTGTGCACACAATGGCTACACAATTGATTTTACAGTCATGGGAGACAACTCTTAAAATAGAAAAGGAAATATTTTAAGTAAGGACGGTTAATCTATAAAGCAAACAAAATTCCAAAAGGACAGTTTTTAATTTATAAACAAACAAAACTTCTGGTGCTAATAACAATCAACTTCTATTTATATGTGAGGCGTGTCGTGGAAAAACCGGGCTTAATGCATGTGCGTAAAGTGCCGTCCTGAATTAGCCTGTGCAGTCCGCACAGGCTAATCCGTGACAACACTTTCTGCCTACAGTGGATTTATGTTTAGAAGAGACCTCCTTGAAACAGAAAATACCAACAAAAAAACAAGTGCCGCCCCAGATTAGCCTGTGCAGACTGCAGAGGCTAATCCGGAACACTTTACGCACATGCATTAAGCCTGGTTTTCTCACAACACGGCTCATATCAATCACAGATGTGTGGAATAATTTCATGCAATATTACAACAATTTCAATGACAAAATGCAAATATAAATGTGGAAAGCTAGCACAATGGAACATTCATTGAATGTATAACTAGATGAGAATATGTAATGAATGAACAATTATGCAAACTTAGTAATCTCTGCATATGTATATCTGTTAAGCACCGTTAATGTGTCAATGACTTTCTACACATTTTCAGCTACTTAAGCAAAGAAAAATCTTGATTTGTTAAAAAATGTGTTTACGCCTGCTTTTTGCTGCATAACAATAAAAGACTGCTGTTTTACCATGGTTTATAAAAGTTATCATTTTGTTTCTGAAGAATAAACAATACATCCTACAATTTTAATTTGAAACGCATCCAATTTAAAATGATGAAACTTGTACAATTATTCTTTTATTGCTTAGACATGTTATCCAACAGTAATAAAAAAAGAGCTGTTGTGTAATTTTTCTGTGGTCTATTCAAAACAGCATATAAATCGTAAATGAAATCAGAATCCGTATAATAATATGCGGATGTATTTACTCTGTGTATACAATTTTCGTCAGTTTGACCCACTTCACATAAAATTCTCTATCAATAAACTTGTATACATTGCAGAAAACAAGAAATGAGATCAACATGAATGTAATAAATCCCGAATATCTGTACAAATCCATGTTCTGAGACACCATACAAGTGCAATACATACAAATATCCTTATCGACCAGTTACACAATTTACTATCTGCCAACTCTTGCATAATAAGTTATCGTAGATATCTACTTCAAATTTCACATGTACGATAAAGAAGTTAGCATTCAATATTTGAAACAATGTGAACATTACATCAAACATCATTTCTAAGCAAGTCACAAACCAAAAAATGAAAGACAAAATTTAAACCAAACAAGAGCTGTCTGAGAATAACACGCTCCACTATGCGAAGTACAGTCAAAACGCGATACTTTGAATCAGGATACTACGAAAAGACGGGATACTACGAATAAGGCTGTCGGTCCCACCCATCTTCCTTATATGTTTAACTAAAAAAAGATGCGATACAATGAATTCGCGATACTACCAAAGATGCGTTACTAAGAACACATTTTCCGGTCCCATCATAATGTTTGCTTTTAAATGTTAATGCGATAAGTACTGCGAATCGTATTGTCACGGAGACTTTTCACACCTTCTCACAGAAGATTTCACACCTCTGCCCGATCAGACACTAAGCCAGTTCGTTTGCACCAGGGACAAACTTAAGAGCAACTTAAGAGTTTTTAGCAAGTCTAGTTACCATTTGAAGCCAGTTTAAATGATGAAGTGTGAGATTGGACTAAATGATTTTTGCGTTTGCCAATAATATGCCATTGCGAACTAGATATTTGTTGGTCTTAAGTTTTTCTTTGTAATGCAAAGACATACACAAGTGTATTGTTAAATGCAATTAATATAATAAGTGCAATAATGTTCGTCAACTCTACGACATGACGCAAATTAACCCTTCATGTAAGAAGTTTCATTTACTACTGTTATTTCATAAAGATGCGATACTACGAAAAACGCGATACAACGAACAAATCCGTGTCTCCCGTGCCTATTCGTAGTATCGCGTTTCGACTGTATTTCAGTTGGTACATGTACATATTTTGGAAAGTGGAAGGGGGGGCATACATTTGTTGAAGGAGCTGAGTTATGGCAATTATTTCATCAATTTATTCCAAGTTTCAAGTAAATACCTCAAGTAATTTCGAAATTATAAGACTTTGGAACAAAAACTTTAACCCCAAAATCCATGTGAAAAGTGGGCATACCTGTGTCAAAATACAAAATAGCGTTATGTGGATTGTGGAACCTGATGCTGTAGTTAATGACAAAGGTATATTCCAAGTTTCAAGTGATTAACCTATCAAGTTTTGAAGTTATAAAACTTTTGAATAAAAAATTATAAGACTTTGGAACAAAAACTTAAACCCCAGAATCCATGTGAAAAGTGGGCATAGCTGTGTCAAAATACAAAACAGGGTTATGTGGATTGTGGCATATAATGCTGTAGTTAAGGACAAAGGTATATTCCAAGTTTCAAGTGATTAACCTAAGTTTTGAAGTTATAAAACTTTTGAATAAAAAACTCAATCTGAAAATCTACGTGAAAAGGGAAACAACTATGCCAAAATACAAATAGTGTTATCGGAAATGTTGCACCTGATGCTGGAGGTGACAGCAAAGGTATATTTCAAGTTTCAAGACAATAACTTGTGTAGTTTTGAAGTTACAAGAATTTTGATATAAACTTTCACCAGAAAATATATGTGAATAAGGGGCATAACTCTGCAAAAATACAAAACATAGTTAGGTGGAATGTTGCACCTGATGCCAGAGTTAATGACAAAAGTATACTCTAAGTTTCAAGTGAATAACTTATGTAGTTTTGAAGCTACAATCTACTTTTGAATATAAACTTTATCCAGAAAATCTATGTGAAAAGGGGGCATAACATAAAATACAAAACCGAGTTATGAGGAATTTTGCTGGGATTGATGACACAGGTATATTCCAATTTTCAAGTAAATAATTTATGTAGTTTTGAAGTTACAAGACTTTTGAATATAAACTTTAACCAAGATCAGACGCGGACACGACGCAGAGACCAGTATGAAAGCTCACCTATTCTTTGAATAGTCAAGCTAAAAATGAAAGACATAAAAATTAAAGACCTGTTATGCTAATGGTAAAGAAACACATATCTGATCTGGTTTGGCCTTAAAACAATTGTTAGGTTTTACATGAGGCAAATGGTTACAACAGAAGCAGTCTGTAACAATGACAAGAGGGCCATGATGGCCCTAGGTCGCTCACCTGAGTTAAAGGCATCATAATGGCTTATAACAAGAGGGCCAAATGGAACTGCAGCACTTACCTGAGTATAAAGTTCTGGGCCTTGCAGTTTTAAGAGAAGATTTGTATAGTCTATATAAACCATGTGACCCACAGGGCATGGCCACTTTCTACCCCAGAGGTATAATTTGAACAAATATTTGTAGAGGACCACAATACAATATTACATACCAAATATGAAACCAATGGGCCTTGTGGTTTCAGAGGAGATTTTAAAAGTCATTTTGCTATTAAAATCTATATAAACTATGTGACCCACAGTGCATAGCCATTTTTTACCCCAGGGGCATCATTTGAACAATCTTTGGAGAGGACCACTATACAATGTTGCATACCAATTAGTATATTTTTAGTAATGGTGACCTTGACCCCACCCACCCGATATGCAATCCCAAGCGAGGTCTTGATATAAGATATATGCAATCCCAAGTGAGGTCTTGATATAAAATATCTATGTATGAAGTTTCATTAAAATATCTCAGTATGTTCTCAATAGTGACCTTGACCCCATCCATCCCATATGTAATCCTAAGCGAGGTCTCGATATAAGGTATCTAAGTAAGAAGTTTCATTAAAATATCTCAATGCGTTCTCAAGTTATTGAGCATAAACCGTTTTTCTATTTTTAATAATAGTGACCTTGACCTTGACCCCACCCACCCCATAAGCAACCCAAGTGAGGTCTCAATATAAGATATGTGTATTCAGTTTCATTAAAATATCGCAATGCATTCTCAAGTTATTGAGCTAAAACCATTTTTCTATTTTTAGTAACAGTGACCTTGACCCCACCCAACCCATATGCAATTCCAAGCAAGGTCTCGATATTAGGTATTTATGTACCAAGTTTCATTAAAATAGCCCAATGCGTTCTCAAGATATTTAGCAGAAGCCATTTTTCTATTTTTAATAACAGTGACCTTAAACTTGACCCCACCTATCCCATATGCAATCTCAAGTGAGGTCTTGATATAAGGTATTTATGTATTAAGTTTCATTAAAATATCTCAATGAGTTCTTAAGATATTGAGCGGAAACCATTATTCTATTTTTAGTAACAGTTACCTTGACCCCCCCACCCCATATGCGATCCCAAGCAAGGTCTCGATGTAAGGTATCTATGTATTAAGTTTCATTGAAATATCTCAATGTGTTTTCCAGTTATTGAGCAGAAACTGTTTTTCTATTTTTAGTAACAGTGACCATAAACTTGACCCCACCCACCCCATATGCAATCCCAAGTGAGGTCTCGATATAAGGTATCAATGTATTAAGTTTCATTAAAATATCTCAATGCGTTCTTAAGTTATTGAGGGGAAACCGTTCTTCTTTTTTTAGTAACAGTTACCTTGACCTTGACCCCACCCACCACATATGCAATTTCAATCGAAGCCTCGATATAAGGTATCTATGTATTAAATTTAATTAAAATATCTCAATGCGTTCTGAAGTCATTGAGCGGAAACCGTTTTTTTATTTTTAGTATCAGTGACCTTGACCTTGACCCCACCCACCCCATTAGCAATCCCAAGTGAGGTCTCGCTATAAGGTATCTATGTATGAAGTTTCACTACAATAGCTCAATAGCTGCTCGCCGATCACCCGCCTGCCCAACAAAATACGCCAATCTAGTAACAAAAATTTTTATTCGAAAAGTTTGGTTAACAAAACACTGGGTCTTGTGGTTTCAGAGGAGAAGATTTAAAAGTCATTTAGCTATTTAAGTTTATACAAACCATGTGACCCACGGGGCGTGGTCAGTATTGACCCCAGGGGCATCTTTTGAACAATCTTTGTAGGGGACCACTAAACAATATTACATACCAAATCTGAAATCTCTTGGCCTTGCGGTTTCCGAGAAGAAGATTTTTAATGTCATTTTGCTATTTAACTCTATATAAACCATGTGAGCCCCGGGGTGTGGCCAGTTTTAAACCCAGGGGCATCATTTGACCAATGTATGTAGAGGACTACTATACAATGTTACATACCAAATACAAAACCTCTGGGCCTTATGGTTTCAGAGAAGAATTTTTTAATCATTTTGCAATTAATGTGTATATAAACCATGTGACCCCAGGGGTGTGGCCAGTTTTTACTCCAGGGGCATCATTTGAACAATCTTTGTAAAGGACCACTATACAACATTACATCCCTAATATGAAACCTCTGCGACATGAGGTTTCAGAAAAGAAGATTTTTCAAGTCATTTTGCTATTTAAGTCTATATAAACCATGTGAGCCACGGGATGTGGCCAGTTTTGACCCCAGGGGCATCATTTGATCAATCTTTGTAGAGGACCACTATTCAATGTTACATACCAAATATGAAACCTGGGCCTTGCGGTTTCAGAGAAGATTTTTGAAGTCATTTTGCTATTTAAGTCTATATAAACCATGTTATCCATGGGGTGTGGCCAGTTTTTACCCCAGGGGCATCATTTGAACAATCTTTGTAGAGGACCACTATACAATGTTACATACCAAATATAAAATCTCTAGGCCTTGAAGTTTTATAGAAGATTTTTAAAGTCATTTTGCTATTCAAGTCTATATAAACCATGTGAGCCTAAGGGTGTGGCCAGTTTTGAACCCAGGGGCATCATTTGAACAATCTTTGTAGAGGACCACTATACAATGTTACATACCAAATATGAAACCTCTGGGCCATGCGGTATCAGAGAAGATTTTTAAAGTCAATTTGCCATTTAAGTCTACATAAACCATGTGACCCCAAAGGGTGTGGCCAGTTTTGACCCCAGGGGCATTATTTGAACAATCTTTGTAGAGGACCACTATACAATGTTACATACCAAATTTGAAACCTCTAGGCCTTGCAGTGTCTGAGAAGATTTTTAAAGTCATTTTGCTATACAAGTCTATATAAATAATGTGACCCCCGGGGCGTGGCCAGTTTTGACCCCAGGGGCATAATTTGAACAATCTTTGTAGAGGACCACTAGAGGATGTCACATATCAGTTATGAAAGCTCCAAGCCTTGTGGTTTCAGAGAAGAAGATTTTTAAAGTGTTCAGTTTTTAAATCTATTTTTAGCTCTTGTGACCTACATATGCAGCGGACCAGAATGATTTGAACACTTTTGAAAGAGGGTCACCCAAGGATCATTCCTGTGAAGTTTGGTGAAAATCTGCCCAGCGGTTTACGAGATGTTCTTTGAATGTAAATGTTGACACATGACGGACGACGCACGACGGACAACAGGCGATCCTTAAAGCTCACCATGAGCACCGTGTGCTCAGGTGAGCTAAAAAAGTGGGACCATATGTTTATGTGAAGTAAATGGCGGATCATTTTTTACATTGAACAAGACTGAAAAGTAACAGGACTCCCTCCATATGGGTTATATATACACTTCTATACATTTCTGTCCATTATCTTGTTCATATAAGTAATATTTTGAGTTTTTGGTGCATTTCATCAACCTTATCAATTAAACATACATTTCAAAACATTTGTGTATAATTTATTATTTCATTTTTGGTGTATAATGTTATTTCATTATGAAAATTCGTTTACAATTATATACACTTGCTTATTTCATAACCCAACAGTATTAATTCAGTACATCTTTTCAATTCATGCAATCTCTCACTAATTCATTATCAATTCCGATAATTATTACACCATCTTACTTATGCGCATAGTTATTCTTTTTCCGTCATTCATTTTGTACACAAAGTTTCTTCTGCGAATGCTCACAGCTGATTTTCCATAACACAATCCACAATTCACGAAGACCTCTTCATAAAGAACTCTTGTAAAACCACAGTATCTATTTTTCTCAGACACACAACTCATACAATCTTTAAATGAGGTGCGTCGTGGGAAAACCGGACTTAATGCATGTGCGTAAAGTGTCGTCCCGGATTAGCCTGTGCAGTCTGCACAGGCTAATCCGGGACGGCACTTTCTGCGTTTATGGTATTTTCTGTTTCAAGGAAGTCTCTTCTAACCATAAATCCACTTTAGGCGGAAAGTGCCGTCCTGGATCAGCCTGTGCGGAATGCACAGGCTGATCCGGGACTACACTTTACGCACATGCATTAAGACCGGTTTTCTCACGACACACCACAAATGTTGTTCTGCATATTGCCAAAACTTACACATTCTGCTGCTCTTGAAAGACTTTACACAAAATTACCAAATTCAAATGTATACATATCTTTGTTTACCCTACCCTGTGAACAAAAGTGTTCATGTCACATTTTCCAATGCAATTAATAATTCCAATCTTCATTGTTGTTTCTCTGCTCTTTTTTCTCAAAGTTTCATTACTTACACATTTAAAACTTTTCAAATGACACATTTCAACATATTCCAACACATTCAGTTGTTCTATTCTTGTATTTATACTCAATTTATAAGAACTACCACAGTTCTCATGTCACATGTGTTGACTCATTTTTGTTCCTCAAAATTTAGTTACTTCCACATGTAAAACACATCCAAGATTGTTGCTTTTAATATCGACTTCTGGCCCAATTTCAATTTTCATTTCTTGGAGACTTTTCACACTCTGCAATAAACAATTTTGTATTCACACACTTATCTTTCAGAGTAATAATATGCCACAAGGTCTGCATATTTTAGAAAATATCAATCATAAATAAAAGTGTGTTTGCACATGTTTAATAAATGAAACTGAACTTCTAATGTAGCATATAGCATCATACAAGTTGCACAGTTGTTCAGAAACTTCAAACAAAATATCATTTTGTCTTTTGAATATACAATATCATGGCATAGCACAAATAACGTAGATTTTAGCCCATTTGCTTGGGTGGGGATCTTTCCTGTGGAAACATTAAATATATTCATACTAATATTTTATATATAGTGTTGCAATATTCTTTTTTACCATGGTAATAGACATAGCTTGACAGCTTACCCCAAGTTTCAGGGCCTGCGTAAAGCTGCGTGTGTCTGTCTGTGTTGCTGTGTCTCTGCATTTTATCAAGGACTTCTTTCTCGTGACAATGAGTACTTCGGACGAGCCATGGTCTTGGAGCGACAAACGGGGTTTAATCTGATCTATGGAACCTGGAAAGTGTAAACCATTTTCTATTGGAACCTACAGAGTAACTGTCATCTACATTTATATGCTGACACAACAATTTATTAATAGATTGGCAATATCTATTATGACTGGCAATATCTATTATGACTAAAACTCTGACAGTCAGATGTGTCGCCTGACGGGGCATAACTCAAGTACGATAAGAGCAATTATGCCAAAAACAAAACTTAATCTTCCTTTTATGCCTTCTAAGACTTCCCTAAAGTCTCATAATGATTGCACAAATACTTCTCAAGTTATTGTCTGCACAAACTAAAGGGGCTGCCGCCGCCAAAGTAATCAATATTATGTCGTCTTTTCAGGTGACACAACAAGAAGAAATTCTAAAGTACCAATATAATAAAACTTAAATGTTTCTGTACGTTTAATAAACTTCTGTGCTATTTTTAAATTGTAGCATATCATTAATGCATATACAGCTGAACCTCGTTATCTCGAACTAGGTTAAGTCGAATTTCCGGTTGAGTCGAAGTAGAGACAAATTCCTGATTGTCTGTCTTCTTATTTCATATAAAATATTGTCATTTATCTCGAAGTATTTAACTCGAATTATCGGATAAGTCGAAGTTAATTGTTCTTTCCCTACCTGTATTTTCACACATATTATTGCGTGTTTATCACGAAGTGCCAACTGGTACCGGAGCTCAAACCCGATAATAGCCTAATGGCAGACCCCTGTCAAAGTTTTTCACACATTGCAAACATGTAAGCCCGTGTTTGTTAAGTAAGTATTTTATCTGGGTTGCGTGCGCTTTTATTTAATTATTATTTGTTAATTGATGGCGATATTACTAGAAGCATTGGCCGGATGCGGCAAAGTCAGAAGATTCCCCGAGCAGCTGTTAGGCACCTAAGATATGATAAACTGATTTGATGACATCGGTCGCTTTATTCAAAAAACTTTATCTGTTCAACACCCTCTACAAAGAGAAAGACCTAACTTTGTAAATAAAAACTTACTTTCCCGTTATGTTTGCCATTTTACTTGTGCTCTGATTCATATGGTTGTTTATATCATGCTTTGATGTGTATGTTAAACTTTTTATATTTTGTTCTGAAGTGTAAATTGCATTTGTTATATTGATAAATGTAATAGTCAAATACAACACTAAAATAATAATTTTAATAATAATATCGTCTTTATTATAATGACAGCCGAAACGCAAGCATTTACAAACAGTTAAATGTAACCCAATTCTAATTTCACAACGTTCAAGTTTGGATAAGTCGAACTACGGATATCTCGTAGTCGCTATTGCATTCCCGTCGACTTCGAGATAACGAGGTACAGCTGTATTATTCATTTTCTTAATCCTGAACCAGAAAGCTGCATACTCAATGGATACAATCTTACTGACAATAAAGTTATTTTCAAACAGTGCACCATACAATATATTATTTGGTAACTAAGGTAGAGCTTACAGATTTCCAAATGACCTTGAATTTACTCAAGAACGATCCAATTCATCTATAAATCATTTACAACAATTGCAATTACAATTGAAGAAGTTGCAGTGGTGCAGTGAATAACTGTCTTGCGGCTGGGCGATTGAGAGATTGTTCCCCATTTAGGGAGTGTTCCAGTGATGTTTCTTGAAGAGGACAAGTACTAGTTTTTCCCAGAAAACAGACTTAAGTGCCTCAATATGCCTCTAGCTGAGCACAATCCAGGTAAAAAAATCAGATATTAATTTAACAATTTTCACAAACTACAATATGATAAAACAATCAGGACAACTGTTCTTTATTACCATTTGAAACATGGCATTGAGGGTTGCTGTAGGCGTGGTTCAGAATTGCCATCTGCCGTAATTCCTGTGGCCTCTTTGGAGACATCTGCCGATTGTGAGTGAGAAGACTGGCCTCAGACAACTTGTGTATGCGCATGTCCGACGTCGTGAAATCCACCCGATCGGCAACGGCGTGCACGGGGCTTTGCTCGATGTCCACTGAAAGTGTGTGCGTGTTGACCGCAGGGTAATACTCCACCTGTTTCCAGTGTTTTATAAGGGCTGGTCCCCAGTTGTTGGTCGACAGGCAGGCCTCCTTTACCCTCTGGGTGAGAGAATAAGGCCCTTATTCACCAATCCATTCTTAGACTTAGGATGTGAGAATAAAGAATATCCTTGAAACTGTTTTATTTCTAAAAATGCTGTTTTAATGCCTTTTTGGTTCAATGCTGCCCCTCTGGGCTGGTCAACACAGAAATGATCAGTATCTTTTGAAATTTAATATATTTTTGCAAATATTACAGGACAAATGAACAGACTATGCTTAAAAACCTTAGTTAGAAGAATTAGACTAATAAAACCCCTGCATTTAGCAAAATATTACACAATGTCAATAGACCTGTCCGGCTTTCCGTCCTGCTCGTGTTTTGCAGCACCCTGTACCTTTTGTGATTCAAGATCTTTCTCTTATCAAAGACATATGCAACATTGGTACATGGCATATTTGCACGGTCACAAGTATTTTTTCTTGAGTCTAAGTCTATTCGCTATTCTTAGGTCTATGATTGGTTGGTCAATACTGGCCCAGGTACAGTAAATATCTTGAGGAAATCAATAAAGAAATTATCTGATGAGGACTGGACTAATAACTATCTTACAGAAATCGACAAGAAATATTTAAGCAAGAGAATTGGACCTGTAACTGTCTTTGAGGTTAGAGGTTAGGGATTTGATTTAGTGGTGTCTAACCTTGAGAAATTAAGCAATATCACAGGTTTCTTGTTCTGCTCTATCTAGTATGCTGTAAGATAATTAATACAGTATAACTTCTTGAACTTGAGCATCGATGACTCGAATACCTACGATAACTCGAACAACTCTCAAAGTCCCAATGAAATTGTTAATACTTTGATAAGAAATTACCACCTTTAACTCGAGCATCGAAAACTCGTTAACTCGAGCACAGATGTCGGTCCCTATTCAAGAGTACAATTGAAATTTACCCTCGATAGCTCGAGGAATTTGTTCACACCTCTATGTTGTGACAGTCTGGCATGTGCAAACTGCTCGCACCTTGTGGTAGCTGCGCATGGATTAAGGGTATCCCCGCATGTGTTCTTGATGCGATACAGTGTCAAGAAATGTCAATAAGAAGAAACTAGAATTGTCACATGAGTGACGGATATACCCCCACAATATGGCCTTGTCACAAAACTATGGCATCCATTCGAAAGAAATGGACAGAGAAAGAATGCTTTAATTTGTGAATGGTCAACAGTGTAGTTGGAAAAATTTACTTTCAATAGGAGCCATAACTCTGTCAACATTTAGTGGTTTGTAACCTGAGTTGAACTTGATCTGTATTTTATGATGTTACACCTATGTACCAAAAATAATTTAAATATGTTAAGCCTTTCATGAGTTATTGTCCATGTTTTTCGGAAATTTAAGTCAAAAAGGGGGGCCATAACTGTGTCAAAATTAAGTGGTTTTTATCCAAAGTCAAACTTGACCTGTATTTTATGATGCTACACATGTGTACAAATTGTTGAGTTATCGCCAGGAAACCATGTTTTTAGGGATATGTCAAATAAAGGGCCAAAACTCTGTCAAAATTTAGTGGCTTGTAACCAACATCAAACTTGACCTGTATTCTATGATGTTACACATGTGTACTAAAAATTATTTGAATATGTCAAGCCTTTCTTGAGTTATCATCCGGAAACCAAAAACCAACAGACCGACGGACCGACAAGCTCACTCCTATATACCCCCCCTAAACTTCGTTTGTGGGGGTAGAATTATTTAGATTAATGAAATGATGTTAGTTAATTAGATTGATTGTTTTATCGTTATGTAGTCGGTAGAACATATTATGCTTCTAAAATAAAACTGACAATTTAGAAGTTTTATTGCATGTGTACTTTATTATCCATTTTATAAACATAGCTAATACTTTAACATTGTTAGTATTAATTTTGACAAATTATAATTAAACAATTTAGTGATATTTTGTCATTTCTCAGTATGGACACCTCGATAACTTGAGACCTTCAATAACTCGAGCATTTTCACGCTTCTGGTTCGACCTTGAGTTAAGAAGTTTTACTGTACATTATACATTGTATTTGTTGATTTCAGCCTAATATCAGAATTTATTTTGTGAGTGGTCACAGAACTAATATTTTCACATGTTCAGAATATCATGGTGCAAACGTTTACTTAAGACTTAGATATCCCACTTGATAGCTATGGTTGCCCCCACCCACCTGTATGAATGACCCCTGCAATGTCCAGATCTTTATAGCGGCAAACATGGGAATGGGAACCACAGTCAGAAGGATCAGCATCAGACCAAGGATCTCCGCCCAGCGCGGGAAAGAATCCCCTTCAAGATCCATTCCCGTCACAATGGTGGATACGAGAATGAACTGAAAAAGACAACACAAAAAAAAATATTTTAACATGATACTCGCCAATTTTTCTATAGACAAAGAACAAAATTATCGTTGTTAAACTATCCAATAAACAGAGGTCCCGATTCTGAGCGGAGTATAGTAAAAAATTTGCGCATCATCATTTTTTTTTGGATAATGAACAACTCTTTGTCGTTCTCATGTGTAGCTATTAAACAACTCGGCTAATGCCCTTGTGGTTTAATTCCTATTTATCAGAACTCCAATCATTGTTTATTGGCCGACCAACAACAATGAATCACAAATTATTTCTTAGACAATACATTTAAACCCAGCCAGTTATTCACAAGGCTTTGTTCTAGTTAGTTCTGCTGCAAAATCAAACACATGCTATTCCAGCTATTTCAAATTTTGAGAAATGATTACATTACTCAAGCAAGAGACTGATGGCCCACACACCTTAATAGAGCTGACACAACATCTTAATATAACACGAACAAAAACTAATAAAAACATGATGAAACTTGTCAGCATTATGAAAGGTGAGGAAATACAGTTGAACACCGTTATTTTGAAGTCGTCGGGACCGGCGAGAAAACTTCGAAATTATGGTTGTTCGGAGAAAACATTTTGTGTATTTTATAGATCGCGTCTCATTTGGCTTTTTCTCAACATAAGCAGCGGTAAAGGGGCAAAATATAATTCCAAATTTAGAAATAAAATACTTTTAAAATCAAAGTCTTCAAGCGAAATTGACAAAATTAGGAATAAGTGCAATGATTAGTTTGTTTTCCTTTGACTGCTAGTTCGAATTAACAATTGGTAAATTAGTGTGAAATAGTCTTTTAGGACCGCATTTTAGACTTCGAAATATTGAAACTTAGCAATTAAAGAGTTCTAATTAAACAAAGATATTTTAGTTCTCGATAACGCGTAATTCGGCGTATTTGGACGCATACTGTTATGAAAAGGACGCCATAAATCTCGGTGTTAGATTCTAGGACGCAACCCTTTTCTCTGGCGTACGCATATTTTCCCAAGACAAAGAACGCCTACTCGGCAATCAACACATTCCCCTTCTGCACCAGTGTGTCAATTATCGATAAAATCAAGACGCAGGCGGATTCCGCTTAACTACAGCTAATCAGTTAGCCAATAAGAACGTGTATGCAAATGAATGTCGTCGATAGAAAGTGTATCACGCCCTCAATCGAATTTGCATTAGTAAAGGTGTAAGTGATTTCCCATTAGGTATGCATTGTTATGTGCATGTAATTAACACCCACGTTTTTAATAAATTGCTACAAATTTAAAGAAGGCAAATATAATTTTTATTTATGCGAAATGAACAGTTTACAAATTATAAGAATAAAGATGAATCTGTGTATCTTGACAATTTTCATACACCGATCACGTCAAGCGTGCATTTCATTTGTTAAAAAAACTGCAACTACTAGTGTTTATTAATGAAATAGCTATTAAAAATCATCACTGTACACGGATTATATACAAACACTTTGGCTGAGGCAACATTTAAATGAAAGTTAGAGACAGTTTATAGTACCTGTCGAAAGTGAAAATAAATAAATGTCGGCATCCTTTTCTTATTGTTCCAAGTTATAAAACATGTTGAGTTGTTCCTTTTTGATGAATAAACTCCTATTCAATTGTTTAATTGTGGGTAGTTAATAAACAGTTTGTTTAAATAAGATTATCGACACAAAGTATTGTAGTTGTAGTTGTTTTTTAAGTGGGTGGGGTAGGGGTCTGTTTTGACGATTAGATACTTGGACGCTAACTTTTCATAGGAAGGAGTCCTGGACGCCATATTTTGAAATCCTTTTGAGAACTCGGAGTGTGTTCTAATGTATTATAAAATCTGCTATACCAGCATTATGAGAGGTGAGACTACACTCCACATGGCCTTCCACCACCATGAGACGGGCTGACCAATCATCAGCTGGATGTCGCAGCACAGGTGGCGCACTTTGTACACCCATGCGAGGGCCACACACATGAACAAGCCAATGATGAGGTTGGGCAAGCCTCCGCAGTATTCGTCCAGCAACTGTAACAGGTAGTGGCCGCCCTGGAAATTATAACTGAAGGTGTTTTTCTAGAACAATGATTGGGAATTTTCCACCCAATGTTTAGTGAAATCCCTGAGTATGATTAAATGTACAAAAATGACTACTGTTATACAAGAGTATCGAATTTTGATTACGTTTAGACTTGAATGAAGGCTTTGTACCCTCAGACAAGGATCCATAGTCCACAAATACATACCAGGCCCCGTGTTCACGAAACAAGTTAAGTCTCATTTTCGGGTTCAAGTTGAACCTGAGCCAGATTACAGGATCAGACGCAAAAATGGCATTCACTTAAACTCTGGATCAATTTTATTTGTTTGTCAGACATACATTGTACATAATTCTGGACTGCACTTAGCATACATTTGCAATCTGATAAGAGGATTTTACGCAAAACAACCTTACATGTTATTTTATCTAGACAAAAAAGTTTTTTCAATATAAAATGTTTTTGAGAATCTGCTCAGCTGAACAAGAAGATCAAGATCAGCTAAGACTACTCTTGAGCCTGTAGCTAATCCTTTGTGAACACGGGGCCAGATAATAGTTTCTTCTTATTTAGTTGAATGAGAATGCCATGCTTAAAATCATTCAAATCATATGCTATTTCCATCTGAAGAAATCAGTAGCACACAAAGTTCATACCATGTAGGCATTAAACTTCTGCCAAAAAAAGAGTTTATATTGGCCAACAGTAATTCCAACATATCCAATAACATATAAGAGATGAAATGACACATAAAATAATGATTTTTTTTTCACTTTAAAAAAAATAAAATTTACATTCTCAACAACATATTCACACAAGGGCTGTGGAAAAAGTACACTCACCCTGGTTGTTAATGGCAACCCCAGCAGGTACAGTGTGGAGCAGACAGCAATCTGAACTAGTATGCGAGACTTTCGGAAGATCTGCACTTTTTCATCCATCATGACCGTGACAATGATTTCCGTCATGACGAGCAGGGAGGACAAGCCCATCATGATGATCATCAGAAAGAATAATGCAGACCACATTGCAGAGGGCTTGAAGTTTGTAACCGCCGCCGGAAAGGCGACAAACACGAGACCAATATCTGAAAACAAAAGTTGTGAGTTTGTTAAATGTATTAATTTAATATAGTTTTTTCCTGTGTTTATATAAACTCTCATTTATTTTTCTATTTGTATCTAAATACTTTTTGGGGGGTATATATAATAGTTTTTATCTCTATTTTTATTGTTTATTTGTATCTGGTTTTTTATGGATTATATTTTATCGGAGTTGATAAATATACTTTACACATCTCAATGGACACAAATTATAATAATCTATGTTTGATTTACATTTTTTTGGCGATTAAGATTTAGTCCAACATTGTTAAATATAAGAATTAAACATTCAAGTTGAAGTAGACATGTTCCTGAGTTTACCGGGCTTATATACAGAATGTGCTGAAGAATATTGTAAGAAAATTAACAATACATTTGGTATCAGGTCAAATTAAAGAAAATATAAATATATTACAAATAGCACTATTGTTACCTTCGTTCAGATTAGATATATGCTGCAATAAAACAATGCATAATGTTTGGAAGAGCATAAATAATCTGGGTTACTAAAACACGCTATTATGTGAAGTTAGGATAAGACATCAAACATAGAATGGGCCTGCTATATTTCTTGGCCCATATATTACTGAGCAATTCATGAAGGTTAAGTATGTTTGTTAAATTCATAGATTATTTGCAGTATTTTATGCATGTTTCCTTAACTTTTTCTGTTAAAACATTTTTTCTTTGATGATTTTCACTTTCCTGAAAACTGTGTCCAAGCATGCATGAACACGGTCCTATTTATTGTGAAAATTGTTTTGGTGCATACAAAAATACAGTATTGTGGCAAAAAAAAGTTCATTGATGTAGTCATAAAGTCAGAAGCCACTGCGCTAATTAATTTGCTAAATCTTAAATGTTGATACAGTTAATGGTATATAAATCATTGGTGTTATAAATCAGTTTATTCTATGTTTAATGTCTTATTCTAACTTCACATAATAGTGTGTTATAAGTAAAAACAAACATGATGGCAATGCCATCATTATCTTCTGATACAAATACCATTTATTAATCAAGACTAAAAGCTAGATTGACATATGTCCAATTCACATTGATATGGTTGCCATAGTAACACGTATGAAAACTCACTGGAGGTGATGACATTCTCTACCGTGGTGTCCAGCTGGTGGGCGAGAATTCCAAGAGAGGCAAATACTGTGAACCCAGCCAGAGTGCTCACCAGTGTGTCGATGACGCAGATGATTATGGCATCCCTGGAAAGCACAATCGAGACGTAGAGAGATCCAGAAAATATTGCTTCAGATTTTCTGCATTGAGCTATATGAAACAGCTGAATATTTAGATTATTTTTTTTAACACAAAAAATTAAGAGATCAAGAAAATATAAGTCAAATTATTAATCTAATTTTCATGAATCCAGAATTTCTGAATGAGTTTCAAAAAACAGGTGTAAACTATGGCAGTGCTTGAAAAACAAGTGAGGCTATGAAACAAGTGAGGTTAAGAGACAAAATCAGGAATCAGCTATGTGAAATAGTTGATTTAATAAAATAACAGTGCTTTTAACTTAAAATGTAGCACCTCAAGAGATAAGGTTTATTAAAATATTAACACACTGTTGTGTTGATGTTATTATGGAACTTTTATAGGTATAAAGGAAAAATCATTTTTTGCACCTATAGATGTTATTATGGAAATTGTTGTAGGTATATATATTAATTATTATTTGCACTTGTAAATGTCATTATGGAACTTGTTATAGGTATATAGGAAATAATGTTTATTACTATATATTCACACCTGTAGATGTTATTATGGAATTTGTTATAGGTATATAGGAAATAATGTTTATTACTATATATTCACACTTGTAGATGTTATTATGGAACTTGTTATAAGTATATAGGAAATAATGTTTATTACTATATTCACACATGTAGATGTTATTATGGAACTTGTTATAGGTATATAGGAAATAATTTTTATTACTATATATTCACACCTAGAGATGTTATTATGGAACTTGTTATAGGTATATATTAAATCATTATTCACACATGTAGATGTTATTATGGAACTTGTTATAGGTATATAGGAAATAATTTTCATTACTATATATTCACACCTGTAGATGTTATTATGGAACTTGTTATAAATATTTTACATTATATTCAAACCTGTAAATGTCATTATGGAACTTGTTATAGGTATATAGGAAATAATTTTCATTACTATATATTCACACCTGAAGATGTCATTATGGAACTTGTTATAGGTGTATAGGAAATAATTTTAATTACTATATATTCACACCTGTAGATGTTATTATGGAACTTGTTATAGGCATATAGGAAACAATTTTAATTACTATATATTCACACCTGTAGATGTCATTATGGAACTTGTTATAGGTATATAGGAAATAATTTTAATTACTATATATTCACACCTGTAGATGTTATTATGGAACTTGTTATTGGTATACAGGAATTCAATATTTTACAATATAATCACACCTGTAGATGTTATTATGGAACTTGTTAAAACTGGAAAGCGTGGAGAGACCGCCGCTACAGGCAGATAACGAGAAGAACACCTGCGACGCTGCATCTCTCCAGACCCTTAGCGACAGGAAGTGGTCCCATTTAGGGGTCACGTAGAAACGGATCCCCTCCACATGACCATCCACAAGCATGGCGCAGATGAGCAGCACGAACAGGAGGATTATGGGAATGATCACTACGAAATAGGCAACCTGAAAGACAACATTGAATAGTTACAACAAATCACGTAGACAATATGGTTATAAAACTTTATGATTTGAATACATTTTTTGTCAAGCCTAACACTGTACATACAGAGGGTATTTGTTGGTTTTGGTAGAATATCCATTTTAATTCACAAGTGATTTTATATTTTCAAGAGTGAATAAAAATCGATATTCTACCGAAACCAACAAATTTTCTTTTTAGTTTATGCTTAAAAATGTGTTATTTTGATATATTTGCAACTTCCCGGTGAAAAAGTTGTAATTTTCACTGTTCTAAAACAGTGAATAACCAATAATATTTCACTGATATTTCCCTATAAACCACCAGAAAACATAAAATAAAATGTGATAACAACTATGATGTTTGGCTTAATCCAGTACCACATATTTATGACAAAGCACATCAATTTAGTGAACTTGATTATAACACTGGACACAAAGAACGTTCAATGACTACGGATGTGTAAAAATTTAAAATCAGTAGATATTATTCTAAATCAGTTGTTTTATATTGTTGAAGATAATAAAGTGTTGGTAAATATTGAAATATTGCATCTACTCCAAATACTGCTGAACTCTGTTATCTCGATCTCGCTTAAGGCGAAATTCTAGATATGTCAAAGTGGGAAATAATTCCTGACCTTCTCCCTTCTTATTTTATATACCGGTATAACAAATATGATTATCTTAAAGTTTTAACTCGAAATGTCAGTTATTTAAAAGTGGTTTTCTATCCAAACTAATATTTTCACACTTATTTTTGTCTGTTTAACACGTAGTGTTGACGCCTGTGGCAAGACTTTCCAAACCATGTATCAAGTTTTTCACACATTACAAACATCTTAACACATTTTTCTAATTTTTTACGAGTATAAATTTATTTTAATTGAATAATTTATTACTGGTTTTCAGTTCTTTGCATGTTTACACGATCGCTATTTTATATAAAAATGTATTGAACATTTGGACTAAATACTTCTAAAAAGTCTATATACGGATATGTCGAACTTCGGATATCTCGAAGCCATCTGTGAGCTCCTGGCAACTTGAGGTAACAAAGTTCAGCTGTAAGTAACGCAAATGCATACTACTTCTGTCATAGCATGTTTTTAAATTGATACCCATACTGTCAAAATTCCTGGATCCAGACGGTCAGCCAGATCACCACCTAATCATTTCTTCATTGGTCCATTTTACAATTCCCAGAATATTTGATGTAAATCAGTTTTAAAAAATGTGCGTAAGAATGTTTACGAACAGACAAACCAATGCCTGCAAAAACCTAACCTCCTTAAGGGGAGGTTACAAATAATATCAGGGGTGTGGAAATACCTAAATTATTCACTTGTCCATCGACATGATCATTGCATAAATCTGCCAGTCCACAAAAAATGTATCTTGTCCAAATAAAAATATAGTTTCTATTCTAAGCATTCCTAATATACTGTGTATTCAAATTATAAATAAATTACAATTTTGTAATGTTGTTATAATATATGATAATAATAAACTTCCATTTTTACATCATTTTCACACCCTGATATTGTACTTGTCCATTAACAACTTGATAGGACAAATTTACTTGCCCGACAGTAAAATTACCCGTATCAGAAAAGTCGGGCATGGGATTTCCACATCCCTGAATATTAATGCAGGCCAGTTACCTTTCCTGCAGAGTAGATTCCCTTGACGAGACACATGAACACAATGACCCAACACAGCAACAAGTAGAGGGCCAGTTGCCATTGGATACCACCCATGTCATCAAGGCCGTCTGATATGTTCAACACTTCATTGCTGCAACAGATGACAGAGGCATTTCTGTGATAGGTGTGGAAACCTTTAATGGCATTTGGTTTGTGAAAGATAGGACAGAATACTAGCTGAAAACAATCGCAAGGAGAAATAAACATACAATTATGTTATTAATCACTTGCACCAGTAAGCAATTCCAAGGTCAGAAATTATTGTTAGCAATATGTTGAATAAATATAAACAGCCAATGTTAACCATTAATTTGTTAAAAATTAAACAAAGACTTTGACGACAATTTAATAATGCAATAATTTTTCCAGCAGACTCTTAATTTGTAAAACTTTAAATGCAGTCTGTTGATATTTTTGTCTAGCTTAATTATTAAAAGACAACGTATGTCAAGGACCATAACTTGCTGATTTTCCTATATATGAAACATTGATAACAATGAAAAATAAAGAGGGTATTTGTTTATTTCGGTGTAACATCGTTTTTTCTATTTCACGAGCTTTCATAGACAATGATATTTCCACGAGTGGCACAGCCACAAGTAAAAATATGTATTTTCTATGATCACAAGTCAAATTAAATACGATCTTACACCAAAATCAACACATTTTCTTTCTATCTTATGTTTTGTCCACCATCTTTTACATTTTAAATGGGTTCAAATGGAAAATTTTGAAGGACTCTTAACATCATGACATCAAAATAATGATGCCATTTCACAATTTTGAGTCTGACATCATTAACAGTCTGTTTCATTTACTGTAATAAATCAGGAACCAGAGTGAGACAGTGAAAATAACCAATTTTATTTCACTGATATTTCCCTGTAAATCACTGGAAAGCATAAAATAATGTTTTTCCCCCAGGAGGGGAGCGGCGGGCAATCCCAAGGGAATTCGACTAACTGTATTTTTGGGGATATAATTTCCCACCCTAGAGCCAAACATTTTTTGTCTAAATCCCCTCAATGGGGGATGCTTAACTGGTGTATCAAATGGCCCGGGGGCCAATATTACCGGCATCTAAAATCCGAACAAAGTCTTTTACAAGCTTTCAGTCTAAAGTCCCGTATATGCCCGCCGCTCCTCCCTGGGGGAAAATATTGATAGGTGCATAAGGTCAATGGCCACAACCTTAACAAAGCTGGATAAGTTCCCTTTAACATGAAATACTGAGAAAAAAGAAACCTGTAAATTTTTTAAGACTTTAAGTAAGAAACAGTTTAGGTGAGTTACTGTAAAATTCTTTTTTTTGCGGTGGTATAATTTCCTTTATTTAGTGGTACAAACAGAGAGCAATTTTAAGACCCAAATATTTTTTGTTTCCGCATGGTTTATAAAAACATACATGAAAATGAAAATTGTGCGAATATATGACCACACGAATTAGCCGTTTTTCAAGAATGCGCATAATTTAGACACTGCGGAACAAAATGATTTTACAGTAATTGTGGTCTGTTAAGACTTTGTTATGGTTAACTGGACAGACATTAAAAAGACAGACTAATTAAAATCAATGCACAATAATTTTCACAATATAAACAAATGGAAAAGCAGAAAAATGAATTTAATTAAATAAATATCAAATAGCCTAAAGAGATGTATATACTCACTAGAAATACTCTGCACTCGGATCTTTCAGTTTGGCCAGTATATGATTTCGCTCAGGCAGATAAATGGACTCTCCGTAAATATTCTCTAACCAATTGATGCAGTCTAAAAGATTGATCAGTTCAGAATTAGGGATACATGTATGTTATATCGTATTTAGTTTAAAATCTTGCAAAAGAATAACTAAAGATCATCAGGTGATGATTTAAATCTGTGACATTATCCCAAAACATACACAGGCTGTCAACCAAGTTCCCTAGAAAATACAGGAACAATATAGGAATATTTCAACAAAAATATAGGACTTTTTGCCCGTTTTTTGGACAAAATACAGGAATTTTATGGCAAAAATACTTCAATATCAGGATAATATGGAATCTTACAGCTTGTGTTTCACTGAACAAACATTTGCTTAACATGTTCAAGCTAATCAATTGGCAACTGAGACATGCATGCTATGACCTAACAATAATCTGAGTATTTAAGTTTGATGCAAGCTAAACGAGCAAGAAAAAGTTAACATATAGGTTCTTGATATACTGTTCATGGACCAATTTCAGACGCGTGAATTACTAAATTTTTTAAAAATATAGGAAGACATTCGTAACTATAGGAAATATAGTGGGTTTTTTAATATAGGATTTCTTTCCAAAATATAGGAAAATAAAGGAATATAGGAATCGGTTGACAGACTGAATACAGGAAAACGTCCTAATTCAGAGAGGTTACTAGTTTTCATGTGGCAATTGTGAGGTATTTTACTGTAGTTAAAGAGGGACTGCCTGATTTTTTAGATTTATATCAGGCGCGTCGTGGGAAAAAAGGTCTTAATGCATGTGCGTAAAGTGTTGTCCCGGATTAGCCTGTGCAGTCTGCACAGGCTAATCCAGGAAGGCACTTTCCGCCTACAGTGGATTTATGTTTAGAAGAGACTTTCTTGAAACAGAAAATACCATAAAAGCAGAAAGTGCCATCCCGGATTAGCCTGTGCAGACTGCACAGGCTAATCCAGGACGACACTTTACGCACATGCATTTAGTCCGGTTTTCCCACGACGCACCTCATATCATGTCTATTTCGTTACACACTAACAACAAGGCTTGTCACAGGATGTGATGTATGCCCCCGAAGCATATGGTTGTCAGAGGAAGGCAACACAATGTCAGTTACATGTTGGCAAAAATGATGCTTCCTACAAAGAGTTATGGTGCTTGTACTCTGCACTTCCTCTCAAGATCCTCTATTAATATATGTGGTTTATTTAAATCACTTCAAGACTACTTCAATGGAGTTATGCACTGCAAAAGAAAATTAACTGAAGGGCAATAACTTCATAAATATTGAAGAAAGAGTGATGGTCCTTGTACTCTGCTCTTCCTCTCAATGTCCTTTATCAATAAATGTGGTGTTATTTGAAATTCCTTCAATACTCGGGGTGTAACGATATATCGGTATACCAGTATATCGCGGTATCAGATCTAGCGGTAATATACTGCGATATGTAAATTACATACCAGTATTTCAGGATACGTACTGTTAGTGGGTTTACAATATTGTTGTTTTCATTAACTAATCACTATTTTATTGGTGTTTTGTTGCTTCACTGTTGTGGTGATTTTTTTTGTACATATTGGCTCCAAATTATAATGCTGGTAATGACGTAATGGTGTTTTATCAAAACTGAATTATTTATTTTTAACATTTTATCTGTTAAAATGATTAAGATTTTTAAGACTAAAACGTTAAAACTGTTGAAATTGTGACAAATTCTCAGTTCATTATTTATTGAATTAAATAAAGATTTTTTGATATTTGCAAAGATTTTTTTTTTCTGATACACAAATGAAAACAAAACTACAAACAAAATGGGAACATGAATTAATGTCAAAATATCTTAACAAAATTTTGTCGTTTTAAAACTTGCATTGATTAAAATGTATGGAATAATACATACTTTAAAACCTAAATGTTAATGTTTGACAAGCAAATAGATGCTGGTGAGATTTATGGTGTTTCTTGTCTTGTTTGCTAGATATTCAACGTTACGATCTTTTCGTGAATTTATTAAAGTTTAGCATACTCTATTTAAGACAAATTTATTGTAAAAAACCTAGGTATTTTTAGTGAGATATGTAACAGAAACTGTTAATTTCAATTTAGGCAATATATAGCGGTATTTATCGCGATATATTTCAAAATATTGTGATATATCGCGATATGGGTCACTGATATCGGTACACCCCTATTCAATTCAAAGGTAGTAATTATCTGCACAAAAGAAAACGAAAGACGAAAACTAGGTAAATATTACAAGAGCACCGCCTACAGGTGATGGATGCTCGACTTTCTCATATTTGATAGTATTCTGTCCTTTTGTTAATAGAATGAGTTCATCACTGTGATGAAGAGTATTGAATTTCAAGTTATGTTTTAATGTCTTTGATATTGAGAAATTTTATGTGTAACAAAAATGTCAAAATATTCTCAGTTGAAAGTCCAAACAATGGCAGATAAATCTGAAAATACAAATCACAGGGTTACCTGCATTGTTGTAATGAGTTACCCTTTTGATAGTGAACAAGTATTGAAAGTGTCAAATGGATACATTTCATAGTTTTTGAGAAATGGCAAATGACTCGGACAAAAACCTAACCAAAAAGCTTAACCAAAAAACTTAAGTAACGCAGACGCTGATGCAGAGTTATGGTCCTTGTACTCTGCACTTCCTCTCAACGTCCTCTATCAATATATGCAGTTTTATTTAAAATCCCTGCAGTCCTAATGGAGTTATGCTCTGCACAAAAAAACAACAAAGGGCAATAACTGCATAAATATTGAAGAAAGAGTTATGGCCCTTGTACTCTGCACTTCTTCTCATTGTCCTCTATCATTGTATGAAGTTTCATTTCAATCTCTGCATTACTAATGGAGTTATGCTCTGCAAAAGAAAATAAAACAAGGGGCAATAACTCTGTAAATATTGAAGAAATAGTTATGGTCCCTGTACTCTGCACTTCCTCTCATTATGACTACCATTCTGTGAAGTTTCATTTAAATCCCTTCAATACTAATGGAAGTAGGCTCCGCACAAGAAAATTAAAGCTTTGCACAAGAAAATAAATCAAAGGGCAATAAGTCCAAAAATTTTGAAGAAAGAATTGTGGTCCTTGTGCTCTGCAGTTCCTCTTATTGTCCTCTATCATTGTATGAAGTTTCATTTGAATCTCTGCTTTACTAATGCAGTTGTGCTCTGCACAAAAAAATAAAACAAAGGACAATAACTTTGTAAATATTGAAGAAAGAGTTGTGGTCCTTGTGCTCAACACTTTATCTCAATGTCCTCTATCATTATATGAAGTTTCTTTTGAATCCTTTCGATACTAATGGAGTTATGCTCCGCACAATAAAATTAAACAAAGGGCAATAACTCCATAAATATTGAAGAAAGAGTTACGGTCCTTGCGCTCTGCACTTCCTCTAATTGTCCTCTATCATTATATGAACTTTCATTTGAATCCCTTCAATACTAATGGCGCATAAAAAAGTTTCACCATAAATATACATCATCATCGACAAAAACTATTTCTCTTATAGAAAAATGCAAATAAATATTTTCTGTGGATATAGACCTGTTTATCATACAGCAATGGCTACATTCGATTTTGAATGAGAAAATAACAACTGTGCATGCGTCATCAATCAATCTAACTCGTGTACTGCGCATGCATCATCAATCAATCAAACTTGTATCGACGCTGCATATACATGTATATGTATGTCTTTAAAAATATACTGACATCAGTAAAATCAATAGATGGTTTTACGTGATAATTTTCATACAAAATCGTACAGTCCCTCTTTAAGAAGATTGAAGAACTCTCCATAAAATTATGGGCCTTAAAACCCAGAAATTACGAACAGTGCTTGGGTGATATTTTTGGTGACATAACTGGCACAATGTGTGCAGGGCATATTTGCCCAGTGATCTTTAATTACAATTACAAATACTGAATTGACCTGACTTCTATAAAAACTGTACATAACATAAATTATGAAATTACATGTTACGTATATTGCCTAGGTGGCCTTTGACAAGATTAGACTTGACTACTTTTTACCAGCAGTGTTGTTTTGTGGACAGACAACTATACTACACACTGGAACACTCTGTTTTGCCTGTTGAGTACTACTTTTTACCAGTGTGTTGTTTTGGGGACAGACAACTGTACTAAATATTGGAACACTCTGTTTTGCCTTTCGAGTGCTACTTTTTACCAGTAGTGTTTTTGTGGACAGACAACGGTACTAAATATTGGAATAATATTCACCAGTAGTGTTGTTTTGTGGATAGACAACTGTACAAATGTTGGAAGACTATGTTTTGCCTTTCGGGTACTACTTTTTACCAAAGTATTGTTTTGTGGACAAACAACTGTACTAAATATTGGGATAATAAGTTCTGCCTTTTGAGTGCTACTATTTACTTTGCCCCGTGTTCACAAAGGATCAACTACAGGATCAGGATCAGTTTTAGCTGATCTTGATCTTGTAGCTCAACTGAGCGGAATATTAAACATATTTAATTTTCGGAATAACTTTTCTTCTTGATAAAATCACATATTTTTTTAATTAAAATCTTCATATCAGAAAGCACGTTGCACAGAGTTTTTAAATCATTTTTATAATACCGTAAATACGCAATCATAAGTCTAGACTTCTAATAAGCCGAGAAGTTAAAATTCATTCCAAAAACGTATTTTAAATAATAACCATTCCTTAAGTCAAGTTAGAATTATCATTTAACACCATTTGAAAATTGGCCAGTGTATGCCCTAATAAGTGGGTATATACTGTACTGTCTGCAGTAAATGCATTGAAGTGTGAAATCATGCACTGCCAAATCCTCTTGCAAGGTCTTGATGTACACAAAAACTGGTTCCATCCAGTTTAATTAGCAATATGCTGTACAAGAAAGAAAATCATGGGTTTCCTCTGCAGGCATATTGATTTTTTAGTGGTGGATGATGGTCGAGCTGGGGCCTACAGTGGGGAAATTAGGTCAATTAAAATAGAGTAGATAGTTTCATTCACAGTTTGCATCATATTAAATAATGAAACACTTACGCATTTTGTCTAAATATTTGGTGATTAGTAGAAAGGGCAAACTGTGATAATTATGAATGGATTATAGTGTGTGAATTAGCAAATATGCAGGTAAGAAATAAAATGCTTTTGACAAATATTTCAATATAATATGCTAGGATTTTTTTCTGAACTGCCTCATAAGTCGAATGTACTTTACAAACACTATTTTAGAGGCTTAAAATCTCGACTTATGACTGAGTATTTACGGAATGTATTTGACCAAAAAATTAAAATTTATCCTGATTTTAGTGAACATTATTTTTGAACCTGATCCGGAAATAACTGGCTCAAGTTCATCTTGAACCAGAATATCAGGCTCAACTTGTTTTGTGAACACGGGGCCAGTACCGTTGTTTTGTAATAGACAACAGTTACTGTACTAAATATTGGAATAATATGTTTTGCCTTTTGGGTGCTACTATTTATACCAGTAGTGTTGTTTTGCAGGAACTCGGACATGTTGGTGCTGTGTATGCAGTCCAGTAGGTAGTGGGTGCAAATCTGTCCTTGAAGTTCGTGAACCAGCAGATATGTGGAGTTCACCAGCGAGCAGTTGGTCACTGCAAACTTGTTTAGGCTGCAGTCTGCAATGTTCATGAACAAGATTTATTGCAACATTGATGAACAAGATTTAATGCAACATTCATGAACAAGATTAATTCCTTATACAACTTTTCAAACCAAGAATGATTCCTTAGGTTAATAGTTTTATGTTCACAATATAGGAATCAACCCAATAACTGGTTTCAATTCTTAATATTTTTTATAGCTGATACATCATAGATTATTAAGGAATTTGATAAGAAACACTCAAAGGACATTACAATTAAGTTAATATTTTAAGAAATGAGACAATTGTGCAATTGATGAAAGAAAAGAGTACAAGAAACTGACAATGTTTGAAGTAATGTGAAAACTGATTAGTCTACCTAATTAATTTAAAATTATAGAATTGAGTATTTATACTTATTTAAACATCTTTAATTATACCTTCCGTATTCCATTTATTTCCACATGATGCCCAAGGCAAAGCCGCAGTAAATGATGAGAAGAAATAATGAAATGCCCAGGCATTTACGATGTTGTAGTACACACAAATGATTGCGACAGCCACCACCATGGCGTACCCGACACCCTTGAACAGCGGAACGGCGCACCAGATCGTGACAGGACCGAGGCTTGCGTACTGACCAAATGCCATCTCCATATAGACCAGTGGCAGACCACAAAGCGTGACCATGATGATGTATGCAAAGAAAAACGCTCCTGAAAAAAACAACATGAAACTTAACTGCACTTAATTTAATAAGCTTGTCATTAAAGCAAATGAAAAAAATCACATTTTAAACTGTAATAATTGTGTGACTGGTTATAACTTAACCACGTTTATGTAAAAATTAAATAACATGTAATATATACTATAATTTGAAAGCTTATCGTCAAAAGGAAGGATTAAATCACTAACTACAAACTGTGCCATTAAGTAAAAGCTACCAACGTGCATCAAAATATTAATTTCAAATACAGATATGAAAATGATTGCATCATCATGGTCATAAATGTTTCCAAAAATATTCAGAGAAATCAACAAAATTCTACCTCCGCCATTTCGGTACACAAGGAAAGGAAAACGCCAAATGTTTCCCAATCCGACCACATATCCAAGGCAGGAGAGCACAAACTCCAGTTTCCCCCGCCAATTCCCGCGCTCCTCATTATCCGGCCCGCTGTCAATACTCTCCGAGCTTGTGATCGTTATCAGATCAGACATGATGTAGCCCCCTGTCATCTCGGAGTTGGTCTCATGTACCTATAGAAGCCCATAATTTAAGATGAATCCCAGTTAACTACAAGAAAATATTCATCACAAATCAGACATTAAACTCCCTGTCATCTCTGAGTTGCTTTCATGTACCTATTGAATAGCATAATAAGGTTTAAATCCAATTAACTTGGAAAAACTTTGAACCCCCTGTCATCTCAGAGTTGGTTTCATATACCTACAGAAAGGCATAACTTAGTTTAATTCCAACTAACTACAAGACAAACATTTATAACACATCAGACATGTATCCTAATGTCATCTCAGAGTTGGTTTCATATACCTACAGAAAGGCATAACTTAGTTTAATTCCAACTAACTACAAGACAAACATTTATAACACATCAGACATGTATCCTAATGTCATCTCGGAGTTGGTTTCATATACCTACAGAAAGGCATAACTTAGTTTAATTCCAATTAACTACAAGGCAATCATTCCTCAGATATACAACACTCTGTCATCTCGGAGTTGGTTTCACCTACTGAAGTCCAGAGACACTGTTACCCAACCTACCCTATAAATGTTTGTTTCAGGTTACCCAACCTACCCTATAAAAAAATGTCCGTCCCTAGAACATATTATTGGGGTTGTCAGATATTTTTTTCTTTTATTTTTGTTTTTCAATAATTAGATGTTTTTTTTTGGTAAAATAAGTGTTTAGTTTTGATAGAATTCACTTTAATACAATGTTTAAGGATATTACAGATATGTTTTGAATATGAATTCAGTTTGAGAATCTTCAAGTTGGCCATTTACTAGATAAAACATAAATCTCTACCTACCTTCCCTAATTTTTTTGGTCAAGTAACCAGAAAAAAACATTTGAGGTGCGTCGTGGGAAAACCGGACTTAATGCATGTGCGTAAAGTGTTGTCCCGGATTAGCCTGTGCAGTCCACACAGGCTAATCCAGGACGGCACTTTCCGCCTACAGTGGATTTATGTTTAGAAGAGACTTCCTTGAAACAGAAAATACCATTAAAGCAGAAAGTGCCGTCCTGGATTTGCCTGTGCGGACTGCACAGGCTAATCCGGGACGACACTTTACGCACATGCATTAAGTCTGGTTTTTCCACGACGCGCCTCATTTGTTTATGCCTAAGTAAAATCTTATCTATAGGGCCTAAAATAAAATATTGTTTGTTTCCCCTCCTGCCACCGACCCAGCAAAATCGCCGCGACCCCAAAAATTTTATAGACCAAAGAAAACAAAATTTTATTTTATTTGCGTGTGAAAATGCGGGGTGCGAATCCTTAAAAAAAATCCAATAGCGTGTACAAATCTTACTTTCAAAAGACACTTAACATAACATTCAGTGTCAGATTCTAGAGCGCATAAAATTTCCAATATGCAAATGAGCATCGTTGTTAGAAAGTTTATCACGCCCTCATTCTAATTTTAATTGGTAAAGGTGCAAGTCATTTGTAACACATTTCCATTAGGTATGTGTTTTGTTATAGATATGCATGTTTTTAACAGCCACTTTTGTAATAAATTACTACAAATTAAAATAGTAAATAAATAAATAATCATAAATAAATATAATAATTTTGGTGAATTTTGGTGAAAGGAACCGTTTACTAAGAATTTTAATTACGACGTCATTTAACTCGACAAACTGATCATGTCAAACGTCGTATTTTGTCAAAAAAAAAAAAATTACTAGATCTCGTTATAATTAACGAAAGTGTTATTCAAACTCATCACTGCACACAGAATAGAATTATGCAAAAACTTTGGCTGAGGCACCATTTAAATGAAAGTTAGTGGAACTAAAGTCCTTGTCAAAAATGAAAGTAAATAAACGTCCGCGCCTTTTCTTTTTATTTTAATTTATAAAAAATGTTGTGTTGCTTTCTTTTTATTAATGAGCAAAGTCCTATTTGTTCTTATTTCCATAGAATGCTAATTCATTTATGCTATAGCATTTGCGTTGTTCAGATACAGTATTAAAGATTGATGCGTTTAAACACTATCCACGTGCTAAGCGTGTAACACGCTTTTCAGCTACAAACTGCTAGCCGCAGTTTGACAGTCACCGTTGCTGTGGCTGTTGCTAACAGCGTTCTGTTTTGGATGCCTGGCAAATTGCAACGTCACGCTATTACTCCTTAGTTTTAACAGGTTTTTATTACTAACGCTCTTGTTTTTAACGTATGTTATTGTTTGTTAAATTTTGATAAATTATTGTAAGGTAATTTGAACATAGTATTATGTAAATAAGCAGAACGTTATGAATCTACTAAAACGAAAATATTAAGAATTAATACTATAACGTAACATTTCGAACATAAGGAAAACATGAATGAAAATGACTTTTTGTGTATACAAATAAAATATTTTTCCGACCTACCGACCCACCCTTCATTAGCATGGGTCGCGGGAGGGGAAACAAACAATATTTTTTTATTTTCGGCCTAACTTGTCATCTTTTTTTCCTTTAACTGTATTATTCCATGTGAAAGAGGCATTGTGATTAGTGTTTTTTAAGTATCTACTCTATTATTAGCTATTGTTTACTTAACTGAAAAATACCTTTTCGCAAATATATACTAAGTAGTTGTGTACTATTAGAAATATTAAAAGTAACAATAATTGGAACTTAAGTGAAATACTTTAAGATAAACTTAAGGTGTTTCTGGAATTCAGGTTCAAAATCATTCAGGGAAACTTTGCTTTACAGTCATATTCAATTGTTATTCATAAAATAACATTGAATACATTTTAAAGAGGGACTGTCAGATTTTGTATGTATTTATTGCGGGCCTTTTTTGTTACCCACTAAAAAACACCCTCTTATATCACATAAAAAACGTCAACATCTACAAAAACTTTTTTTATTGAAACATGCAAATATATATTTTCTGTCGATACAGACCCATTGATCCTAAAGCGACGACTACATTAAGTTTTTAATGAGAAAATTAGAACTGCGTATGCGCCTCAATCGATCTGGCTCATCTAGACGCTGTATATAAACGTGTATAATAAATCGCTGGGCAGCGAAGTATTATTTGAGTTTTAAATGTTTATCTTAATACAAATTTCTGAACATAAGTTATTCTTATCATTTATCATATTAATATTATTTTTAAAATATACTAACATCATTAGAATCAATGGATGGTTTTACAACATAATTTTCATACAAAATCGTACAATTCCGCTTTAACAATTGCCACAAAAAATCCCTGACAAACACAGTTTTTCATTTTAGAATAAGAAAATATCTTTTTTATAAAGGAAATTGAACACAAACTAGAATTGTCACATGAGTGACGGATAAACGCCCGCAGTATGGCCTCGTCACAAAACTATGGCATCCATTCGAAAGAAATGGACAGAGAGAATGATTAAATTTGTGAATGGTCAACAGTGTATTTGGAAAATTTAATTTCAATAGGAACCATAACTCTGTCAACATTTAGTGGTTTGTAACAAAAGTTGAACTTGATCTGTATTTTATGAGGTTTCACCTATGTACCAAAACCAAAAATAATTCAAATATGTGAAGCCTTTCATGAGTTATTGTCCATGTTTTTCAGGAATTTAAGGCAAAAATGGGCCATAACTGTGACAAAATTTAGTGGTTTGTAACCAAAGTCAAACTGGTTGTAGTTCTGACATAGTTGTTTGTAACAATGTATTTTATGATGCTACACATGTGTACCAATAATTATTTAAATATGTCAAGCCATTGTTGAGTCAGGAAATCATGTTTTGGGGGGAATTTCAGTCAAATAAAGGGTCATAACTCTGTCAAAATGTAGTTGTTTGTAACCAAAGTAAAACTTGACCGGTATTTTATGATGCTACACATGTTAATCAAGAATTATCTGAATATGTAAAGCCATTCTTGAGTTATCGTCCAGAAATCATGTTTTAGAAAATGTTTAGTCCAAAAGGGGCCATAACTCTGTCAAAATTTAGTGGTTTGTAACCAACATCAAACCTGACCTGGATTCTATGATGTTACACATGTGTACCAAAAATTATTTTAACATGTCAAGCCTTTCTTGAGTTATCATCCGGAAACCATGTTTTTAGGGAATTTAAAGTTGAAAAGGGGCCAAAACTCTGTCAAAATTTAGCGGTTTGTAACTAACATCAAACTTGACCTGTATTCTATGATGTTATACATGTGTACCAAAAATTATTTGAATATGTCAAGCCTATCTTGAGTTATCATCCAGAAACCAAAAACCAACAGACCGACAGACAGATGGACCGACAAACCGACGGACCAACAAGCTCACTTCTATATACCCCCCTAAACTTCGTTTGTGGGGGTATAACAACACATTCACCAGTATTTGGTTCTCACAGAGTTTTATCTTGTCCACTTTCCTCATACAGTGGATTTATGTTTAGAAGTGACTTTCTTGAAACAGAAAATACCATAAAAGCAGAAAGTGTCGTCTCAGATAAGCCTATGTGGACTGCACAGGCTAATCCGGGACGAACCTAAAACGCATATGCATTAAGGCAGGTTTTCCCATGACACACCTCATTTATTGATGAATTCCAAAAGATAAACAAAATGTCAGGCACACTTCACTGTGGTAAACAAATGGATTTTTTTTTAAATCCAAACGGAACTACTTTTACATGAAAGAAATCCTTTACAATGCTCAGAGAATTCTGACCTGACTCTAAACAAAGAAGACTGACCTGACTCTCAAAGGAGATTTGTATCACCAGACTCTAAACAAAGAAGACTGACCAGACTCTCAATGGAGATTTTTATCACCAGACTCCAAACTAAGAAGACTGACCTAGTTATCAAAGGAGATTTGTATCACCAGACTCTAAACAAAGAAGACTGACCAGACTCTCAATGGAGATTTGTATCACCAGACTCTAAACAAAGAAGACTGACCTGACTCTCAATGGAGATTTGTATCACCAGACTCTAAACAAAGAAGACTGACCTGACTCTCAATGGAGATTTGTATCACCAGACTCTAAACAAAGAAGACTGACCTGACTCTCAATGGAGATTTGTATCACCAATCAAAATTTGGTCATCATCACATCTGCCAGTGGTGGTATGGTCAGTATTGGTCAGACTATGACATTTCACACAATTATTTCAAATTTTATAAAGACCATTCTTGCCAAGACATTTCACAAACTTTCTGTTGTAATTCATGCCCCAAAATATATTTAAGAATATATGAATATGAAAAACAGATACCCATCTGCCAACAGTAATTACGGTGGCAGTTATACACAAAAAGGTATATAAAACAATCAGAAACAAGAGGGCCACTCACCTGAGGGGCTACAGAACTTAATTGTTTTAAGCAAGTTTCATCAAGATTTGGCTAAAAATTTGACATCTAGTGTTCACAACTTTTTTTTTCAATTTGACATGGTGACCTTATTTTTGACCCCATGTCACCTGGTAAAATTGTGCCAGATTTCATTGGGACAAATGTTCTAAGCAAGTTTCGTGAAGATTGGCCTATAAATGTGGCCTCTAGAGTGTTTAGAACCTTTTCTTCAATTTGGCCTGGTGACCTAATTTTTAACACACATGATTCAGCTTCGAACTTGTCGGAGATAACTTTGAAACAAATGTTCTGAGCAAGTTTCAAGGAGATTGGGCCAAAAATGTGACTTCTTGAGTGTTCACAAGCTTTTTCTTAAATTTGCTCTCGCGACCTAGTTTTTGACCCCAAGTTACCCAGTTTTGAATTGATCTGAGATATCACTGGGACAAATATTCTGCGCAAGTTGCATGATTAATAGTCTATAAAGGTTTTCCGTCAACTTGCCCTAGTGACCTAGTTTTTCACCCCACATGATCCAGTTTCAAACTTGACCAGGATATCATTGGGACAAATGTTCTGAGCAAGTTTGATGATGACTGGGCTATAAATTTGGCCTCCATCTTTCAATATGGCCTAGTGACCTAGTTTTTAACCCCATATGACCCAGTTTCAAACTTGTAAGAGGTATCATTGGGACAAATGTTCTCAGCAAGTTTCATGACGATTGGGCTACAAATGTTACCTCTAAAGTGTTCACAAGCTTTTTCTTCGTGTTGGCCTGGTGGCCTAGTTTTGACCCCACGTGACCCAGTTTCGAACTCTTTTGAGATATTATTGAAACACATGTTCTGAGTGAGTTTTAAGAAGATTGGGTAAAAAATATGACTTCAAGGGTGTTCGCAAGCTTTTTATTAAATATGACCTAGTGACCTAGTTTTTGACTCCACATGACCAAGTTTCGAACTTATCTGAGATAATAATTAGAACAAATGTTTTGGGCATGTTTCATGAAGATGGGGCAATAAATGTGGCCTCTAGAGTGTTCACCACCTTTTTCGAGTTTTCAATAAAGCCATATAAGGAACACTGCCCCCACCCCCTTGTGGCCATGTTTTTCAATGTAGCGGAACCATTTTAGAACTCACCCGAGATACCACTGGAACAAATGTTCTGAGCAAGTTTCATGTTGATTGGACAAAAAATGTGACTTTCGGAGCATTGGCGGCCATGTTTTTCAACGGAGCAGAACTATTTATGAACTCGACCAAGATATCATAAGAAAAAAATGTTCTGAGCAAATTTCAAGTTGATCAGGCAAAAAATTTGACTTCTAGACCAAGTTTTTCACCCCACACGACCCAGTTTCAATTATGTCCAAGATATCATTGGGACAAATGTTCTGGGCAAGTTTCATGAAGATTGGGCAATAAATGTGACCTCTATAGTGTTCATAAGGTAAATGTTGACAACGGACGACGGACAAAAGGTGATGACAAAAGCTCACTATGAGCACTGAAGCATCGAGCATTTAAGTCTAATTTCAATTTAATTACATACTTGCATGTGCAGAACACAAGTTAAAGTTTTATTACATCCACTGATGAATACAGTAATGTTTTAGCACATCACACATGGCACATTTATTTAACATCGTATGTCACACCTTCCCAATATCCCCCGATCAACTGGCTGTAGATTCTAAGAACATTGTGAACATACGGGTTATCAATTACATCTCGTAACTGAAAACAATCTTGCTTTCCATAAAATCTTATAACCTCTTCACTGCCATTTTGCTTCCATAAATAGGCGCCTGACAACCCAGAAGTGTATGTTAACTGCATTGGACCTAGAGACCTGCTATTTAATGATAAAGAACACGTCTCCTTGACATACGTCCACGGCCTTGTCATACAAGCATCATTATCTGATATTGCAGGTGATAACAAACGCTCACACTTTTATAAAGCATGATACCCCTCTGTCAGGACAAAATTAACATTCCTTGTTCTCTCAATTACAAAGTATGAAATATAACTCTGCAATATTATCAGTTATAAGCTGAAAGTGTTAAAATCTCTACAATGTTATTTAATGGTGTTGGTCATTAGTTCAGCTGAAAGCAAAGATACGAAAAGGCTTGTCATAGGATGTGCCCAAGAAGCATATGCTTGTCAGAGGAAGGCAACACAATGTCAGTTACATGTTGGCAAAAATGATCCTACAAAAATTGCTTCGGTCCTTGTACTCTGCAGTTCATCTCAACATCCTCTATCAATATATGTGGTTTTATTTTAAATCACTTCAATATATATTAATGGAGTTATGCACTGCAAAAGAAAATTAACTTAAGGGCAACAACCCCCATTAATATTGAAAAAAGAGTCATGGTCCTTGTACTCTGCTCTTCTGCTCAATGACCTCTATCTATGTATGTGGTGCTATTTTAAATTCCTTCAATACTAAGGCGAGAGTTTTTTTATTTCTTGGTTCTCCGATCTTCCGACCCTATTTTTTCCAAAAAGCAAAAAAATAAATAAAAATTGTAGAATGTACCCGACATTGTAAAAATGACCTTATGAAAGGGTTTCAACCTGTTAAATGGAATGCAAAAAAAAACGCAGGAGGAATGACTAAATTTCATGAACCATGCATTGTGACTGTATATCGCTGTATGATTCATATGATCTGCTCAGTGTTATGTTATACATCATGTAACACTTTTTATATTGATAAAGACCGCCTTTTAATGTTATTATTATTGGTATTAATGTCATGTTCATCATGCAGTGAATAAGTTAATGTTGTGTAATATAATTTTTGTAAGTAATAAAGCATTAAGATTTTAATATCACTGCCCATTTCCATTTGTGAAATTCTAGTCATTAATTTACTCAATTCTTTATTGTTGTTTTTTTCATTTTCATTTTTATTTTGTTCCCTCCTCCAACTGGATACTTTTCCAAAAATTTCCGAGAACCAAGAAATAAACAAGACACTGTTCGATAAACACACATGCTCCCTGTTAGTGTTGGACAGCCCATTTGAATTATTCTAAGTATACTTAGGTCAAGATCAAAGTATAGTTGGATGATATAGGTGGATTGGGAATGGTCCTAAGCAACAACTGTGTAAGAATCCAAGTGCTGCAGTAAGCGGTGCTGGTGCTAGAAAAAACGGTAAAAGCTAGTTAACCAAGAAATGGCACTTTTGAATTATTATAAGTCCAAATAAGGTCAAAATCAAGGTCAAAGTGAGGTTGGCTACATTGGGAACGGTCATAGGTAACAACTGTGTAAATATCCAAGTGTTGTAGTAAGCGGTGTTGGTGCTAGACGAAACGGTAAAATCTAGTTCACCAAGAAATGGCACTTTTAAATTATTATAAGTCCAATTAAGGTCAAGGTCAAAGTGAGGTTCGGTGATATGGGTGGATTGGGAATGGTCATAAGCAACAACTGTGTAAGAATCCTGGTGCTAGACGCAACGGTAAAAGCTAGTTAACCAAGAAATAGCCCATTTGAATTACTTTAAGTCCAAATTAGGTCAAGGTCCAAGTGAGGTTGGGTTCATTGGGAAGGGTCATAGGTAACAACTGTGTAAATATCCAAGTGTTGTAGTAAGCGGTGTTGGTGCTAGACAAAAAGGTAAAATCTAGTTCACCAAGAAATGGCACTTTTGAATTATTATAAGTCCAAATAAGATCAAGGTCAAAGTGAGGTTGAGTGATATAGGGAATGGTCATAAGCAACAACTGTGCAAGTACCAAAGTGTTGTAGTAAGCGGTTTTGGTGCTAGATGAAACAGTAAAATTTACTTAACCTTGTCATGGACGGACAGAAGGACAGGACAATCACTATAGGCCGCCTGCATCAAGATGCCGGGGACATAAAAAACTCTGGTCTAAGGTAGAAATTATCTGCACAAAAGTAAACAAATACAATTATTCGGTAAATATAAAAAATGAGTTATGGTCCTGGTACAATGCACTATGAATATATGTGGTTTTATTTAAAATCCCTTCAATACTTATTGAGTTATGCTCTGTACAAAAAAAAAAAAAAAGGTCAATAACTTTATGAATATTGAAGAAAGAGTAATGGCCCTTGTACTTCCTCTTATTGTCCTCTATCATAATATGAAGTTCCATTTGAATCCTTTCAATAATAATGGAGTTATGCTCCACACAAGAAACATAAAGACAAAGGCCAATAATTCCTTAATATTGAAGAAATAGTTATGGTCCCTGTACTCTGCACTTCCTCTCATTGTCCACTACCATTCTATGAAGTTTCATTTGAATCCCTTCAATACTAATGGAACTAAGCTACACACAAGAAAATTAATGCTTCAAACAAGAAAATAAAACAAAGGGCAATAACTCCATAAATATTGAAAAAAGATTTGCAGTCCTTATGTTCTGCACTTCCTCTCAATGTATGAAGTTTCATTTGAATCTCTGCATTACTAATGGAGTTGTGCTCCGGACAAAAAAATAAAACAAAGGGCAAAAACTCTGTAAATATTAAAGCAAGAGTTGAGGTTCTTGTACTCTGCACTTCCTCTTATTGTCTTCTATCATTATATGAAGTTTCGTTTGAATCCCTTCGTTACAAATTGAGTTACACTCAATACTAATGGAATTATGCTCCGCACACAAAAAATTAAACAAAGGGCAATAACTCCATAAATATTGAAGAAAGAGTTATGGTCCTTGTGCTCTGCACTTCCTCTCATTGTCCTCTATCCTTATATGAAATTTCATTTGAATATCTTCAATACTAATGGAGTTATGCTCCGCACAAGAAAATTAATGCTTCACATAAGAAAACAAAACAAAGGGCAATAACCCCATAAATATTGAAGAAAGAGTTGCGGTCCTTATGTTATGCACTTCCTCTCATTGTTTGAAGTTTCATTTGAATATTTGCATTACTAATGGAGTTGTGCTCCGGAAAAAAAATAAAAGAAAGGGCAAAAACTCTGTAAATATTGAAGCAAGAGTTGAGGTCCTTGTACTCTGCACTTCCTTTCATTGTCCTCAATCATTATATGAAGTTTCATTTGAATCCCTTCGATACAATTTGAATTACGCTCAATACTAATGGAATTATGTTCCGCACACAAAAATTAAACAAAGGGCAATAACTCAATAAATATTGAAGAAAGAGTTATGGTCCTTGTGCTCTGCAATTTCACTCATTGTCCTCTATCCTTATATGAAGTTTCATTTGAATCCCTTCAATACTAATAGAGTTATGCTCCGCACAAGAAAATTAAACAAAGGGCAATAACTCTGTAAATACTGAAGAAAGTGTTATGGTCCTTGTGCTGAATTATGGTCCTTGTGCTCTATGCTTCTTCTCATTGTCCTCTATCATTATATGAAATTTCATTTGAATCCCTTCAATACTAATGGAGTTATGCTCTGCACAAGAAAATTAAACAAAGGGCAATAACTCCATAAATATTGAAGAAAGAGTTATGGTCCTTGTGCTCTCATTGTCCTCTATCATTATATGAAGTTTCATTTCAATCCCTTCAATACTAATGGAGTTATGTTCCACACAAGAAAATTAATGCTACACATAAGGAAATAAAACAAAGGGCAATAACTCCATAAATATTGAAGAAAGAGTTGTGGTCCTTGTACTCTGTACTTCCTCTCATTGTCCTTTATCATTATATGAATTTTCATTTCAATCCCTTCAACACTAACAAGAAGTGTGACGGACTGATGGACAGAAGAATGATGTGATTACTAGTGTGATGGACGGACGGACAGATGGCCGGATGGATGGACGATGCGATTACTTTATGACCCCAGACTCCCTGAAATCATAAGAATATTATAGGTTCTAGCAAGTTTACATGTATGATGTTTTGCCATGATGAAATTTGTTAAGCAAATTAGAAAACTATGCATAAAATTGTATGTAGTCAAAATCACTATATTAGAGTCCGAGTTAGCATTATTCCATTGCAAAGTTAAAATTGTGTATTTAAAGTGTGTATTACGATCTTAAAACAGTTTCATAATTACAAATAACCAAATGAAGTTAATTAGCATATATTTCTATTTAAGATGGAAAAAAAAGGTTCAGAACAAACAATTCTTTACAACGCACAATTAGCGAGTTTTTTTTATCACAAAATAGTTTTTGGCTGTACAGCAGGAAACTCCAATACATGTATATATGTTGACTCGACAGTTGGCTTAGGTGAGAAAACACTAACAAATGATGGTAACATCGACACTCATATTTGTTGATTTATTTGATATTGTAGTGTTTCCTTGTCATTCTATGTTTGCTTTCAAGTTATTTTGTCACTTTCATCGGCTTATTTTGAAAATAATTGATATGAAATATTATACATTCACACTTTAAAACTGAAGCAATAAAGTGAAGCTGGTATTTCAGTGTGTGTACAGTGACGGTTTTTGACGTCATGAATAATTGTGTGCCTCAAATTCATGATTTTAAATTGAAAACCACTTGATGTCCAACATATCGTAGTAACACTGTATTATGTGAAGTTAAAATAAGACATCAAACATAGAATGGACATGATTTTTGTTCTTTTTTCACATAAATACGGAATATTATGCTAGTCAATTGTTCCAAGAGTATGTATTAGTCGAGTGGCTTGGGTGATGACGTATCACACGAGAGGCAGAGCCTCGAGTGTGATACGAAATAACGCAAGCCACGAGACTAATACATACTCTTAGAACAACTGACTAGCGTAATATTTCTTTTATTATATACCGCGATAAACTTCAAATGTGCATTTACCTAATTTTATTTGTTTAAAAACTACAATTTTGACTATTCATTGTATGTATAGATTATATTTGATTACATAACTCTATGATGACGTCATTAAAAAGTAGTCCGGCTAGTATGGTAATACGGGATCGGAAAAATAGCGAGTAGCATAATACAGGATTTTTTTCTGTTGACATGTATTTCACCAATTGATAAAGCATGTATTTTGTTAAGATTTTAAACAGGTATATAATAAAACTGAGTATTTTATGTTGTTTATGTATGTTTGTTATATATATGTCAAGACTCTTGGTATAAATAGCATTTTTCCAGACTACTTCATTGAAACAGACTGTGTCTTTGATCATTTTTACTGTATTTATAAACTGTGGTCATGCACGCATGGACACAGTTCAATTTTTTGGTGAAAAATTTGTAAAAGCATACAAGTATACAGTTTTGTGGTAAAATCAATGTTAGTGATGCAGTTATATATGCAGATGTCTATTGCACTAATTACTCTGCAAAATTCTTAAATTACAAATGGTCAACTGCATATAAAACATTGCTGTAATAAAACAGTTTATTCTATGTTTGAAGTCTTATTCCAACTTCACATAATAGTGTGTTTGGTGCATTTTATGTTTTACTGTAGTAAACAATTGTTACAATGACTTATATAGTAATACATTTGAAATCAAGTTTCTAGAATTTAGACTTCTTCAAATATGTTTCCATGTGCTAGAAATACCATAACAACATTACGACAGACATGCTGATGGCCAAAATTGAAGAAATTTCTGTCTGCATGTTTGAATGAAATAGAATATTTACGACAAAACATGAAAGCCCTTTAACAATCAATAAACGATTTAAATTAAAGATCACCTCTGTCCTTGAGTCTGGAATGCGACAAAAGCCATGAATGTAAGAGTTGAAAAAGAAATCCTCCTTGAATTGTAAATGTTCCACTGATATTTCCATGCTTTGCAAAATTCACATTTGTCACTGCAAGGCAGATTTCACATGCGTGGCTAAAAGGGACCTGTTCACAAATTGGCAAATTGACGATTTTCAAAAATGTTGACAAAGATTCCAAAAAGAAATTATACATTATATTCAAACAAGCAAAATAACACTCATAACTAATAAATATTGGAAATATTGTTTCGTTTATAGATAATCATCAATCAAAATGGATAAAATTATAAAGCGTTTGTAATGCTTTTCATCTGTATTGTGGAAAACATGTGTATCACTTACATAGCGTTAAAATACGTATCAAAGTGTATAAGTCCGAATGGCCGAGTTGTTACCCCATGAATTTTTTATTGCAAACGTCCCGGGTTCAAGTACCAAAATCAAATGTTTAAATTTACCTTCTTTTCTTTATATAATATATGTTATATATTATTCCAGATGCTTTAGTAGTTAACATTTTTCAAAAATATGAAAAATTTGTTAACAAGTCCCTTAAATAGTTGTAAAACGTGTTATAATGTCTTATATGCTTTTCAGTGAAATATCACATTTTATTGGTGGAATAAAATTTTATATTCACTGTTCGAGCTGTTGTAATTGTTGTTTTCTGTTCCTTTAAAGCAATTTAGCAATAGCTACTATGACATACCCCTATGTTTGTTTATTACCTTAAAAAGACCTATTTTCATAATGGCAAATAGACCGTTTTCAAATTTGTTGTCACATAATTCCAAAATGAAAGATACATAATACATAAAGGCACACAATGACTCTTCCGACACAGAAATATATTCGATAGAGAACAAACATCAATTGAAAAGGCAAAAAATTCTTGAAACAAAGCAAGTCAAACTGACACTTCCGAAATCACATATTTGTGAAAACTTATATAAATATCAAATAAATTTACTAATCAAAGTAGCTTTCAATGTAAGTATTTATAAAACAGTATAATTAACTCTATGGACCTAGATTAAATAAAATAAAAAACATTTAAAAAATGTTCCCCCAAAACTACACACGCACATCGAATAATCCGTGTATCTATTCAATATTGGGTCAACAGCTTATCTTAAAACTGTAGCCTTTAGCACTGATATCTTTTTTTTATTTGTGCAACAAAAATAAAAGATAAATTAAAGATTAATGGACACATTATTCCATTGTTAGCAAAAAAGGAATGGCTGGTTGCATACGTGCCTCTATAATACCAATCTAGAGGCATTCCGTCTATACGTTACATTGAAATTCTTTGCTTATAATGAATATTGTTAATGTTATTAAAATAATCTTTAAAAAAAAACGACAGTAAGCAACCCTTACACAATCTGGCAAAAACAACACCAAAGAAAGGCTTAATTTCCTGAATATGTCTGTCCATTTCATACAAGACTTTGAAGACATAAAGTTGCTTATATCCCAATATTTGTGGTGCATCGTGAGAAAACCGGTCTTAATGCATGTGCGTAAAAAGTCGTCCTGGATTAGCCTGTGCAGTCCGCACAGGCTAATCCAGGGCACTTTCTTCTTGTATGGTATTTTCTGTTTCAAGGAAGTCTCTTCTAAACATAAATCCACTGTAGGCGGAAAGTGTCGTCCCGGATTAGCCTGTTCAGTCTGCACAGGCTAATCTGGGACGACACTTTACGCACATGCATTAAGACCGGTTTTATCACATTTATAGGTTAATACAGTTCCAAGGGCTAATACTTCATTTCAGAAATGTGTGCCGATACCGCCTAAAGGTGCGCCATAGCTGTGTTTTAACCTTCATATTACATACCTTCAATGCAAGTCCATTAAACATGATTTTAATTGGGTATATCAATTTATAAGGTTCGTATTCACTGCCATCATTCTTTCTAATATTTAAACATATGAGTTACCAGTACATTTAGCTTGTCTGCTGGAATTTCAAACAGTTCTCTCTCTTCACCCTTACTTTGAAGCCAGATTTGTGTTTGTTTTTGTATTTCTTTTGGTATTTTAATTTTTCATGGAATCTACAAATTCATGGGTATCAATTTCTCGCTCACTGTCTTGAATATGTCCATCTAATTGCAACAAGCGATCTGCTCCGCTGCAGCCATTTTGACATTACTAATGACATCAAGCGCAGTTAAACAGCACTTGAAATCGATCGTATATGCTATATCCCAGCCGGTATCTGGCACAGCAGGAAGTAAAAGAGTTTCTGTGTATGCCCGGATTGATCAAAACTATATCAGAAAGAAATCAGCATAATTTTGTTACTATTTATAGTAAGGTATGTACTGGTAAGAATCATTCGGAAATAATTAAATTTGTCTGCACAAAGAATTATACTTTTATTATTATTGTAAGTTACATCTTTATAATACCAAAACAGGTTTTATGGAGCACAACACAAAAGCGTTTTCTACTCTCTTTTTATTGAGTACAATCTACTTAATATATTGTTTTTGTTTGTAAGCAATCTCGGTAATAATGCTTTGATGGTCCCATACTACGAATTCACACAGAATACCATTATACAATTATATCATACTTTATATCCATCAATACTAACATAATTACATGTACGATCCAATATATTCAGTGGGGGCGCTTGCCAGGTGCATCCCACCTGTAGCTGTCACCAACCAATGGCAAGGAAGGCTCACATCCAAGCTGTGAATGGCATCGTTAATGCCATTGAGTTAATGTTAAACATCATGACTTCATACAGTATTGCTCCATGCGAAACAAGCATATTTCATAATTCATGCGAACAAGCACATTTCATAATTCATAATTTATATCCATCAATACTAACATAATTACATGTACAATCCAATATATTTAGTGCGGGCGCTTGCCAGGTGCATCCCACCTGTAGCTGTCACTAACCAATGACAAGGAAGGCTCACATCCAAGCTGTGAATGGCATCGTTAATGCGATCGTTAATTCCATTGAGTTAATGTTAAACATCATGACTTCATACAGTATCGCTCGATGCGAAACAAGCATAATTCATAATTCATGGAGTTTGGGCAATCGAGTCGGAGGCAAGTCAACGCAAAGAGTACTGCGCAAAATAGAGTAATGTCGGGTAATTTTGACAGTGGTCTAATATCGACACCCTTTGCACTAAACGTCTCATTATATTCTCATTTCAATATTTAACTGACTGATTTCGTCATAAAATGTGACGTATGCATTCCTATTACGTCACAAAATTAGATTGGTCGATATAACAGCTTGCTGTTTACACATACATACGTCATGTTTTAGAATATTTTTCATGAATATTTAGTGTGTTATAGGATTATGTAACGAGGGTTATTTCTGGAAGATCTATGGTGCATAGGGAATTTGCATTACTTGCGGTCTTTTAGTGACAATCTAAGGTGGAATTAGTTGCTTTTTCTCAATGAACTCATTTTAAACAGTTCAGACATTTTTAAACATTCATTTATAGGGTGTCGATATTACCCGACAACATTATGCATCGTCGGGTAATATCGACACCAGCTAATGGGTCAGGTGGTGTCTCGTGTTTATCTACATACATATATTGCAAATATCAAATCTGTAGATGTTCATTTAGGAAGCGGTGTTAAAAACGCGCTCCTAAAAAGCGCATAACCAACTCATATGTGTTGCAAATTACTTGCTCCTATACCAATTAAAATTTGATTGACAGCGCGATAAACATCTATCGATGTTCATTTGCATATTGGTAATTTCAGGCGTTCTCATTGGCTGTAGTAAAATTAATTTTATTGACACATTGGTGCAGAAATCGTTTGAGAAATAGTGTGTTTTTTGACAAGTATAAAATATTCATTTTAGAAAGGCATGCATACACGAACAGGAATGATTGCTTCCTAAAATTTATGGTGTCTTTTTAGTACAGTTCATGTCCAAAAACAAGCTACTTAGATATTAACAAATACGTTTAAATTTGGGTGCTGGTTTGCATTTTGCTTTGCAAACTGTTAGGTGTTATAACAACATGATTTGTTGGCTTGGTCAAGATATCTATGTCATCAACAAATGTTGCTTTCTAAGTCTTCATCAAATTGCACGAGTCCTTTAAAAATAGAATGGGAACTGTGCATCGACAATTTATCTCCGGTACAGACTGATGTACACCTTAGTTTAGAGGTGAGTCGAATATAAACATACATTAAATAAAATTCTAAATAAAAGCTAAACAACAAAAAAACGCAAAGTATGGTGTAAATGTGCTTGTATACTTGAAATGATGTAAGGTGTCGATATAACCCAAAACGTGTCGATATTACGCGCCAGACTATGAACAGATAATCCGTCAAATAAAATGACATGGTCGACATCGGTTTTCCCATTCGGTAGTAAAATTGTCAAATCAAAATGGCTACACACTACGTTATTAATTTTCTTAGCGGGTAATACCGAGACTGAAAGACAAAATCGATTTCACATCTTACCCGACATTGCTCTATTGCAGAGAAATAACACTGTGAACCACTAGGCATCAGCCTCTGTTGTACGCGCACGTGGGAGTTACTCTGCATAATTTCATGGCTGGTTGTAGCTACCATTCCGCATAAGTCTGTGTATCTTTGCCAAGTAATTACGCGAATTAAACATTTTGACTCGGCATCACGAGTAAACGTTTTGTTTGCGTGAGCTATAATTGAGGTGAAACATGTGAAACATTTTTAGGTGGCATTGGTTTGCTAAATAATATCAACAATGTGTAGCTGCATAGAAGATATTTGTTGGTTTCGGAAGAATATTGATTTTAATTCACGAATGATCGTAGAAATGTTATTTTTCTACTATCAAGTGTGAATAAAAAAATGATATTCTACCAAAACCAACAAATTTTCTTTGTATTTTATGCTTAAAACTGTGTTATTTTGGCTTTTTCTGACTTCTCGGTAAACAAGAAGTTCCATTATCAACGTGGCAATTTTCACTGTTTAAAACAGTGAATTACCAATTTTATTTTCTCTGTTTTATAACAGTGAATAACCAATTTTATTTCACTGATATTTCCCTATAAACCACCTGAAAGCGTAAAATCAATAAACATTCCTATACAACTGTCTACAATATGGGTACAACAAAATGTTATATGCAGGTGAAATATCATTCATGTCATTTCTTTGATGATCCAGAATTGCTTAAGTCTGAAAGACTCCATTTTCAATATATGATGCGTGTCGTGGGAAAACCAGTCTTAATGCATGTGCGTAAAGTGTTGTCCCGGATAATCCTGTGCAGTCTGCACAGGCTTATCCAGGACGGCACTTTCCGCCTACAGTGGATTTGTTTAGAAAAAAGTTCCTTGAAACAGTAAATACCACAAAAGCGCCATCCTGGATTAGCCTGTGCAGACTGCACAGGATTATCCGGGACAACACTTTACGCACATGCATTAAGACCGGTTTTCCCACGACGCGCCTCATTTGGTTTTCCTGGATAACTATTTCTTTGCAACAGGTGTGCAATCCATTTGCTTACAGACTAAACCCTTTGCATACAGATTTGTGGTGTTTCATAATGCCTTGAATAACAGAGGGATGATTAATCAGACTTCACGAACAATCAAATCTCGACTAAAAGAAAAAGTTATTCAGAACCAATGAGCTGTAAGTGCTATAAATAGACGTAGCAACATTTAATAATTATATTTGGAGGGTTGAGTGCAAAACTCTTGTTTATCACATGCTATACCTTGTTTCCCGTGTAATATAACCATTACGAATATTTCTATCTTACACATGTGTAAGATAACGTTTTAAGCGTTTTCATTGGCTACATATTCTTTGACTGACCAATCGCATGACGTTATTTTGGTGAAATGACGTCGTCAACATGAAATGACGTCACGTCTGTACACAACTTTTTGGATTTATCAACATGTTTTGGTAAAATTAGAAGATTTCCGTTTCGTTTAAAAGCATGTGATAAAAAAGATCTGACACTCGTTGTCATTTTATACCATATATTATTAAACTCGTCCAGGAAATTTGTGAGTAAGCTCGCCAAAGGCTCGCTTACTGACAAAATTCCTGAACTCGTTAAAAAAAATATGGTATGAAATGACAACTCGTGTCAGATCCTATATATATGATATAGAAATGTTAAGCAGAAACTACAATGGCAAGCACAACCCTCAATTTTATAGTTAAAATGACACCTACCTTAAAAAGCATGAAATGTGAAACTTTGGTTGAACACTGTTTCAATTAATTCACAACTATTCTTTGTTGACTGCATGTCAACATAACATTTTATGTAAATTATATACAAAAACATGTCTATAGCCTGTCTTTGAAGTGAAGTGTCTTTGAGGGTGAAGGGAATAGATATCCTAAAATATTTAGTACAAGTTCTGGAAACATCACAAGAATGGTCAAGAGGAATCTGTTTGGTCAATCTAGACAAAATAACATTAACTTATAGGGATACACAGAAAAATAGCCTCCATAAGGCTAAAAAAAATTAATGAATTGTTTCTCAGGCACTTTTTCCAAGGGCAAATTTTTTTCTTATTTAAGTTTTTTTTTCTCCTACTCTTTTCTACTGGCACTATGTGATGGCTAATTAATACAAGTAATTAAGAACAGATTTAAGACAATTTTAAGTTTCATTAAAAACATAAGCATCCCTTTTTATAAAATTCTAAATATAGATTGATTAATCACAAATGGTCATTTATGCAAGCTGACTTAAAAAGACAAACAATTTGAATGTTCAAAATTAACATAAGTGCCTTCAAACTGATATACCATCAACATTAAAGTACTCCTATTTATAGAATTTAACTTTTTGTAAATTTATAACTGTCAAAAAGAGGAAATATTTTTGCAATCAATCACCAATAATTTTTGTAAATGCAGTTGGCATTTTCATTTGTTTCCATAGGACTTATATTGACACAGATTTTCTTCCAAAAATATGGAATTTTAAGTATTACACAAGCAAAAGCATCTCCAAAATAAAAGTTAAGTCAACAAATAGACAATATTTATAAAGGCTCCCAATCGAATATGACTTTTTTTCTTCAAAATTTACACAGTATTTCATAGTTTGTGTACATTCGATTTATATAATTAATTCAGACAGGAAGAAAGTTACTGGAAAAAACGAAATCTCTACTGGGTAACTCTTCTTTCACTATCTTAAAAAGCGGATTTCTTTATTTTTAAGTCGCTGTCCATGGGATCTAAATCAATAGATCGTAATTTTAGAAATAGTTCTTATGAACGTTTCTGGTGTTTATTCGTCTGAAATCTGTTTCTAATTTAAGAAAGGCATTGTTCAAAAGCACTTGGTACGAACGGACTATACTATAATGTACATGCTGGTTTACTGAAGAGTCATCGCCAGTTATCGCATTCAGAAAATAGACGATAGCAAGTTACCAAAATGTTAATAATTCACAGATTTCAATGGTTAGCTCTTGTAATTTGTTCGGTAACATGTCCATTAGAAACACTTTCTGCAAAGTTTTTATTTTTATTTACATATTTCTGGACTGCTCCTTTAAAACCTGGGTGCGATTGTCAAAATAGTAAATTACATTTTTTTTTGGCATTAAATAACATTCATGGCAGGCCATTAGAAAACGTTGCGGCACTGCATGAGAAACAAATTATTAACTTTTTTTAGCCTAAGGTAAATACACAATAAACATCTCTTAAGTAAATGATTATAACTGAACTTATTATGTAAATATATGAGGCATGTAATGGGAAAACTGGGCTTAATGCACGTATGTAAAGTGTCGCCCTGTATCAGACTGTGCTGTGAGACCATTGCCCAAAACACACAATTTATTTTTTTGGCCTAATCCGGGACGACACTTTCCGCTTTTATGGTATATCCTGTTTTAAGGAAGTCTCTTCTAACCATAAATCCACTGTAGGCAGAAAGTGCCGTCCTGGATTAGCCTGTGCCGGATGACACTTCACGCACATGCATTTAGCCTGGTTTCACTCGACACCCAGTTTTTCCAAAAACTAACACCCTCTAAGCACAGTTCTTATTTGCTCACAAATTCCCCTTAGAAGCAGTAATCACAATTGGCACAAAACATAGCAGCTATCTTCAAATGCTGGAGTTAAATGGGAAAGAAGTACAATAAGTGAATAGGACAAATAGCTGGGAGGCTATCTTACCTCAGTTGTAGCAGATGGTAGCTGCATAAAAAGTTTTCAGTTTACAACCTTGCAAATTATCTCTTGTACACATACTTTTAAGTAATATAGAAAGAACATAAAAATTCCATTGTGAATCTTTTCTACCACAATAATAGCTATATATCACTATCAAAAAGCTACTAAATAAATCTCTAAACATTGAAAAAAATGACCAGGAAGAAAACTGTATGTAGGATGTAACAGTGGCACAAACAGGTTATGTAAAGTAATGTGATAAGGGAGACAACTCACCTCTTCAGCAGACAGGGGATGTAACAGTGGCACAAACAGGTTATGTAAAGTAATGTGATAAGGGAGACAACTCAACTCTTCAGCAGAAAGGGGATGTAACAGTGGCACATACAGGTTATGTAATGTGATAAGGGAGACAACTCACCTCTTCAGCAGACAGGGGATGTAACAGTGGCACAAACAGGTTATGTAAAGTAATGTGATAAGGGAGACAACTCAACTCTTCAGCAGACAGGGGAGATAACTGGCACATACAGGTTATGTAAAGAAATGTGATAAGGGAGACAACTCAACTCTTCAGCAGACAGGTGAAGTAACAGTGGCACAAACAGGTTATGTAAAGTAATGTGATAAGGGAGACAACTCAACTCTGCAGCAGACAGGGGAGATAACTGTGGCACATACAGGTTATGTAAAGTAATGTGATAAGGGGGACAACTTACCTCTTCAGCAGGGAAGGTAACTGTGGCACATAAAGGTTATGTAAAGTAATGTGATAAGGGGAACAACTTACCTTTTTAGCAGACAGGGGAGGTAACTGTGGCACATACAGGTCATGTATGTGATAAGGGAGACAACTCACCTCTTCAGCAGACAGCAGAGATAACTATGGCACATACAGGTAATGTAAAGTAATACGATAAGAGAGACAACTCAACTCTTCAGTGGACAGGGGAGGTAACTGTGTAACATACAGGTTATGTAAAGTAATATGATAAGGATGACAACATGGTTCTTCACCAGACATGGCAGGAAACTGTGACACATACATGTCATGTAAAGTTATGTGATAAGGGAGACAACTCATATCTTCAGCAGACAGGAGGTAACAGTAGCACATATGGTTATGTTAAGTAATGTGATATGGGGGACAACTCACCTCTACAGCAGAAATAGGAGGTAACTGAGCACATACATATTACGTAAAGTAACATGATAAGGGAGACAACTTGCCTCATCAGCAGACAGGGGAGGTAACAGTAGCGCATACATGTTATGTAAAGTAATGTGATATGGGGGACAACTAAACTCTACAGCAGACATAGGAGGTAACTGAGCACATACATATTATGTAAAGTAACATGATAAGGGAGACTACTTGCCTCTTCAGCAGAAAGGGGAGTTAACAGTAGCACATACATGTTATGTAAAGCAATGTGATAAAGGAGACAACTAACCACTTCAGCAGACTGGGGAGGTAACAGTAGCACATACAGGTTATGTTAAGTAATGTGATAAGGTAAACAACATCACCTCTTCAGCACACAGAGGGGGTAACTGTGGCACATAAAGTTTATGCAATGTGATATTAAAGGCAGATAACTCACCTCTTCAGCGATAGGGGAAGTAACTGTGGCACATACAGGTTATGTAATTTGATAACAGAGACAACTTACCTCTTTAGCAGAAATGGGAAATAACCGTGGCACAAACAGGTAATGAAAAGCACTATGATAAGGCAGAAAACTCACGTCTTCAGCAAACAGGGGAGATAACAGTGGCACGAACAGGTTATAAAAATTAAGGTGATAAGGCAGAAAACTCACCTCTTCAGCAGACAGGGAAGGTAACTGGGGCACAAACAGGTAGTGTAAAGTAATGCGATTAAAGAGATAACTCACCTCTTAAGCAGACAGGGGAGATAACTGTGGCACAAAAGGGTAATGTTAAGTAATGTGATAAGGGAGACAACTCACCTCTTCAGCACACAGATAGGTAACTGTGGCACACACAGATTATGTAAAGTAATGTGATAAGGGAGACAACTCACCTCTTCAGCAGACAAGGAAGGTAACAGTGGCACATACAGGTTATGTAAAGTAATGTGATAAGGGAGACAATTCAACTCTTCAGCAGACAGGGGAAGTAACTGTGGCAAATACAGGTTATGAAAAGTAATGTGATAAGGGAGACAACTCACCTCTTCAGCAGACAGAGGAGGTAACTGTGGCACATACAGGTTATGTAAAGTAATGTGGCAAGGGAGACAACTCACCTCTTCAGCAGACAGGGGAGGTAACTGTGGCACATACAAGTTATGGGTGAGCATGGCAAGCCCATGCATGGGTCTGTGGTTGTCAGCGTGACAGATGACATATTCAGGCGCGGGCGCAGCTTGCTCTGGGTTGTGCTGAAACCCTGCGCCCCAATCCTCTGGAGTTTTCAATGATGACCTTACACGCTGAAGTAACCATGATATTTTTTACAGGCAATTTAACAATTGAACAATTTTTTTTCAATAAATATCTATGAACAAGAGGGATAAATTAATCAGTAGACCTTAAAAGACATGTATGCAAGTATTTAATTAACGTTGAATTTTTTATCGAAAACATATTGTATGTAGTTCAATCTTAAATTCTTTAAAGTTAAATCTTTCAAAAGCAATAAACATCAGTTTTGATCAGACATTCTAGAATTGTTAATGTTATAAATAAAATTTACCACTTCATTCTGTTGAATGTTTGCCTATTTTTGTTTTTCTTGCAATGCTTTTCTTGCACAGTAGAACCTGTCTAAACCGAACAGCGTCGGGACCGGGCCAATCATTCAGTTTTCAGAGGTGTTCGGTTTACCCAGGTTTTTTTAATTAAATGCCATTTCCTTAAAAAATGTAGTATCTATTTTATATGTTAATTAGAGTGTATAATAAGAAAACAACAGGTTAATGCTTACACTTTTATTATTGTTTATTGTTTTCATTATTTGCACATAAAATGTATATTGGCACATAAAATGACATTCCAATTATCAATTAAAGAAATTCCTGTATTCAACGCACAACTTATTTACATCTGTTTAAATAAATTATCAATTGTTAAATGTTTTGATTAGTTTTTAAACATATTTATTTTAGCTCGATTGTACCTCTAGCCTTACGCTTACAAAGATCACTTCAATTGAAATATTACCCGAATTTACTAAAATTATGTATACATTAATTACACTGTTCTGAAACATATAACATTTTACACTGTACGTAAATTTCAACATAAACACGACCGAATAATCTGCTTATTTCACAAGTTGGTTATTGTCGTATGCACTGACTGGCTGATCACTAATTGCGCCACTGTCCCGTTATCACCATGGCAATCATGCCTTTTGTGTGTATTTGTGTGACCATTTATCGGGTTCACGCCTCTGCAGTATCGCGAAGTGACACCTGGCAGGATACACCGTTCGGTTTATACAGGTTTTTTAAGGTAGAATGAGATCAAATTTGTGATAAAATCGTTCGGTATTCGGTTTGGACAGGGTTCGGTTTATTCAGGGTTTTTGGTATATAAAATAAGAAGGAAAAAAATCGGGACTGAAACAGCCGTTCGGTTTTGACAGGGATTCGTTTTGGACAGGTTTCACTGTACTATATGATCCACAACAATGACTTTGGCACATGTTAACATAAGATTTAAGAATGCTAGATCTAAACAATTGCATTACAGGAATGTTTCTTAGATACTGGTCCCCAAAACTCAAACAAACAACCACTGGATGATGTTATTGCTAGTCACCCCACAAAAGCCACAACAAAACAATCCTCCAAATTCTATTCTCCCCACTCATTTAAACAGCTAGCATTCAAATAAATACCTCAAATAAGGAGCCGCTTTCTTTGAAAAGGGTCCAAACGGCGAACATCGGAATGCACAGACTGGGAGCCAATGAGAGGCACCAGCCGAGAATTTCTGACCAATCAGGATACAGAATGTCCTTGAAAGTCCTTGGTACGGGAAAAAGGAATGTACATGAGATCAGCCCCTGAAATCAAACAGTCACTATGGAAACATCTTCTACAAAAATATGAGTACTTTTCCAGAAAAGTAACAACTCATATTTATTAAACTACAGATTGCCCTTTGAAATCATAGCATACATAGAATATAAAATGGTCAGAATCATAAAATGTACATCTACAAATATACAGAGACCAACCTACTGCAACCAATAGTATTATATAGAGGACATTTGTTGGATCGATAGAATATTAATTTAAATCGTGAGTGATCATAGAAATTAATATTTTCACGAGTGGCGCAGCCACGAATGAAAAAATATATTTTATATGATCACCAGTGAATAAAAGTCGAAATTCTACTGAAACCAACAAATTTTCTCTTTGTTGTATGCTTTTCCACAATTTTTCTTTTCATTTTAATTGCTATCTAAGTGGGTTTTATTGGAAAATATCACGGGATTCATTTGGATAATTTTGAGTCCGGCATGGTTGACAGTCGGTTTCATTTACTGTTTTAAATCTGGAAAGAGTATCAGTGTGGTAATTGTCACTGTTATAAACTGTGAATTACCTATTTTATTTCACTGATATTTCCCTATAAGTTACTACACACATTGGTCATGGTCATTGAAAACATTATCATGTCTTTGCCATAAGTTGTCAAAATGCTGACAGTTAGTTTAGTTGACATCTATACATTTTCTCGTCACTGTGTGGAAAGACTGAGGCTTGCTGAGACAGCGTTAAGTCCGTTTCCTGGGTAGAACCTGTTCTTGATGCCTTTGAAGAAACAACTTTCATGCACTCACAAACTCTCAATAACAAAGAGCACATCATTCCCATACCAACACCTAAACCTGATTTTGTCTGTTTAATATAACCCAAACATGTAAGTGAACATATTAAAACATATGATGCTACTGCAAAACCATTAAAATCGTGGGGCACTAATTTTTGTGGATTTCAAGGATGGAGCGATCCCGATATATCGCGATGTCCAATATATCGCGAATCGGCCGTGGATCCCGATTTTTTTTCATGAACTTCAATATTTTCCTATTACCATATGCTCATAAATTTTATTCACACTCTATTAGTGCGACAAACAATACGCCGACTCGCTCAACATCAAAGCATAACAGTTTGACGTCATAAGCTAACAGCGCGCGTGCCTCCCATGACAACGTCCTTTCACCGCTGTCGCTCTATTTAGCACCCGAATTACAAGCAGTCCACGTGGAGGGTGTATACAGTAACTGTATGTCATAAATCAGTACTGAGCTATCTGAATGACAATAAAGTAATCGATACGGCATATTTGTTTCTTTTTTGTTTCAGGAGAGATGCTAACCGCATATCGTTCGCGATATAGACACCTAATTTTGTTGCTGTGTGCTACGAAAATTTTATACAAAAGTAAAGATCTCAATGTTCTCTGCGCTACAAAGTTTTTATATGGCGATCAATACACCCACACTTTCCATGCGGTCGACATGACGTTGTACATGATTGTCAGCAATTTTTGGCGCGCTTTTTCTAACAGAACAAAGAGTTTAAACGAAATACATGTGTGTTGTAATTGTTAATAGAATTTATGTTTACATCACGTGAATAGTGAAATTTGGATAGGCGTGTCGGACTTTATTTTTTTATACACGATTTGAAATTTATTCAATGGAATTAAAGGAATAATATTATATTTTTATATACAAATGGAATATTTTACATATGGATTTAATACATAATGGATGTTAACTACATTGAAAAGGGTGAGTTATTTACCTAATTACATTTATGTTTGAGATCGGGGAAAAACAGGCTAGTGTATACATGTATATCTACTGAATGGCCTGGCAAGTTACAGTGTATACTATGTACCTTATTGACACTTAACATATCTGATTTATCTGCCTATGCATTGCTATCTTCTTTCAGATAGACTAGTAAAGATCTATGTGCATAGTAAACATTCCATGCAAAAAGCATGACCACATTTTACGACTTCGGTTTTCGGCAGACGACGGGCCCATGGTTTAATTCACATATTTGAAGTTGGACCCTACCTCCCACAGTAACGTGCCATGTTTATTTCATAACAGGGGTCTATTGCTTAATTGACGGGTCGATAATAGAGCCCACGGGGACAATCCGCTTCTAACCGTAAGGTTTTACAAACAAAAAACAGCGATACAATTGACGCATTTCTAGATGTTTTTTTTTTTATTAATAAAATTGAAAATCCACATTTTTTCAACAAACCACGAAATTTCATGCCAACGAAATATAAATGGTTTTGCAGTATTATAAATTATGAATCATTAATTATGCAAAACAAATAAAATGGTATCCTTCATGATAACGTGTTACCAAGATTAAAGTGTATAACTTACTGAAACAAGCAAACAAAGACAAAATAATAGGCGTGTCGTGTGCAAACCAGGCTTAATGCAAGTGCGCAAAGTGTCGTCCAGAGCAGCCTGTGCAGTCTGCACAGGCTAATCCAGGATGGCACATTCCGCCTACAGTGGAATTATGTTTAGATGAGACTTCCTTTTAACAGAAAATATCATAAAAGCGGAAATTGTAATCCCGGATTAGCCTGTTCAGACTGCACAGGCTGATCTGGGACAACACTATATGCACATCCATTAAGCGCAGTTTTCAAAAACTAATGGAAAAATACACTCACCAGTAAAATGCATGGCGTGATAAACTTCCAGGTTCCTATCCACCAGGGGGAGTTCTTGTGACCAGTCATGTCTTCAATATTGTGTACGAATTTACGCGCACCAAATATGTACATTAGTCCACAACACTCCAGTAACACGACGATAAACGGTGTAACTCGCGTCACATAGCGGTCCACAAAATACACTATATACACTCCCATCTGCAAGGTTATAAGTAAACCAAATAAAATTCATAACGAATACCAATAATTCAAGATCTCTTTTTGCCCATAAATTTCTGATACCAAAATAACAATTGGTAAAACCATAAAATTATGATGTGTTACTTAAGAATTTTCTTTCGATTTTGAGTTGTTTATCTGCAAATAAACAACTATGTCTAAGAATTAAAAGGTTTAATATACACGCATCAGAACAAACATTAGTTGTTTATTTACAGATAAACAATGATAAAGTGAAAATTATTTAGATTCTAACATGACCTGTAACTATATTCTGCTGTTAACGATGCAAACTATATTTAACAGTTTCGGAACTACTTTTGCGGGTTGTTTATTTGCAATTCAACAGCGGACATTTTTCTCCTTTTTCTATGGAAAACTTCACGTGTCATGTTTACTATATGCAGTTCATCAGCATTTTTAGGCATACTTAATTGCTCACAAAATGTTGGCTGAATCCTGGTTTACTTTTATTTCTCTACTAAACAATGTAACAAGACAGGAAAATACATACAATTTTGCAAATATTGTACTATTAGGTCCAAATATTTTAAGATGAATTTAAAATGTTTTTGAAATATGGTGCCTGTATGTTTAAAATCAAAATTACCTTTGTAGTGAAGAGTAGCCCAATGAGGAAAAGCAGAAAGCAAAGAATCAGCTGAATCAACCATCTCCGTCTTTTCGTGACCTTTACCTCAAAATCTCTTAGCTTCTCAACGATGGCTCCCATGATGCTTTGCACATAAATGATGGCTGTGGACATGCCCGCCACAATGATGACTGAGTAAAACAGCATAACGAACGCCATGGAGTTGGAGACTCGAGTCAAGATGTACGGGATAATGGCATAGCCTAGATCATATTCTGAAACAGGAACATATTAGCATTTTATTTAATCATAATTAAGATTGAAAGCATAATATTTCAGTATTATATTTCTTTTCCATTTTATTCCAATTTAGACTACCGTGCATAGATCATGTGCAGTTTGTTTATTATTCATATTTGTTGCCTTTTTGAAATAATTTACGTTTTGGACTTTCCAGCTTAAGATACCGAGGCACAGTGTGTAATGACAGGTAATATGGTGTCTGTTTTGCAAAGTAGGGATAGCAAGGTTGATCCCTACTCAGAGAGTGTTTTTGAGATCTTTCTTTCAGACACCAAGGACTGGTTTTACCCAGAAAACATACCAGGGTTGCCAGCACCTGGGGCAAAAAAAAATCTCTGACTTTTCACTGACTTTTCCAAGACTAAATCCTGTTTTTCACTGACTAAAACCAACCATTTTCAACGGCCTCCTCCTCCCCTTTTAGCCGTCCAAATCTTCAGGACGGGAAGTCCATGAACAAATCATTCTTGAGTCACACTAGGAAATTTACAAAAACTGGTAAGATATATATTTTTGAATAAAAATCAGCATATTATGTATTTATACATACATTTTAGTAATTCAAAACACATTTAGACTGCTATAGCCATAATCTGCTAATTTGTATAAATTATTTTTTTACCTTCAAGCATGTTTTTCCCTGACTTTTCACTGACTTTTTTGGAATTTGAATTTTCACTGACTTTTTTTTCAAAATTCCCTGACATTTCACTGACCTTGAAAAAATTTCAAATTTCCCTGACTTTTCAAGTCTGCTGGCAACCCTGCATACTCAAAATTCAACCTCAGTCCTGAAGCAAAATCGAGCTAGAATACATCAAATTTAACTCAAGTGTAATACAACCCACCTGTTATTGGTGATATGTTGGATATGTCATAAACTGATATGTTTTTCAGATGTGCCAATATTCCCAGCCCTGAACATGTAGTCAGACCTCCCAGTAACACTGCTAGCACATTGCACATGCATATCAATATCAGATTCCTGGAAAAAAAAACACACAATGTAATGCTGTAAATGTACAAGCATTAAAGCCGCAGTCCTTAGAATATAATTCAATACATCTTAAATGGGCATTTGTTCTAATGAATGTAAAAGAGTTTATTCGACTGAAAACTGTTTCACATTTCTGAGAGGCATTTTATTATATACATCTATGTTTGCAAACGCTTGGTACGAACGAAATATACACTAATGAACATGTTAATTTACTCCAGAGGCATCATCAGCTATCGCATACAGATAATTTTACAATAAAAAGTTACCTAACAGTTACTATTTTACCGATTTCAATGTGTTTTTTTGTTTTAAGATCGGTAAGATGTCACACAAAAAAGTTGTATTTTTATTAACAATTAACATATTTCTGGACTGCTGCTTTAACAGGATGAACAAATAACTTCCAAATGAAAATTCTGATATTTCGAAGATTTTTCAGTATATGCAATGTGACTTTGCCAGATTTTTGGTTGAATTCCACTGAGAGTGTGAAGATTTCCAGACTTATCGGTACCAGTGACTGTGAAAGTGTGTACAGCAAGCCAAAGTGTTAACATTTTCAGACTTTACTGGTAGCAGTGACTGTTCCAGCTAAAGTGTGAACATTTCAGACATACTGGTAGCAGTGACTGTGAAAGTGTATGTAGCCAGCAGCCAAAGTGTGAAGAGTTCCAAACATACTGGTAGCGATTACTGTGAAGGTGTGTTTAGCCAGCTAAAGTGTGAATAGTTCCAAACATACTGGAAGCAGTGACTGTGAAAGTGTGTGTAGCCCGCCAAAGTGTGAACATTTCAGACATACTGGTAGCCGTGACTGTAAAAGTGTGTGTAGCCAGCCAAAGTGTGAAGAGTTCCAAACATACTGATAGCAGTGACTGTGGAAGTGTGTGTAGCCATCTAAAGTGTAAACATTACAGACATACTGGTAGCAGCGACTGTGAAAGTGTGTGTGTAGCCAGCCACAGTGTTAAGAGTTCAAAACATACTGGTAGCAGTGACTGTGAAAGTGTGTGTAGCCAGCCAAAGTGTGAAGAGGTCCAAACATACTAGTAACAGCGACTGTGCTAGTGTGTTTAGCCAGACAAAGTGTGAAGAGTTTCAAACATACTGGTAGCAGTGACTGTGAAAGTATGTTTAGCCAGCTAAAGTGTGAACATTTCAGACATACTGGTAGCAGTGACTGTGAAAGTGTGTGTAGCCAGCAGCCAAAGTGTGAAGAGTTTCAAACATACTGGTAGCAGTGACTGTGAAAGTGTGTGAAACCAGCAAACGTGTCAACAGTTCAGACATACTGGTAGCAGTGACTGTGAAAGTGTATGTAGCCAGCAGCCAAAGTGTGAAGAGGTCCAAACATACTGGTTGCAGTGACGGTGAAAGTGTGTGAAGCCAGCTAAAGTGTGAAGAGTTCAGACATACTAGTAGCAGTGATTGTGAAAGTGCATGTAGCCAGCAACCACAGTGTGAAGAGTTCCAGACATACTGGTACCAGTGACTGTTAAAGTGTGTGTAGCCAGCTAAAGTGTGAAGAGTTCCAAACATACTGTTTGCAGTTACTGTGAAAGTGTGTTTAGCCACCCAAAGTGGGACGAGTTCCAAACATACTGGTAGCAGTGATTGTGAAAGTGTGAACATTTCAGACATACTGGTAGCAGTGACTGAGAATAAAAGTGTATGTAGCCAGCAGCCAAAGTGTGAAGAGTTCCAAACATACTGGTACCAGTGACTGTGAAAGTGTGTTAGCCAGCTAAAGTGTGAAGAGTTCCGATCATACTGGTAGCAGTGACTGTGAAAGTGTGTGTAGCCCACCAAAGTGTGAACATTTCAGACATACTGGTAGCCATGGCTGTGAAAGTGTGTGTAGCCAGCCAAAGTGTGAGGAGTTCCAAACATACTGTTAGCAGTGACTGTGAAAGTGTGTGTAGCCAGCTAAAGTGTGAACATTGCAGACATACTGGTAGCAGTGACTGTGAAAGAGTGTGTAGCCAGCCAAAGTGTGAAAAGTTCCAAACATACTGGTAGCAGTGACTGTGAAAGTGTGTGTAACCAGCCAAAGTGTGACGAGGTCCAAATATACTAGTAACAGTGACTGTGAAAGTGTGTTTAGCCAGCCAAAGTGTGAAGAGTTCCAAACATACTGGTAGCAGTGACGGTGAAAGTGTGTTTAGCCAGTCAAAGTGTGAAGAGTTCCAAATATACTGGTAGCAGTGACTGTGAAGGTGTGTGTAGCCAGCAGCTAAAGTGTGAACATTTCAGACATACTGGTAGCTGTGACTGTGAAAGTGTGTGTAGCCAGTCAAAGTGTGAAGAGGTCCAAACATACTGGTTGCAGTGACTGTGAAAGTGTGTGTAGCCAGCCAAAGTGTGAAGAGTACCAAACATACTGGTTGCAGTGACTGTGAAAGTGTGTGTAGCCAGCTAAAGTGTGAAGAGTTCCAAACATACTGGTAGCAGTGACTATGAAAGTGTGTGTAGCCAGCTAAAGTGTGAACGTTTCAGACATACTGGTAGCAGTGACTGTGAAAGTGTGTGTTAGCCAGCGAAAGTGTGAAGAGGTCAAAGCATACTGGTAGCAGTGACTGTGAAAGTGTGTGCAGTCAGCCAAAGTGTGAAGAGGTCCAAACATACTGGTAGCAGTGACTGTGAAAGTGTGTGTAGCCAGCTAAAGTGTGAACAGTTCAGACATACCTGTAGCAGTGACTGTGAAAGTGTGTGTAGCCAGCCAAAGTGTGAAGATTTCCTAATCCGAGTGAGAGTGTGAGGAACAGCAGCTTCCCAGCATCATACCAGATCTGTAATTAGAGTCATTATGTACTTTATTGGCGCCGTTCTCATTATTAGTTTTGGACAACAAGCTTCCATAGTTTATTTATTAAAAGGTGCATGTACATATCATTTTTTTCTCCGACTGTGTCTTCGAATGTGTACTTCTAAGGTGAGCATTCATTTTAATCAAATACAGTAATTACTTACTTACTTAAGTAAGATTATATACCGCTGTTTGTGTCTTAGTATTTGAGTAATTATTATATAATATTATATTTACGGAACATCTCAAGCAAAACAATTTTTAAAAAATTACTCTATGTCGCATACAGTCAATTTGCTATGTTTGCATGGATTTTTTCGCCAAATTTAACAGTATTTCAGTCAGTGCTCCAGATAAGCTTTTGTGCTGGGGGTAAATGTACGCGTACTTCTGAAAATTTGGGAATAAAAATACACCCTCTCCAGAATTGATGGGGGTAAATGTACAGTCTATATAGGATATTTGGTGGTTAATTTGCATTCATCAAACTGTACACCATGAGGAACAACAGGGCCCTGAGGGCCCTAGGACGCTCACCTGAGACCTTGTAACCCAATTGGAATTTGCATCCCCGAGTTGTGGCTTATTTTTATCCCAGGGGCATAAGTTAACAATCTTGAACAAACCTCTGGGCCTTGCTGTTTCAGGTAAATATTTTTTAAGTCATTTTGCTATTTAAGTCTATATAAACTATGTGACCCCTCAGGGGTGGCCAGATTTGACCCCAGGGGCATAATTTGAACAATCTTTGGAGAGGACCACTATGCAATGTTACGTACCAAATGTAGGAAAGCTGTGCGCTTTGCGGTTTCAGGTAAAGATTTGTTAAGTCATTTTGCTATTTAAGTCTATATAAACCATGTGACCCCTCGAAGGATGGCCAGATTTGACCCCAGGGGCATAATTTGAACAATCTTTGGAGAGGACCACTATGCAATGTTACGTAACAAATATAGGAAAGCTGTGGGTCTTGCCGTTTCAGAGGAGAAGATTTTTAAAGTCATTTTGCTATTCAAGTCTATAAAAAACATTTGACCCCCCCCCCCCCGGGCGTGACCAGTTTTGACCCCAGGGGCATAATTTGAACACTCTTTGTAGAGGACCACTATACAATGTTACATACCAAATATGATACCTCTGGGCCTTGCGTTTTCAGAGGAGAAGATTTTTACAGTAATTTGCTATTCAAGTCTATATAAACCATGTGACCCAAGGGTGTGGCCAGTTTTGACCCCAGGGGCATCATTTGAACAATCTTTGTAGAGGACCATTATACAATGTTACATACCAAATATGAAACCTCTGGGCCTTGCGGTTTCAGAGAAGATTTTTAAAGTCATTTTGCTAAACAAGTCTATATAAACCATGTGACCCCTGGGGCGTGGCCAGTTTTGATCCCAGGGGCATAATTTGAACAATCTTTGTAGAGGACCACTATACTGAAGATTTTTAAAGTTTTCAGTTTTTAAATCTATTTTTAGCTCTGGTGACCTATATATGCAGCGGACCAAAACGATTTGAACAACTTTGAAAGAGGGTCACCCAAGGATCATTCCTGTGAAGTTTCGTGAAAATCTGCCTAGTGGTTTAGGAGGAGATGTCAATTATATGAAATGTTGACACACGACACCAACGCACGATGGACAAAAGGTGATCACAAAAGCTCACCATGAGCACGTTTGAGCTAATAAAATAATGATTTTCACAAAAAATGGTATTTGAAATTTTGACTTAAGTATAACTTAAGTAAAGATTTTCCTTAGGAGCTTAGGAGCTTTGTGGATATGGGCCCTGAACACTTAAATCAAAAAAATATCTTGAATCTTTTTTAGACTGATAAAATGTCAGATTCTAGGTTAACGAACCTCTGAATTCCCGAGCTTGTGCCAGACGGGGCTGAGGAAGAAGCGTACCCCTGTGATGCTTCCTTCCTTCATACACGCCATGATGAACAGTATCGGCATCACAATGTACGGGTATGGGGCAAGGACATACATCATCTGAAACAATCAACAAGTGAAAAATTGTGTTGAATATTTTGAAAAAAAAAGAAATTGTATTTTAACTTCATTGCGTGTTTAATTAATTTGGTGTTTTAATCATACAACAAACAAACATAAATTTAAATGAAAATCAGATTAAAATTAACGTTCATTTGTGTTATTTTTCATATAAATGCAATGCGTTTCTTAAGATAAACACAGTGCTATAACTCTTGTTAGAAATTAATATTAATGAATTATTGGTTACCTCCCTTGACAAGGAATACAACTAGCACAATAACACATGCTGACAGTCATATTATAAAGTCAAGAAAAAGAAACACAATTACAAATGGATGTTCTTACGTGCCAAGGTCTCTACATTCAATAAAACTTAAAATGTGTAAAGCATTCATCCTGGCTAAATTTTGTCCTAAAGGAAATATTTCCTTACTGCAAACATCCGAATCAATCGGATAACAACCCATTGATAAACTTAAGCTTTATCCAATCGCTATTTTTAGAACATGTTCATTTGATCGCTATTTTTAGAACGCTATGTATTTCAATGTGACATCATACCAAATGATTCAGTTTGTAGTAAACAAAAAACCCAGTGTTAAAGAAACCAACGTACTTTTTTGTCATTTTGGACATATTTTCACGCCATTTTCATGATTCGCGCTCACCAGTTTCTAAGCCATGCATGATAAACTTCATCTTTATCCAACACTCACCTAATATTCTCCATTTCTTCAGCACATAGTTGAAATTTTACGCACAGGCAAATGTGATAAATAGAAAATACTTGGTCAGTGTTGATTAAATAAAGAATATTACATTACTGTGGCGTTCCAACCAACCGGAACACCACAGTCATATAGTATTCCATTTATTTTGTACCTCCTTGCGATCAAAACATCACCACAAATATGCTATGAAACAAACACAATAATAACAAAATAGTAATGTTAAAAAAGTGCATGAATAGATGTCATGTACATCAATGACGTCATTCAATTGAAATCAATATGTTGTTACCGCGTCGTCGTGTCCATAAATAGAATGGGGTGTTTTCCAATCATCAATTGGAACATTACAAAAATGTATCCGTATCATTCCGTTTTTTCCAGCCGTAGAATACAGATTTTTATTACACATTGTGAAATACTGAAATTGTATTTGCCTATTGTATTTCATACCAAAAATACACCAATAATTGAGTCAAATTATCAATCAGTATATAATAAGGATAAGTTTATCTAGCAAGGCTAAGAAAACCTGAACACAAGTGGTGAGTTGTAAATGCTTTCGTGCCAAGCAGATAACTTATATTTATTAAACACTGGCCCAGTATTACAATTATTCTATAATAGTCTGTCTTCGTTTTAAACATTAACACACCAAATAACATGAACACCACAAAACATGACATCACAAAAAAATCAACAAAATGACATCATTAGACTGCATTTGTATCTTTATCGCACAGTGTTGTAATAAAGCAAAGTTAAATTTTTCAATTTATTAGGGCTCCAACGGGTTGAACAATTTCTTAGGGTTGGGTCGCCGGGTCAAAATTTCAAAGTTCAGGTAATTTCGGGACGGGTCGGGTATTAAACAAGTTAATTATAAAAAAAAGGTTAAACTACATTCATAAACCCTTTCTTTACATCATTACATCTCAGACAAGTCAGAAATAAAGATTTTTCTGAATATGACTGAATACTGTACATAAAATAGTCCTTTATTTAGTATTGACCACATTATTGATAGTAGTCAGCAAATGTTAGTCATAATTCACAAAAAGGCCCTTCTTAAAACATCATTCACTGGCTAGAAAAAAAGTACAGGAAAAATGGAACTTTAAAACAGGAACAAAGCTTCCCTACATTCAGAGATGGGAATACATCTACGATTGAAAACAACTAGAGCACATAATGTCAAACAAACGTTTTCAGTATTAAGGGAAAAGCAAAGTTATGTTTTCACAAACTTTTCTCACTAAACTTTAACAGGCTGTGTGTACAATGGTTGTATGTAGCTTATATGATCAAATTCTTATGATACAGAAACGAGAGTTTTGTACGACCACGAAATATGTATCCCGGAATAAATTTTACTGCATTTGTTAATCGATTAACAAGTTAACACAGTGATCTCCCATTCCGTAAAATAGCAGCCAGACCCGGTACCATTGACAAAAACTTTGGCCCGGAATCGCGGGTATTTTTTTGACCCGCGAATACGGTGTTTTTTTTGGTACCCGTTGGAGCCCTACCATTTATGCATGATGATGGGATACAGGCAAGCGTACCTTGCCGATGCTGCTAGGTCCATGGATGAGACACGTGTATATGCAGACCCAAACCAACAGTAGACACAGAACCAGGTACCAGACCGGTTGACCCAGCATGGACAGGTCCTCAGTGGCTTGTACAATGTCCGTACTGAAACAAACATTTTCTGACTTAAATAAGTAGACTTTTTTAAAGAATGTTCGCTTAATATAATTGTTTAAGCTAATTCATACAACTTGAATTATATGTGAATATATAGATCAGGGGAGATAAAAATACAGTCAAAAGAGTAAACAAATTCAATGAGATTTACAAAACCCTAATTTAGTCTGAATCTAAAGAGAAGATTTAAAACAGAGTCAAAACAGTCACTAATATTCTTAGCAATTTACAAAACCCCAATTCAGTCGCAATCCAATCTGACTGAGAAGATAAAAAACACGGTCTAACAGTCACATATATTTTAAGCAAACTGTAATTTAGCTCAACCCTAAATGAGAAGATTTAAAACACAGTCAAAAGGTCACAACTATTTTAAGCATAATAAAATTGTAATTTAGCCTCAATCCAATTAATTATGTTGTTTATGTCAATACGTCTTACTAGAAATACTGGAAGGCCCCCAAATATTCGCCAGCATGTCTCAGAGCCTCTGGCGATGACTGCGTAGAATTGTCCACAGACAGCTGAGGTAGGTTGCTGACATCACCATAAAAAACTGTTATCGTTTCGTTTGATGCCCCACAGTCTAGAAATATAAACGTGGCTATTTTTGTTTTTATTCTTTTAGTGTTATACATATCACGTTGGAATCATATGACTTCAACTGATTATATTTGTACTGGTAATAAGCTAATAAATCCCGATGATTTACCATTCTTTGCAAGCACTCATACAGGCATTAACATATTTCCCTGAAAGATGACCAATTACACCAAAATATTGGGGACAACTTTGATGAGAATGCAATTGTAAACTGTGACGCAATTTCAAATGTTAGATGCATTTTACTAATACCATTAACTGACAAGAGACACAGAAATGTCACAAAACCAAGTTTTCTGCCAAAGATGGTGGAATCACAAAAGCCTGACAATATGCGCTGGGGATTTTGATGACAGAAGTTTTGTGAAAGTTTGGTAGAAATCCCTTGAGAAATGTAGGAGAAGTTGCACTCGAAAGATAGTTCTCTATATATTACATATATGTGCAATTTAAACAAAGGGCCATAATTCTGTCCAATATGATCGAATCACAAAAGCCTGACAATATGCGCTGGGGCACTTCGTGACGATAGCTATGAAAGTTTGGTAGAAATCCCTTAAGAAATGTAGGAGGAGTTGCTCTCTGAAATGATTGTTCACTATATATTACATATGTGCAAACATAAACAAAGGGCCATAATTCGGTCCAAAATGATCAGTCACAAAAGCCCAACAATATGCACTGGGGCACTTGGTGACAATAGTTTTGTGAAAGTTTGGTCAAAATCCCTTTAGAAATGTAGGAGTTGCACTCTGAAGATATTGTTCACTATATATTTCATATATGCAAAATAAACAAAGGGCCATAATTCCGCCCAAAATTATTGAATCACAAAAGCCCGAAAGTCTGCACTGGGCACTTAATGACAATAGTTCTGTGAAATTTTGGTCGAAATTCCTTGAGAAATGTAGGAGGAATTGCACTCAGAAGAAATTGTTCACAAGTATCTTGTTACCTGACACATTTCCACATTGCCATGGCAACAGGTTTCTGCCGAGAGCTGTTGACATGGCAACCCCAAAATAGTACACCGCCCATGCGATCTCCATTACGTAGTATGTGGACACAAGGAATGTTAGACACACCATAGTGTACCCGACACCTGAAAATCAAGTACATAACATTCTATAAATAGCAGTCACGTCACAGACTCTGGGCTGGTATTCACAAAGCTCCTAAGGGAAATCTTAACTTAAGTTGTACTTAAGTGGAAATTTCAGATCCAATTTTCTATGTGAAATTCAATGATTTCTGTACAAAAAAAGGCTGCAATACTAAACATATAAGCAATATTTACAAGTTTACAACATTTTAATGTTAAAAGACCTATACACGAAACAGCCAGGGACTTAAGGAATTTTATGAATTTAAGAAATTTACTTAAGTTTTCCCTAAGGAGCTTTATGAATATGGACCCAGATCTCTATACTAAGACGGTTTAAGGTGGCAAGACCTATGCGACCACGGTCCAAGTTTGTCACACATTGCAATCATCTTACCACTTCTATTTACGAGTTTTAGTTATTAGTCCGAGTATTATTAAACATGACATTCAATCGAGTAAATGATCCTTCATTTACAGTACATTATAGCCTTACACTATTGGTTTATATAGTACATAGAGGATATTTGCTGGTTTCGGTAGAATATCAATTTGAATTCAAGAGTGATCATAGAAATTTATATTTTCAAGAGTAGCGCAGCCAGGAGTGAACAATTATTTTTTCTACGATCATGAGTGAATAAAAGTTGATATTCTACCAAAACCAACAAATGCTCTTTTTATTGTATGCTTTTTTCAACTTCGGATAACATAGTAAGTTAAAAATAACTGTTTTGCTAAGTACCCAACTATTCTTCTACTTCCATCCACTTCACTGTCATTTGTCACTCAGAATTAATGTCCACGGTCTTGTAAACATGAATTAATTTAAAAGACAGTCTGGTGTATTAATGATGTATGAAATGTGTTACTCATGTTGCGTTAATCTTGCACTCCTGAATATTCTTGCAAATGTATAAACCTGATCAGCGAATCTACTCAGAAATAAATGGGATCATTTCCAACTTAGTTTCCAATGGGTTTATGGTTTCAGCTTCCCGAATAAGATATTTTATTGCATTGTGAACAATTAACGAGCAGTTAGAACTGGCTTCCAGCGGCCTTCAATTGTCATAAACTGGACCAAAGTGTTGTGTAAAGAAAGCATCAAATGTCAAAGCAAACGTAAATGGTAAATCCCTGTCGTATATATCCTCTTCTTGAATCAAATAGAAATTTCTCAAAAGTTGTTTTTTTCCCCACAAATATTAACTGTAAAATGTCCAATATAAAGAAAAAGGTATGACTGACAGTCACAGATTTCTGGAAGAGAGATTATTTTGAGATGATATGCATTAAATTACCTCAATAATTCATCCAATAACTGCTACAGACATAATATGGAATATTATACGCATGGGCATAGCTGCCTTTAGGCACTATAGGCACGTGCCTATACATTGTTTCCAGAGATGAAAAAATTAAATATGCCAAAAATGCAATAAAACAAGAGGGGGGATGGGGGGTGAGGGGATCTTCTTGGCTGTGTTGATACTTCATTGTTTAACGAGTCGGTAACGTCAATATGAAATAAATTTGATAAAATTTTGTAGAATCGGGGTTTAGCTGAAGTTAGTTGTTTGTAGCCAAATAAGGGTATAAACACTCCTGGCCCAAATTATCGCTTACAGCGTCATTTTGTAGAATCCGCCTATTGTGCCTATACATTTTTGAACCCAAGCTATGCCCCTGACACGGTCAGCATGTAAGCCAGCTAAACCAATTAAAAGCAAGTATTCTATACGAGGTAAGATAAACTTATTAATGACATTATTTACTACATGTAGTTTTCATTCTCTATTTAATAATATCACAGCTTTTTAATTTTCAGACAAACAACATGTTAAATTGTTCTCTCTTAAAGACACAAAGGTATATGGAAAAAGCTTCTGGTCCTTCCTAAATCTGCCTTTGGAGTATACAGTATAATGGTACGCAACAGCAATAAATACAAAAATATATTTTTTCCTTTATTGCATAAAAAAAGACTTGTCTGTTTTTAGACTGTTGGCGAAGGCCAACGGTCTTAAGTTGGGAAATCTCGAGAGATTGAATCGCATGACCTACTTTTCACTTTGCAGGCTATGAAGCACTAACAATCAGTACCAAAACATTTATACGCTCGATAGGCTATTTCGTCCCGTTAGGGGCCAATATTCCAGAAACATCTTAAGTTTATCTTAAAATATTTTCACTTAAGTTCCAATTTGTATAAGGTAATATTTTTTAAACTACATATAAATAAATGATTCCAAATATAGTTAAGTAAGCAGTAGATAATAATAAGATGATAATTAGTGAACATTTAGCAGGATTTCATGCAAACATGGAATAAAATGCTTAAGAAAAATGATGATTTTAAGGCTAAGGATAAGATTTCACTTAAGATCTTTCTGGAATAGGACCCCAGGAGTATTCATCACGATGACTGTTATGCACATTATTGCGTTTGCATTAAGTAGTTTGCATACAAGCCTATCGAGGGTTGAGAGTTAAACTATTGTATCTGTTAAAGAAATGTTACGCAGATTCAACAATTTCTAATTTCCAGTTCTTTCATGTTGTTTTTTTTCAGTCTTTCTACGCTATCAGTGTTTGGATTATTTCCTCTGTGGAGTAGAAATGTTGCTTGTTCTCCATTCGTGATCTGTCACTGCTTCGAATTTCCTGTTCTTTTGTGTTGTTTTTTTTAAACTATTTGTATTTGTCTATAGTTTGTGTAAATCGGATATACATGTACATTTTAGATGTGTCATACAAAAAATTTCAAACATTTATCAAAATCTTGGCACAGATACCTTCAAACCAAAAACCAAAAAAAAATAATCTCTACACTCTTAATTTAAAATATAAATTCTTAAAATTGAAGTATTTACATGTAATAAAGTGGGATTTCCTCAACACAAATGTATGTTTTTTTCAGCAAAGCTGTTTAACCCAACTTTTGGCCTTCCTGAATATCCAATCAAATGTTGTGAAAATTTCCCACCAGAAGTTCCGAATGAATAAATCCTAACTTTCCATAGGCTAATTTATGATAAATTCCCACTACACTAGTCATAAATATGTAGGTGCAACATCCAACAACAAAGCAGACAAATTTGTAACAGGTTTGGAATACTTATGGCAAATTCAATAAGGGAATAACAGTTCGCACAACATGAAAGCTTTCGTATATGTGCAACACTTCTGAAATGATTTGACATGACATTTGACATGTTAAAAACAAATAAATTAGATGTTTTGCAACGATGTAACCAACACGCTTTTTACAGTTGAGTGTTTTTTGTGTTTTTTTTCGAACACAATAGACACAGCGATTCTATTAATATTAGTTCTCTCACCAGATGGAAAGTCTATATTGAGGGCGAAATGATCATACGCTTGCTCACCTGCAGTGTAGGGTCAAACTGACAGTGTACAGTTAAAAAGGGGAGATACTTGAAAAATATCATTGTCGACATACATGTATTCTTTACACCTCAAAAAAATTTATCTAACCATAAATAGTTTAACATATTGAGGTGCATGCAAACTTCGAACAGATAATCCTTAGTTAATCAAAGAGCATATATAAAATGTATATGTTCAAAAAACAGATTTATTAAGTTACTTATATAATAATTTATATAATGGTATGTTAGGAGGCGTAATCTACTAGTATTGTTTAGTATTTGAGTATTATATGCCATTCAGATTTAGTCTTAGTTACATTGCTTTGCATATTAATGCTGACGTTTAATGTAAATTCCTTATCTGCAAAATTACCACAGATGCCGAATATCTTTAAAAAAGATATTTCTTGTTTATTTGTACATTATAAAGGTTTCTTACGATTACATAAAGACAAAATATTTGGTAAAAGTGTAAGTTGCGAAGCCATACAAACAATACTTCGCAACAATGTGGTTGAGAGGAAACCTTCAGGTTTCGAATTTGGACTGGCATGCTCGCAAAATGCAAGTGAAAAATAGAAAATGCGAGTAATTTATGTCCAAACAGTAAAAAACTTGGCGAGTGAAAAAAAGGCATTTTATTTCTCATAACATCCATGGTCAGTAGTGGATATAGCTTGTGTTGTGTTATACAGATTGGAAAACTGAGAAACGTTTTTTCTTGAAAAGTTATTTTTTAAAAATACACTGGTATTTTGGGGAAGTATATTTATCATTCCACCTGAAATAAAAATGGTTCTTGTGAGTAAAATTTGTCATTTTGCGAGTTGACACTTACATAGGTAGCAACAAAGTAGGAGTGTGTTTTATTATTGGAAATTTCAAACCGAACGTTACAATGCACCAACCTGTAAAAAGCGGTATCACTTTCCACGCAGTCAGCGGTCCTCCAATCGCATACTGGCCGAGCGTTGTTTCTAGGTAGACCAGAGGGCAGCCAAATACGACCATACACAGCACGTAGGCAATGAAGAACACTCCTGCAGTAAGGAAATATATGTCTCATTAGACAAAGATTTGATTTATTCATTGAACAAATTGTGTGCAGTTTTTACGTGGTTAAGAGACACACCAGATGACTTCATTTTGAGGTGGTGAGTTCCGGTATGGTCCTGTGGTGTAAAAATATTGTAAACAGTTAGCATTGCCATTGTCAATATCTTTCAATTTCATATAAAAATCAGCTTACTGAATTATTTTCTTGTAAAAAAAAGCAGAAATTTGTAAGTTAAATAATAGTTTCTATAAATTAAAAATATATTATAATTATACAATGGGCCTTTAAATTGTATATACATGTATAAGGATTTCCTACTTGACAAATGGGTTGAAATCTGCTGTAAAAACATACAATAACATGAGAAACATTTACTATTGGGTAAATAAAGCAAACATTCTTGTCAAATTTTGCACAATTTTGTGGTGTTTGTAGCCTAAAACAGCAGTCTTCTTAGCAAATGAACATGTATCGGAGTTTTCTACTGTAGAGTTGAAAACTATTTGGGAATAAAATGTGGGTTTAAATTTGGATTGAATGTTGCAATTATGTATTTAAGTCAGTATCATTTGTTTTAAAATCACCCAATGTGCAGCTTACACACACTGATGATGCAAATACTGGAGGAAAATTGATGAATGCTCTGTTTGGTTTGGGTTCAGATGAATTTTCAAAAGTAACGTCTTCTGTCTGAATCATTTAATGTAAAAGCCGATTATGTTATTGTAATGTGTTCTAAATTTAAATAAAATAGTTATAAAATTACAGATTTGTTGTCGATATAACAATAAAATATTTGCATAAGTGAATTTTAATTGATTTACTTATAACAATTAGAAAAAGAAAGTAAAATTTTTGTATAAATAGATATTGACAATAGCACCATTTAGAGAGAATAGGTCTTAATGTAGAGAATGACCTCAAAAAGCTTTAGTGATGTGTTTCTATTCCATTAGTATGTTAATATAGTATAGTTGGTTTGAATTTTGTTGATAATGAGGGGGCAAACCCTTTACTGAAAATTGGGGGAATTTTGACTTTCTGTTTATAAACACGCTGCAATCGTCTGTATGTATAAACCATCTGATTTACCAGTATCGATTCTTCCATCATCGATTCGTCCGTATACTGTACATTAATAATTTTTAAATGACAAACAAATATTTACTTCTATATTACACAAGAGCTGTCTTAGGACAGCGCGCTCGACTATTCAAACCGCTTTGTCAGAGTTATTGTCTATATAAAAAAGGGGCATAATTCTGCTAAAATGCTGGTCACAGTTATGGGCCTTAGCCTGTGAACTTATATAATGACCCTGAAGACACGTGTGAAGTTTAATTGAACATATGTAGTAGTTACAGAGATATGTACTTGTTGCTTGCAAATGTACAAAAAGGAGCATAATTCTGCTAAACTGAAGGTCAGAGATATGGGTCTTGGTCAGTGACCTCAAATAATGACCCTGAAGACATGTGTGAAGTTTAAACTGAATATCTGTAGTAGTTATGAATTATGCTGACGCCGATGCTGATGCTGACAAATGGGTGAGTAGTATAGCTCGAACTATTTGGTTAGTAGTTGAGCTAATAATGGGTCTTTAAAATCATTAAAATCACCAGCTAACACACGGATTGCAGCAAATATCAGACGCCAATTGATGTCTGAGCAGTATGATTGGTGATGACCTTGGCTTGCAGAAATTTTATCAAATATCGGCATCTCACTTGAATCAGTTATCTATTCTGAAAGTGCCCATGCAAGCAATCATAGGAGAAACAAGAATCAATACCATTTGGGTGGAGACTGGATTACAGCCATCATTTAGTGATAGAAAATGATGAGTTAATTTCAAGAATTTACAGCCATCATTTAGTGATAGAAATAAAGAGTTAATTTCAATGTCACAGTAAGTCGCATCGCTGTGTAAGTCGCAGGCACAAATGCTTTCATAAAACGTTGCATCTTATACACCAAAAAATATGGTAATAAAAGATAATTTCATACAAATATTCGGAACAAAATTTAATATTTTTTAATATTCAGTCTGACTCTTAACGATTTTAGCAAAGTCTCTGCACTCTTGAATTTTGTTAAGTCAGCTTTTAGAACAAGCCAAACTGAATGTATTTTGGTATCACATCCTTTTGTGTAAATTATTTACTGCAACATGAATGCAAAAAATCTGCACTTAATGTCGTATCACAAGCTATTCACACACTTTTACACAGAATACTTTATGATGCATTACGAGTCAAGGATATCATTGGATAAAAGGTACTGCAACATGAATGCACAGAATCAGCAATTAATTTCGGATCACAATCAATTCACACACCATTATATAGAATACCTTCATGGTCCTTTTATGTGTCAACTTTTGATTATTACCTTTTTTCTGATTCTTATTTTAAGTCTCAAACAGATTTCATGTGACTGCATGTACCTTTCATAAATCAAGTAAATAACAAGCGCAGTCAATGGACAGCACGCTCGACTATTCCAAGTATTTCAGTTGCAGACTTCCCGAAAACCGTCGGTCCGATGGACAAGACCGGCAAATTTTGAGTGGGTTCGATATTTAGTTCCTAAGAATCGGTCGACAGTCCGACAGCTTTTTTAAAACTCATTCCTATATATTACTCGATAACAAAAGCGAATTGTGAGTGGATCATGCACTTAATTAATTTTCTTATTACCCCAACTGCCGTAAATAAATGCTGTTTGGTCTGGATTCTCACTCCTTCATTGATACTCTTTTTAGTTAAACTTGTGTTGTGCGACTAACTTTAACCCGACCTGTGCAAAATCAAAGTGTAACAGTTTGGCGTCACCAGCTTACATTGCGCGTGTCACCCATGACAAAGTCCTTTCACTGCAGGCGCTTTAATTAGCAGCCCAAAAACAAACATGGTTACAAGTATGGGTCGTGAAAAACATGCTGCATGCGGTCCATGTGGTTGGTGTTAAAAGTAACTGTAATTCAAAGACTTAAACGACAACAATATTCTCGATACCGCGTAACTGATTTTGCGTTTTAGAGATTATATAATGGTGTCAACAAACGATTGAGTAGAAATATGCAGCATACATTCAGACACCTAATTGTGTTGTTTTGTGCTGCGAAATTTTTATACAAAAGTAACAAACTTATACAAAAGTAAAAAACTTTTTTTATAACACGGTCAATACATCCAGGCTTTCGCAGTGGTTGACATGATGTTGTGATTGTCAGCATAATTTTCACAGGCTTTTTAGCAAACAAAGGGTTTTAGATGAAAAACCTGTGCATACTAAATGTATATAGAATTTGTGTGTACTATATGTATTGTGAACAGTAAATTTGGACGGTCATTTCGGATTTTGTTTTTAATACGCGCGTAGTCATATTGTAGTGTGATATTAATTAAAACAACAACTTCAACGGTGGGTCAAATATGTTTGCTTTCAGATCGCGAAAATACATTAGTGTATACATGTATACATACTTAAATGAATGTTTCGGTCCCGCAAATATTATTTCGGTCGGGCAACTTTTGACAGGTGGTCAGACCAAATGTCCGACACTTTTTTTTGAGCTTTCGGGAAGTCTGCAGTTGGTACATATTTTGGAAAGTGGAAGGGGCATAAATTTGTTGAAATACACAACTGAGTTATGGCAATTATTTCATCAAATTATTCCAAGTATAAAGTGAAAAACTTATGTAGTTAATAAGGCTAAAAAAGTAAATGATTTATTTCTCAGGCAGCGCCGCAACATTTTGTATGGCCCGCCACGAATTTGATTTAATGCCAAAAAAAAATATTTACTATTTTTTGACGATCACGCCCTGGTTTTAAAGGAGCAGTTCAGTTCTAATGGGCATGTTATCGAACAAAATACAAAAACTACGCATTAAAATATGTAAATTTTTAACATTTGGTAACTTGCTATCATCTTTTCTATATGCGATAACTGGAGATGACTCTGGAGTAAAGCAGCATGTACATTATAGTATATTCCGTTCATACCAAGCGCTTTTGAACAATGCCTTGTGTAAATAAGAAACAGATTTCGCACGAATAAACACCATAAACGTTCATAAGAACTATTACTAAAATTACAATGTATTCAATTAGATACCATGGACAGCGGCTTAAAATTAAACAAATCCGCATTTTAACATAGCGGAAGAAGAGTAACCCTGTAGAGATTTCGGTATTTCCTGTAACTTTCTTCCTGTCTGATTTAATTATATAAATCGGATATACACAAATTGTGAAATACTGTGTAAATTTTGAAAAAAAAAAGTTATATTCGCTTGGGAACCTTTATAAATATCGTCTATTTGTTGATTTAAACTTTTCATAGATGCTTTTGCTTGTGTAATAATATTCCATCCTTTTTTGAAGAAAATCTGTGTCCTATGAAAACAAATGAAAATGCCAGCTGGATTGACAAGTGTTGATTTTCCTTTCCAAAAAGTATTGGTTATTTATTGCAAAAATAATTCCTATTTTTAACAGTTATAAAAAATATTAATTATGAAAAGTTAAATTCTATAAATAGAAGTACTTTGATGCTGAAGGCACTTAATATGTTAATTATGAACATTCAAATTGATTACCTTTTTACGTCAGCTTGCATCAATGACCGTTTGTTTTTAATAAATCTATCTTTAGAATTTTATAAAATGGGATGCCTATGTTGTTATTAAAACTTAAAATTGTCTTTAATGTGAACTTATTTACTTGTTTTAATAAGCCATTACATAGTGCCAATAGAAAAGAGTAGGAAAAAAAAAATACTTAAAAAAATAAAATAAAAAATAGCCCTCCCTCCTGATTTTTGGAATCAATTCGTATATTTTTTTAGCCTAACTGGTGTAGTTTTTAAGTTATAAGTGTTTTGAGTATAAACTTTATCCAGAAAATCTATGTGAAAAGGGGGCATAACTCTGTCAAAATGCAAAACAGAGTTATAGGGAAGTTGCCCCTGATACTGAAGTTGATGACAAAGGTATGTTCCTATTTTCAAGTGAATAACTCATGTAGTTCTGCAGTTGCAAAACTTTTGAATATAAACTGTTACCAGAAAATCTATGTGAAAAAGGGGCATAACTCTGTTAAAGTACAAAACAGATTTATAGGCAATGTAGCCCTTGATAGTGGTGTTAATGACAAAGGTATATTCCAATTTGAAAGTGAATAACTTATGTAGTTCCGAAGTTACAAAACTTTTTAATATAAACTTTAACCAGAAAATCTATGTGAAAAAAGGGCATAACTCTGTCAAAATAGAAACAAGAGGGCCATGATGGCCCAAAGCGCTCACCTGAGAATTGGTACAGATGAAGACCATACTGTTGTGACAGGTTTGAAAATTAAGGTATATGAACAATATGCAAAGGGGGATAGGATCAATTTGATGGAAAACATTGGTTAGTGCAATGGGCTAACTAAAGTATGAGTTGGGTAGTGGATGTGCGGTGTTTTTGCTAAAGGTTCTCAAATAATTTTTCTTTATATTCTTACCTGACCCTTTTTCATTAAGTCACTGACAATTCTGGAAAATGCAGAAACAGTAGATTTTGATGTCTTTTTCGCAGACAGTATTAGAGAACTAGTTGCAATGCGATAATTGCAATGGCTGTGCTATAACGTAAAGTTTTGCTTTTTCTTTCATAATTTTCTATCCAATGATGATACATTTATGTTAATGCAGGCTCTGAAGACATCAATGTTGCATGTACAAATAACTGCATGCAAGGTTTGCAACTGTTAGAAATCAAATTTTATCAATCAATTTTTATGGTCATACGCAAACAGTGTAAATTTGGTAAACATTGAATAAAAAATCGTTTGTGCAAGCCAATCATTGATAACTTGTTGATGTTTTTTTCCAAATACATGGGGCAATAACTCATTGTTTTTGGCCTGATCATGCTTATATTCGACTTCACCTGTAATATTACGTTTATAGACAAACTGTGCAGGACTGGTGAATTTTGGATGAAAAATGAAGTCTCTATCCTGAAAAATGTCAATTTTTGCTTATTTTTTTCACAAACAAAAGACAATAAATCTGGTGTTTCTGGCCCGATTTTGCTAATATTTGACTTCATTTTTAATCTTATGGTCATAGACAAACTGTGCAAGATTGGTGAAGATTGCATGAAAAATGAAGTCTCTATTCTGAATAATGTCCATTGTTGCATATTTATTCACAAAGGGCAATAACTCCAGTATTTCCGGTCTGATCCGGCTTATATTCGACTTCAACTGCAATCTCATGGTAATAGACAAACATTGCAAGATTGGTGAAGATTGGATGAACAAGAGCTGTCAGAGGACAGCGCGCTCGACTATTCGTAGTATTTCAGTTGGTACATATTTTGGAGGGGCATAAATTTATTAAAATACAATATTTTTAAGTGAAGCCTGTATAGCTTATAAATTTTTGGAACAAAAACTTTAACCACAAAGACTGTGTAAAAAGTGGGCTAACTCTGTCAAAATACAAAATAGAGCTATGGGAAATGTTGACCCTGATACTGGAGTTGATGACAAAGGTATATTCCAAGTTTCAAGTGAATAGCTTTTGTAGTATTGAAGTTACAAAACTTTTGAACATAAACTATAACCAGAAAATCTAAGTGAAAAAGGGGCATAACTCTGTCAAAATACAAAACATAGTTATGGGTAATGTTGCCCCTGATACTAGAGTTGATGACAAAGGTTAGTTCCAAGTTTCAAGTGAATAACTTATGTAGTTGTGAAGTAACCAAACTTTTGAATATAAACTTTAAACAGAAAATCTAAGTGAAAAGGGGGCATAACTCTGTCAAAATACAAAACATAATTATGGGTAATGTTGCCCCTGGTACTCGAGTTGATGATAAAGGTTAGTTCCAAGTTTCAAGTGATTAACTTATGTAGTTTTGAAGTTACAAAACTTTTGAATATAAACTTTAAACAAAAAATCTCTGTGAAAAGGGGACATAACTCTATCAAAATACAAAATAGAGTTATGGGGAATGTTCACCCTGATAGTGGAGTTGATGACAAAGGTATATTCCTAGTTTCAAGTGAATAGCTTTTGTAGTATTGAAGTTACAAAACTTTTGAACATTAATTTTAACCAGAACATCTGTGAAAAAGGGGCATAACTCTATCACATACAAAACAGACTTATGGGAAATGTTGCCCTTGATACTGGAGTTGATGACAAAGGTTAGTTCCAAGTTTCAAGTGAATAACTTATGTAGTTATGAAGTTACAAAACGTTTGAATATAAACTTTAACCAGAAATTCTATGTGAAAAAGGGGCATAACTCTGTCAAAATACAAAACAGAGTTATACGGAATGTTGCCCTTGATACTGGAGTTGATGACAAAGGTTAGTTACAAGTTTCAAGTGAATAACTTATGTAGTTTTGAAGTTACAAAACTTTTGAATATAAACTTTAACCAGAAAATCTAAGTGAAAAAGGGGCATAACTCAGTCAAAATACAAAACAGAGTTATGGGAAATGCTGCCCCTGACACTGGAGTTGATGACAAAGGTATATTCCAAGTTTCAAGTGAATAACTTATGTAGTTTTGAAGTCACAAGACTATTGAATAAAAACTTGAACCACATTCAGACGCAGACGCGTACGCCGACGCCGTGGGTAGTAGGAAAGCTCATTTATTCTTCGAGTAGTCGAGCTAAAAATGAAGTCTCTATCCTGAATAATCTCCATTTTTTGTATATTTTTTAATAAACAAAGGGCAATAACTCTGGTGTTTGAAACATGATCTGGCCCATTTTTTGGCATCTGTTGAGATCTGATGGTAATACACAAACTGTGAAAGTGTGGTTAAGATTGAATGGAAAATAAAGTCTATATGTTGGAAAAAGGCATTTTTGCACTTTTTAGCATGAAAAAGGGGCAATAACTCTAGTGTTACTGGTGTGATCTGACCCAATAACAATCTCATTCCAGCGTGAATACGAACCCAATTGTTGACGGCACACGGACGACAGACGACGGACGATGCAGGAGAGGTCCCCTATACCAATAGCTCACCGAGCACTTTGTGCTCAGATGAGCTAAAAAAGAGTTATAGGGAATGTTGCCCCTGATATTGGAGTTGATGACAAAGGTTTATTTCAATTTTCAAGTGACTAACTTATGTAGTTCTGAAGTTACAAAACTGTTGAATATAAACTTTAAGCAGAAAATCTATGTGAAAAAGGCATAACTCTGTCACAACACAAAACAGAGTAATGGGAAATGTTGCCCATGACACTGGAGTTGATGACAAAGGTATATTCCAAGTTTCAAGTGAATAACTTGTGTAGTTTTGAAGTTACAAGACTTTTGAATAAAAACTTTAACCAAATTCAGACGCGGACCCCGATGCCGACACAGGGGGAAGTAGGAAAGCTTATCTATTCTTCGAATAGTCGAGCTAAAAATGATGATTTTTAATTTCAATTATCTTGACACATCAGTCAGCAAGGTTCATTCATTGACCTTAAAAAAACATCTGTTACCATGGTTATATCATTAACATCAAAACTACCTGTGTTGATCATCGTTATTTAAGTGACACTTGACATGTATCCATGGTTATGTACTGGTACGCAACATTGAAACATTTTAAAGGCACTAACAAGGTGATACACATTAAACTAAACATTAAAAGTTTAATGTTGAGATAACCAAAATTTAAAATATTGCAATATGAGTTAAAACATATAAACATTTTCAGCAAATAAATGCAATTTGAACAGTTTGAAGTTCAGTTTGGTGTTTACATATTCAACACTACGAAACTAGCCGATGTTCATCGTGTTTTATGTAGAATATAGCCGAATTTAACGGTAAACAGTCGGTAAACAGAATGGTTATTTCACTGACCTTGACACATTATTATTACGTAAATGACCGTGAAACATGCAATATCATGGTTATGTCAGTGACCTAGAACAAATAAGTGATTAACGTTTTGTCAATGACTTTGAAAGATGAGTTACCATGGTTATGTCAAAAGCCTTGAGACATGAGTTACCATGGTAATTTCAGTGACCTTGAAGGATGAGTTACCATTGTTATGCCAGTGACCTTGACACATGAGTGGTTACGTCAATGGCCTAAAAGGATGAGTTACTATGGTTATGTGAATGCCCTTGACACATGAGTTACCATGGGTATGTCAATGACTTTGACACTTGAGTAGCCATGGTTATGTCAAGGACCTTGACACTTCAGTAACCATGGTTATATCAGTGACCTTGAAAAATTACTAGCCATGGATATGTCAGTGATTTTAGTACATCTTAAACTGTTGATGGCAATATTTGGCAATAATCTTTAGCAAGAAACAAAACATACCTAAAACAAATGTACTCATCCATGTATTTAATCATGTTAATAAAGGTCAAGCATGATTAACCCTGCATTTATGCACAGGAGTCATAACAAGAATCACACCTTATTTTTTAAATCTTACAAAGAATTCTCTCCAACTACAGATACTACAAAACTCACCTCCGCCATGTTTCACCAGCCCAACGGATGCCTTGAGGAGGCAGCCCAGACTGTTAATGAATCCCATGCAGGTGATCAGGTACTCCCGCTGCGAATCCCACATGAACACAGTCTCCTCCTCCTGACCCAGATAATCCACAAGGTGGCGCTTCTGAGGCATTGTTGGAACGCTGACCGGCTGAAAGAATGCACTGACAGGTTCAGTGGAAACGTTGACCGCTTGATTGCTAACACTGTCAGGTAGGTAGCTGTCCACTCTGGGTGGGGGCTCGGGTTTTACAGTGCCATCTGCTGAATCTGATGCATCCTATTGAAATAACAAAATGAAAGTAGAGCTTCTAAACCTTTATTAGCATTTGCGGAGCATTTTACAAATATGCAGAAACTAAATCTGGCACGGATACATGATTTGGAGATAGAGGGGGCGGAAATAATCAGTTCCTTCCAGCATATACAGGCAAATTATACATTTTGCAAAACAATGATAGTTTATGTGTGCGATATCAAAGTTTAGCTTTTTGAAGAGATTCTAGACAAGAACCAACCTTCTGTGCAATATAACATGAAAGGAAAGACGTTAAACTTCACTGAGAAAGTAGTAATTTTCTGGTATTATAAATAGTTTTTGGACAATTTTACAGGTGGCTAACGCCTCTTCGCCCCCCTCTAAATCCGCTTATGAAAATTCCTGTGACTTCAGTATTTTGATCTCTGGAATTTACCCTAAAAAAAGACACAAACTCTGGATGTGATACAGCCAGAGATCCATGTTAACCATATTTTATTTTTACCAAAACTGGACCGTCTGGGATGACTTTGATTATCTGCAAAGCTACATGCTATGGTTCAGAAATATTTGACTATCAAAAGAAAACATATCTACCAACCCTCACAATGTCCTCAAAATCTGGATCCTGTCCTGCATCCACATTTCCATCACCTGTTGCATCCACTTCCTGTTCCTGCTGCCTAGCAACCCCTGTTTCCAATTCTGACTCTAATGAAACTCCATTTTGTGAGTGTTCAGCTGACCTGGGTTTCTCACTCATCCCATCTACTTTCACTTTCATTATCTATAAAAATAAAAATAAACTTCTATTAAATAATGTTTATAAAAGTAGAAGCATTGGAGAGAGCAGCACTCCACCAAGACAGGTAACTCTTCTTCCCAAAAAGTTTCCAGTAATAGGTTACCAGTGTGTTTGTATTTCAATGTTTATCAGGTCCTTCCGTGCCGAACCTGCATTATGTCAGGACCCGGGATGTGAAACAGCATCCCTGCCTAATTTTACTAGAGACACACCAAAAGTTGGGTTGAATAATTATAGCTGCAATTGCCAGCTATTACTTTTTTTTACAGAAGTGTATTTTAATTTTGTGTGGTCTTGAGCTGTGGGGGGAAATTGGAGTACCCGGAGGAATCCCCACATGTTCGGTATGGTGACCACCAACCAAACTCACAGAAGTTGTCTTAGGAGCAAACCCAGGCAGCCTAGGTGAGAAGCGAGTGTACCAACCACTGCACAAGCTGGAGAGCCATAATAGGTTACCTCCCTTACCGTCTCACTTAACAATTGAATTTTCGAGTGATAGTTTACCTCCCTTGCCTCACCTCGCAATAATAAAGAATCGGCTAAAAATAATCCTTGATCCAGATCTATGAACGGGATCACCACCAAAATCTAACCATTCACATTCAGCATCAACATACGAAGAGTTTTGAGACCTACTGAAGCTCAAGTCTGTTTCTATGGTAAAACTGAGGGCTTCCTAGAACATTTGAGGCGCGTCGTGGGAAAACTGGACTTAATGCATGTGAGTAAAGTGTCGTCCCAGATCAGCACAGGCTGATCCGGGACGACAATTTCCGCTTTTATGGTATTTTCTGTTGCAAGGAAGTCTCTTCTAAACATAAATCCACTGTAGGCGGAAAGTGCCGTCCCGGATTAGCCTGTGCGGACTGCACAGGCTAAGCCGGGATGACACTTTACACACATGCATTAATCCCGGTTTTCCCACAACGCCTCATTTTTTCTTCTTTCACATTCTACTTTTACAATAATTTGTTCATTGCAGGTCATTTCAAGATTTTTATTTTATTTTAAAGTAATAATATGCAAAAACTTAAATTCTTTAAACACCAACATAATTCTTTGTAACTTCGAGTATTAAAAGAAACTACGTTCTGCAGAAGAGCAATGCTAACGATGTATTAACACAGGAAATACCATACAAAGACTACACATACATTTGTACTGCATTTTTTTACAATTTGTAGTAAATGTTCCATAATAAAAATGATATTTCTCTACCTTAAGCATTTCTCTGAAATTCAATGAACAATGAATCAATCAACTAATTAGTCTAATACCTTAGAAAATATCATTTGCAGTAAAAGACAACCACAAATACGTTTAATAGAAAATATTATTAGCAGTAAAAAAGGTAACCATATCTACGATAAAACTACTAACCATAATTAATCAATGACCAAGATCTGTAGTTCTACATGCTTTTTATGGCATTCTATCAATTGATTCTTAGAACTGGTAAATACGCAAGTCACTAGCAAGCACAATATCTTCTGCTTAAATTGTCAAGAAAAGGACCATACATCATGTTAATTATTGATCTAAATGACATTTAGTGCTTTCAAAATTCTAATCATGCCATTGTATTTAAAATAGAAAGCCCTAGAACTATTATCGTTTTCCTTTAGGCATAAAAAAAATAAAATATGTTTGGTTCAGGTTACATGCCCCCCACAAAATTAGGGTAGGTAGGTTGAGATTTATGTTATTTTATTTTTATTTATTTTTTTGGTAAATGGTCAACTTGAAGATTCTAAAAACTGAATAAATATTCAAAACATATCAGTAATACCCTTAAACATTGTTTATAAGTGGATACTATCCAAAAAAAACACTTATTTATCCAAAAACACATTTAATTATTGAAAAAGGTAAATAAAACAAAAATCAATCTGACAACCCAATAAAATGTTCTAGGGTCAGGGCCTTTTTTTAGGGTAGGTGGGGTAACCGGAAACAAACATTTTTTTTTATGCCTTACTACACTGATGATAATAAAAAATGTCTGCCCCCCCCCCCCCCTGCATTACTGGCAAACAATTAAGATCTACCACGAACGCTCACTTTTGTATTTACCATTTCTTTGATGTTTTAATATCCAACGGAAATTTCTTTTCAACTCATGCATTCGAAACCCACAATCAGAAGTCAAAAATAGAAACATTCTGTCCTGTGGGATTCATTGTCTCATCTTCTTTGATGAACAAAACAGAATGTAATTTACCTGTGAAGAAAAAACATCTTCCAACCAAAGTTTCACGTTTTCATCATCAGAAGCTTGTTCTAATTTAAGAACGTCAAAATCAGAAACTTCTTTTTACTGTACCAAACGGCGGAAAGTGCCGTCCTGGATTAGCCTGTGTGGACTGCACAGGCTAATCTGGGACAACACTTTACGCACATGCATTAAGTCTGGTTTTCCCACGACGCGCCTAATATATATTTTCAATATAATTTAATAACATAACGTCATATGAAACTCATTGATTCATCTAAATATCCCAATTGGCACTTAAGACCTGTTCTGGTATGTTTTGCAGAATGATTCGAAAATATGTTGAAAATACATTAGTATTAAAATTGTATATTAGAACCAATAAATCAAATCCCTATTGTAAAATAGCGAAATATCCGAGATACATAACTCTAATTAACTCACCTTTTTCATTGTTATTAACATCCACAATGTGTTATATCCATATGTAAAATATATTATTTGTATATAAAAATATAATATTATTCATTGAAATGAATTTGTAACACATTGTGTATAATAAATTCCAAATCCAAAACGCCTATCCGCATTTAACTGTTCACACGACGGAAACACGAATTCTATTTACAATTAAACTGCATATGTATTTCGTGTAAATCCTTTGGTCTGCTAGAAAGTGCACAAAAATTATGCTGACATGTACAATGTCACGTCATCCGCATGGAAAGCGCGGGTGTATTGATTACCGTATAAAAACTTTGTAGCGCAGAGAACTTTGAGATCTTTACTTTTGTATAAAGTTTCGTAGTGCATAACAACAAAATTGGGTATATATATCACGAGCGATGTGCAGTTAGCATTTCCTCATAAACTAACAAGAAACAGTTATGCAATGTTGATAACATTGTTGTCATGGGTGGCAAGCGCAATGTAAGCTGATGACATCAAACTGTTTTACTTTGATGTTGAGAGGGTTGGGTTATTGTTTGTCGCACTAGTAGAGTGTGAATAAAAGAGTAGCTATGTAGGCACAAAAATCTGGCCCAAATTGGATTTATTTATGAACGTAGTGTAATAGTAAAATATTGAAGTACATTAAAAAAATTGGGATCCAATGCCGATTCGCAATATTGGATAATTAATAATATGATATAAATTTAAAATATTTTACAACAGTTTCTAGCACATTCTTGATCTTAAACCTTGACCTGAAGGTCAGAAAACAGCATCAACACATTGAAGGGAGACATGCTTTTGAGAAAGCTCATAAATGTCTTCAACAACATTCTGGATCTACTATATAATAATGGTATGGTTCATGCTATTATATTAAATTTATGTGCCGACTGAGTCCTCATTAACACATATTATTTCCAGTATCATTCACTAGGTCTGAATATGCCATGACTGTATGTACTAAAAAACGTGAGGTCTGACTTGTTAAAAATGTAACATTTCTTGTTTTTTATTAATGCGATGATGCAGATATATAGAATATGACACAAGTTGTCATTTCATTCCTTATTTATTAAATGAGTTCAGGAATTTTGTTGCTAACGAATTTCCTGGACAAGTTTAATAAAATATTGTATTCAATGACAACATGTAATCCTAAAAGTTGTGTGCTGACGTAATATAATGCGATTGTCAGTCAAAGAATATGTAGCCAATGAAAACGCTCAAAATGCTATCTTGCACATGTGTAAGATACAAATATTCGTAATATCTGTATTACACAGGAAACAAGGTATAGCATGTGATAAATTGGTTATTTCTGCGTTGCCAAGTTGACGATTATTGCTGAGGTGTGAATTAAGAGTGATGTCTTCCTGTTTGTGTTTGTTGGCAAGCTCAATAAAGCTCAATTATAAAGAATATTTATTTGCAGTTCATCATAAGTGGTGCATTTAGGAATCGACAACTTGAGAATTTGGGGGATTATAGAATTTAATATTGTTTTCAACAAAGCGTTGCCATAAGATAGGCTGGAGATGTTTTTATAATTAAGCTAGAAAATGCAAATGGGGGATTTGAAGGTTAAATTAGAGTTTTCAGATAAATCTGTATTACAGATAAACACTGTTTTTAGTATTAGATCTCTAAAATGGAACTGTAGCAACAGTCTGTTGTTTGGATTGTTTTGTTGATCTCATTTGATGAAATACAGTTCAAGTAGTTAAAGGGACTTTTTCATCTTAAAGGACCTCCAGGGGGCAATTTCTTTAAAAAATCTGAAATTTAGACATTAATGCTGGCATTTAATAACGGTTAAAACAGGCTATATATAATGGGAAAAGAGTGTAGGCATTCGATGATAAAAATCATGTTATAAAATGGGTTGTGTTTGTTTGGCCCTTTTCCTGCTAACATTTTGACATCAGAATTGTGAGCATTTTATATAACTATAGTTTTCAAATGACTCTTTACCATGCATGATAGGGCAGTTGGTTAAAGCGCTGTCTACAGTCATTTCTTTGTATGGGTTCGATACCCTTATGGGGTTTTAATTTTTTCAGGATTTTTGCTAATTTGTTATTATCAAATATCTTATTGTGTATTATATTATTTTATTTATTTAATGCACATGTCTTAGTTAAGCACATTTCTATCAAATAATGTAATTTATAGTGCTATAGGAAGCAAATTTTTTGTTGACATAATTTGACCATCAGACAAACAACATATTTCAGTACTTGTGTGTCTGCTCTATCACCAGTAGTCTCCTAGGACACTGAAGCACATGATAAGCCAAACTCCTCGCAGCGGTTACCTCCCCTATCGGTTAACGGTAACCATTGCCATCACAAGTAAAATCCTTCCAGATCTGGAAGGATTACGTGTTTGTTACTTTTACTTATTTAATGCAACTCAGTGCAATTTTCTACATAACTGGACTTTTTATATATCGTTTGCAATCCATAACGAAATCAGAAAAAGAAAATAACTAATTCAAACAATAAATAATATCTAGAAGATTTAAATCGATCATCATCACCTGGTTTGTTATAACGGCAGGGATTTGATTAGAGCTGTGCTCGGAACCAGTCAAATCTCGGCGCCGAGGTTGATGACAAGCTGGCCAAATCTGTCTGCTGCAACCTGCCACGCTGTGCCAAAAAATAGATTGTCACACATTGATTCCCCAGAAAACTGGTTTGAGGTGGACTGAAATAGTACGGTGGCACAGAAGTGACATGCACTATTCTTTTTTATCTCATTCCCACGAGATACTCAGTCAAGGAAACAAGATGCTAAGTGGAGGGAACGAGATGCTAAGTCGAGAGAACGAGATACTAAGTCGAGGGAACGAGTTAGTATCTGGTTTCCTCGACATAGTTAACTCGCTGCCACGAGTTAGAGAACCAATCAAATTGTTCTGCATATTTGTTTTTATGATAATAATGGCCAACAGAAATGATCATATTGTAAGATATTTTCAAGAAGGGCGTTGCTATCGCCAAATTGGTTTTATGTTGAACACACATGGATTGTCGATATCGGTACGTCAAATAAGGCCAGAGTTTTTTTATTTATTGGTTCTCTGACATTTTTGGAAAAATGTCCGGTTGGAGGAGGGAAAAAAAAAAAAAAATAATAACAAAGACTTGATGTAAATTAATGACTAGAATTTCACAAATGAAAATGGGCAGTGACATTAAAATCTTTATGAATTATTACTTACAAAAATCATATAACAGAACATTAACTTAATCACTGCATGATAATCATTACATTAATACCAATAATAGTAACATTAAAAGGAAGTGTTTATCTGTAAAACTACTGTTAAAATACGCTCACACTTAAACACAGAAGGCGTACGTCAGATATCGCTGGAAAGGGGTCATATTATATGTATAGCAGCATGTTTAATGAAGTGAAAACTAACTACATATATCTTATATTAATAAATCAATATACACCAATGAAATTTGTTATTATAATATTGATATCAAATTATAAATGTGTATTTAATACAATGATTCTAAGATCTTAATTTATTATACTGAGTATTTTCTTCTGACAAAGTGTTGCATGTATAAAATAACAGAGAGCAGATCATATAAATCATACAGCGATATACAGTCATAATGCATGTTACATAAAATTTAGTCATTTCCCTCGAGTTAGTATCTTGTTCACTCGACTTAGTATCTCGTTCTCTTGACTTAATATCTCCTGGGAACGAGATAAAAAAAAGGGTAGTGCATGACACCTCTGTGCCACCGACATTGTTTTCTGGAAAATTTGTAGCAGAAGTGTTGCATTAATTCAGGGAGGGTTTAATCACACATTATTTATTGTTTGTTATAATATTATTCATTAGTTTTTAGCTCAACTATTCGAAGAATAGGTGAGCTTTCCTACTACCCCGGGCGGCGGCGTCCGCGTCTGAATTTGGTTAAAGTTTTTATTCAAAAGTCTTGTAACTTCAAAACTACATAAGTTATTCACTTGAAACTTGGAATGTACCTTTGTCATCAACTCCAGTGTCAGGGGCAACATTCCCCATAACTCTTTTTTTGTATTTTGACAGAGTTATGCCCCTTTTAAACTTTGATTTTCTGGTTAAAGTTTATATTCAAAAGTTTTGTAACTTTAAAAGTACATGAGTTATTTACTTGAAACTTGGATCTAACCTTTGTCATCAACTCCAGTATCAAGGGCAACATTCCCTATAACACTGTTTTGTATTTTGACAAAGTTATGCCCCTTTTTTTACATAGATTTTCTGGTTAAAGTTTATATTCAACAGTTTTGTAACTTCAATACTACAAAAGCTATTCACTTGAAACTTGGAATATACCCTTGTCATCAACTCCAGTATCAGGGTGCACATTCCCCATAACTCTATATTGTATTTTGACAGAGTTATGCCTCTTTTTCACATATATTTTCTGGTTAAAGTTTATATTCAAAAGTTTTGTAACTTCAAAACTACATAAATTATTCACTTGAAACTTGGAACTACTCTTCGTCATCATCTCTAGTATCAGGGGCAACAATACTCATAACTGTGTTTTGTATTTGGCAGAGTTAGTCCCCTTTTTACTTAGATTTTCTGTTTAAAATTTATATTCAAAAGTTTGGTAACTTCAAAACTACATAAGTTATTCACTTGAAACTTGGAACTAACCTTTGTCATCAACTCTAGTATCAGAGGCAACAATAACCATAACTCTATTTTGTATTTTGACAGAGTTATGCCCCCTTTTTACTTAGATTTTCTGTTTAAAATTTATATTTAAAAGTTTGGTAACTTCAAAACTACATAAGTTATTCACTTGAAACTTGGAACTTACCTTTTGTCATCAACTCTAATATTAGGGGCAACATTACCCATAACTCTGTTTTGTATTTTGTCAGAGTTATGCCCCTTTTTCGCATAGATTTTCTGGTTAAAGTTTATATTCAAAAGCTTTGTAACTTCAAAACTACATAAGTTATTCACTTGAAACATGGCACTAACCTTTGTCATCAACTCTAGTATCAAGGGCAACATTACCCGTAATTCTCTTTTGTATTTTGACAGAGTTAGCCCATTTTTTACATAGACTTTGTTGTTAAAGTTTTTGTTCCAAAAATTTAGAAACTGTACAAGGCTTCACTTAAAATTTTTGTATTTTAACAAAGTTATGCCCCTTCCACTATCCAAAATATGTACCAACTGTAATACTTTGAATAGTCAAGCGCTGTCCTCTGACAGCTCTGGTTAATTGTAGTGCTTGTTTGCATTGAATTACTAAGAATTTGGGTTGAGGTAGCTAGAAATAGCCATAATGGTTTATGACCGTTCATGGCCAAAATTGTGCATTAAACTTTGGGGTAAAAGCACAGTAATTGTTTGTTTTACAATTAAAAAAAGTCTACTTTTAATGATATAAACTGTTGCCATTGTATTAGTTTGACAAAAAAGATCAGTATTTTATAATTAACTTCATTTTGGTTTCGTCAGTATAATTGTTTGCTTGCATATTTTATAAGTCAACCAGTATGTGCAATTCAGCCAAACAAATAGGGCAGTAAATCACCAGTGTTTCTGAGCAGGAATAATTGTTAATCAAAACGCTGACAGCGTGGAAAGACTGTTGGCGACAAAAAAAACTAAAACATGTGAATTATGAGAGTATATTTGCTAAAAGGAAACATTAATTTGAATGAAGTTCAATTTTCCACCTTTAAACTTTATAATTTGGCTTCTTATTCAAAAGTATTCGACATCATGATGAAAAATAATGTGTAACAACAAAATATTTAGTTCGAGCTAATTATCTTATGCAAACGGAATTGTATACATGCCAGTTAACAAGTCAGCCTGCATGGCCAAAATAACCGATGAAGCGTAGTAGTTCATAGTTGCACTGATTGTTAGTGCTTCGTAGCCAAAGATCTATAAATAAACATGTTTATTTATAGATCTTTGTTCGTACCCTACTGAGTCAAAGTAGATCATACGATACAAGCTCTCGATTGTCCATATTACAGTTTACAATTAATAAATTGCAGTAATTTGTTGTCAGAATATGCAGAATAAGAATTGGTAACAAGAAAAAACACTTTCGCAACGAGTCAAAAATATCCGATGTAGCGTCTTATTCCAGGACACTCCGGTAAATATTTTGGTTACATACAAGTAAATATCAAAAGTAGGGTTGTCATTAGTTTAAAGTTATTTTTTTATAAATTGACTTTTTTACAAACTGTTATTGTAATAAATCACATGATATATACATTATAATACATATTACATACATTAAACACACTATTATGTGAAGTTAGAATAAGACATCAAACATAGAATAAACTGTTTTATTATAGCAATGTTTATAATAGAGTAAATTGTTGGTAATTTTAAATTTTTGGCAGAGTAATTAGTGCAATAGACACTTGCACATATAATTGCATCAGTTAAATTGATTTTACCACAAAAGTGTATACTTGTATGCATTTGCAAAATTTTCGCAATAAAACAGAACCGTGTCCATGCATGCATGAACACAGTTTAAAAATACAATGGAAATGATCAAAGACATAATCAGTTTTAACAAAAGATTTATGGAAAAATGAAAATTATACCATAAGTATTGACCAAATATAAGAAACATACTTACTGACCATAACATGCACAGTTTTATGTGAAAAAAGAAATTTTTCAAGTCTATTCTATGTTTGATGTCGTTTTCTAACTTCACATAATAGAGTGTTATTATCATAAATAATTGAAAGGTAAGAAAACTGGTGTGAAATTTTGCTGTTTTTAAGAAGGACCCTTTCTGGTTTCGATTTACTGACTAATAGCCTGCAAAGAAAAGAAGTAGTTCTCTGCGATACCTGTTTTGAAAATTACCCTCTTAAAAGGCCGTTGGCTTCCGCCAACAGTCTAAAAATGAATTCCCATGCATCAAATTCAGTTGTATAATACGAGCAGTTTGGAAAGTTGTTGTGTAATCAGAATTGTGGGAACACCAAAATGATAGGGAATTTTGTAGCTTTGTTGTTATTTGTTCATTTTTTAAAGCTCACCTATAAAGCACAAACCACTTGACTAGCTGTTGGTATAGGGTATATCGCCTGACGAGCTGTTGGTATAGGGTATATCGCCTGACTAGCTGTTGGTATAGGGTATATCGCCTGCCGAGCTGTTGGTATAGTGTATATCGCCTGACTAGCTGTTGGTATAGGGTATATCGCCTGACGAGCTGTTGGTATAGGGTATATCGCCTGCAGAGCTGTTGGTATAGGGTATATCGCCTGCCGAGCTATTGGTATAGGGTATATCGCCTGACAAGCTGTTGGTATAGGGTATATCGCCTGCCGAGCTGTTGGTATAGGGTATATCGCCTGCCGAGCTGTTGGTATAGGGTATATCGCCTGACGAGCTGTTGGTATAGGGTATATCGCCTTACGAGCTGTTATATCGCCTGACGAGCTGTTGGTATAGGGTATATCGCCTGTCGAGCTCTTGGTATAGGGTATATCGCCTGACGAGCTGTTGGTATAGGGTATATCGCCTGCAGAGCTGTTGGTATAGGGTATATCGCCTGCCGAGCTGTTGGTATAGGGTATATCGCCTTACGAGCTGTTATATCGCCTGACAAGCTGTTGGTATAGGGTATATCGCCTGACGAGCTGTTGGTATAGGGTATATCGCCTGCCGAGCTGTTGGTATAGGGTATATTGCCTGCCGAACTGTTGGTATAGGGTATATTGCATGCCGAGCTGTTGGTATAGGGTATATTGCCTGACGGACTGTTGGTATAGGGTATATCGCCTGCCGAACTGTTGGTATAGGGTATATTGCCTGACGAGCTGTTGGTATAGGGTATATCGCCTGCCGAACTGTTGGTATAGGGTATATTGCCTGCCGAGCTGTTGGTATAGGGTATATCGCCTGACTAGCTGTTGGTATAGGGTATATCGCCTGCCGAACTGTTGGTATAGGGTATATCGCCTGCCGAGCTGTTGGTATAGGGTATATCGCCTGCCGAGCTGTTGGTATAGGGTATATCGCCTGCCGAGCTGTTGGTATAGGGCATATTGCCTGACGAGCTGTTGGTATAGGGTATATCGCCTGACGAGCTGCTGGTATAGGGTATATTGCCTGCCGAGCTGTTGGTATAGGGTATATCGCCTGCCAAGCTGTTGGTATAGGGTATATCGCCTGATGAGCTGTTGGTATAGGGTATATCGCCTGACGAGCTGTTGGTATAGGGTATATTGCCTGCCGAGCTGTTGGTATAGGGTATGTGGCCTGCCGAGCTTTTGGTATAGGGTATATTGCCTGACGAGCTGTTGGTATAGGGTATATCACCTGACGAGCTGTTGGTATAGGGTATATTGCCTGACGAGCTGTTGGTATAGGGTATATCGCCTGCCGAGCTGTTGGTATAGGGTATGTGGCCTGCTGAGCTGTTGGTATAGGGTATGTGGCCTGCTGAGCTGTTGGTATAGGGTATGTGGCCTCCTGAGCTGTTGGTATAGGGTATATTGCCTGACGAGCTGTTGGTATAGGGTATGTGGCCTGCCGAGCTTTTGGTATAGGGTATATCGCCTGACAAGCTGTTGGTATAGGGTATGTGGCCGCATAATCTGACTGATTGCAAGATAGAGACTTTATTTTGCGTACATTGAGAATACTAGGTTAATGTTGAATAAAGATAAGTTTATTTAGTGAGGCTTAGAAAACCTGAACCAAGAGACTTATCTGTTTTCAATACTTACCTAGTATTCTTGTTTGTTTGTTTGTTTGGATTTTTTGCCGTATTCAACAGTATTTCAGTCGTATTGTTTGTTTGGATTTTTCGCCGTATTCAACAGTATTTCAGTCATATAACGCAGTCAGTTAACCTACTCACACTTTTCTGGGGTAAGCTGGTTTACCAGTACTAAGTGCACATACTTATGCCAGTAACTGACAACTGCCCTACTTGAATCAGAGGTAGGGGGAGAATGGCCGTAGAAATAATTTTATGACCAATCCCCACACAAGTTATGTGGCCAGGCTGGGAATCGAACCCGGGATCCTTGGATTTGTAGTGCAGCGCTCCACCAACTGAGCTAGCCGGCCCCGCTCCCCAATGTATTCTATTTATCCCATCATTTTCTGTGTTTATTTTAAAAATAAACGAAAGCAAACACACAAAATATTACGAAAAACATCAAATGAAGTCACAAAAAGCAACAAGATGTCTTCATTATACTGCGCGTGTGTGCTTCATCCCGCAGTGTGAAGCAAAGTATGTTTCTTATATTTGGTCAATACTTATGGTATAATTTTCATTTTTCCATAAATCTTTTGTTAAAACTGATTATGTCTTTGATCATTTCCATTGTATTTTTAAACTGTGTTCATGCATGCATGGACACGGTTCTGTTTTATTGCGAAAATTTTGCAAATGCATACAAGTATACACTTTTGTGGTAAAATCAATTTAACTGATGCAATTATATGTGCAAGTGTCTATTGCACTAATTACTCTGCAAAAATTTAAAATTACCAACAATTTACTCTATTATAAACATTGCTATAATAAAACAGTTTATTCTATGTTTGATGTCTTATTCTAACTTCACATAATAGTGTGTTTAATGTATGTAATATGTATTATAATGTGTATATCATGTGATTTATTACAATAACAGTTTGTAAAAAAGTCAGTTTATAAAAAAATAACTTTAAACTAATGACAACCCTACTTTTGATATTTACTTGTATGTAACCAAAATATTTACCGGAGTGTCCTGGAATAAGACGCTACATCGGATATTTTTGACTCGTTGCGAAAGTGTTTTTTCTTGTTACCAATTCTTATTCTGCATATTCTGACAACAAATTACTGCAATTTATTAATTGTAAACTGTAATATGGACAATCGAGAGCTTGTATCGTATGATCTACTTTGACTCAGTAGGGTACGAACAAAGATCTATAAATAAACATGTTTATTTATAGATCTTTGGCTACGAAGCACTAACAATCAGTGCAACTATAAACTACTACGCTTCATCGGTTATTTTGGCCATGCAGGCTGACTTGTTAACTGGCATGTATACAATTCCGTTTGCATAAGATAATTAGCTCGAACTAAATATTTTGTTGTTACACATTATTTTTCATCATGATGTCGAATACTTTTGAATAAGAAGCCAAATTATAAAGTTTAAAGGTGGAAAATTGAACTTCATTCAAATTAATGTTTCCTTTTAGCAAATATACTCTCATAATTCACATGTTTTAGTTTTTTTTGTCGCCAACAGTCTTTCCACGCTGTCAGCGTTTTGATTAACAATTATTCCTGCTCAGAAACACTGGTGATTTACTGCCCTATTTGTTTGGCTGAATTGCACATACTGGTTGACTTATAAAATATGCAAGCAAACAATTATACTGACGAAACCAAAATGAAGTTAATTATAAAATACTGATCTTTTTTGTCAAACTAATACAATGGCAACAGTTTATATCATTAAAAGTAGACTTTTTTTAATTGTAAAACAAACAATTACTGTGCTTTTACCCCAAAGTTTAATGCACAATTTTGGCTATGAACGGTCATAAACCATTATGGCTATTTCTAGCTACCTCAATCCAAATTCTTAGTAATTCAATGCAAACAAGCACTACAATTAACCAGAGCTGTCAGAGGACAGCGCTTGACTATTCAAAGTATTACATTTGGTACATATTTTGGATAGTGGAAGGGGCATAACTTTGTTAAAATACAAAAATTTTAAGTGAAGCCTTGTACAGTTTCTAAATTTTTGGAACAAAAACTTTAACAACAAAGTCTATGTAAAAAGTGGGCTAACTCTGTCAAAATACAAAAGAGAATTACGGGTAATGTTGTCCTTGATACTAGAGTTGATGACAAAGGTTAGTGCCAAGTTTCAAGTGAATAACTTATGTAGTTTTGAAGTTACAAAGCTTTTGAATATAAACTTTAACCAGAAAATCTATGCGAAAAAGGGGCATAACTCTGACAAAATACAAAACAGAGTTATGGGTAATGTTGCCCCTAATATTAGAGTTGATGACAAAAGGTAAGTTCCAAGTTTCAAGTGAATAACTTATGTAGTTTTGAAGTTACCAAACTTTTAAATATAAATTTTAAACAGAAAATCTAAGTAAAAAGGGGGCATAACTCTGTCAAAATACAAAATAGAGTTATGGTTATTGTTGCCTCTGATACTAGAGTTGATGACAAAGGTTAGTTCCAAGTTTCAAGTGAATAACTTATGTAGTTTTGAAGTTACCAAACTTTTGAATATAAACTTTAAACAGAAAATCTAAGTAAAAAGGGGACTAACTCTGCCAAATACAAAACACAGTTATGAGTATTGTTGCCCCTGATACTAGAGATGATGACGAAGAGTAGTTCCAAGTTTCAAGTGAATAATTTATGTAGTTTTGAAGTTACAAAACTTTTGAATATAAACTTTAACCAGAAAATATATGTGAAAAAGAGGCATAACTCTGTCAAAATACAATATAGAGTTATGGGGAATGTGCACCCTGATACTGGAGTTGATGACAAGGGTATATTCCAAGTTTCAAGTGAATAGCTTTTGTAGTATTGAAGTTACAAAACTGTTGAATATAAACTTTAACCAGAAAATCTATGTAAAAAAAGGGGCATAACTTTGTCAAAATACAAAACAGTGTTATAGGGAATGTTGCCCTTGATACTGGAGTTGATGACAAAGGTTAGATCCAAGTTTCAAGTAAATAACTCATGTACTTTTAAAGTTACAAAACTTTTGAATATAAACTTTAACCAGAAAATCAAAGTTTAAAAGGGGCATAACTCTGTCAAAATACAAAAAAAGAGTTATGGGGAATGTTGCCCCTGACACTGGAGTTGATGACAAAGGTACATTCCAAGTTTCAAGTGAATAACTTATGTAGTTTTGAAGTTACAAGACTTTTTAATAAAAACTTTAACCAAATTCAGACGCGGACGCCGCCGCCCGGGGTAGTAGGAAAGCTCACCTATTCTTCGAATAGTTGAGCTAAAAACTAATGAATAATATTATAACAAACAATAAATAATGTGTGATTAAACCCTCCCTGAATTAATGCAACACTTCTGCTACAAATTTTCCAGAAAACAATGTCGGTGGCACAGAGGTGTCATGCACTACCATTTTTTTATCTCGTTCCCAGGAGATATTAAGTCAAGAGAACGAGATACTAAGTCGAGTGAACAAGATACTAACTCGAGGGAAATGACTAAATTTTATGTAACATGCATTATGACTGTATATCGCTGTATGATTTATATGATCTGCTCTCTGTTATTTTATACATCATGCAACACTTTGTCAGAAGAAAATACTCAGTATAATAAATTAAGATCTTAGAATCATTGTATTAAATACACATTTATAATTTGATATCAATATTATAATAACAAATTTCATTGGTGTTTATTGATTTATTAATATAAGATATATGTAGTTAGTTTTCACTTCATTAAACATGCTGCTATACATATAATATGACCCCTTTCCAGCGATATCTGACGTACGCCTTCTGTGTTTAAGTGTGAGCGTATTTTAACAGTAGTTTTACAGATAAACACTTCCTTTTAATGTTACTATTATTGGTATTAATGCAATGATTATCATGCAGTGATTAAGTTAATGTTCTGTTATATGATTTTTGTAAGTAATAATTCATAAAGATTTTAATGTCGCTGCCCATGTTCATTTGTGAAATTCTAGTCATTAATTTACATCAAGTCTTTGTTATTTTATTTATTTTTTTTCCCTCCTCCAACCGGACATTTTTCCAAAAATGTCAGAGAACCAATAAATAAAAAAACTCTGGCCTTATTTGACGTACCGATATCGACAATCCATGTGTGTTCAACATAAAACCAATTTGGCGATAGCAACGCCCTTCTTGAAAATATCTTACAATATGATCATTTCTGTTGGCCATTATTATCATAAAAACAAATATGCAGAACAATTTGATTGGTTCTCTAACACGTGGGAGCAAGTTAACTATGTCGAGGAAACCAGATACTAACTCGTTCCCTCGACTTAGTATCTCGTTCTCTCGACTTAGCATCTCGTTCCCTCCACTTAGCATCTTGTTTCCTTGACTGAGTATCTCGTGGGAATGAGATAAAAAAGAATAGTGCATGTCACTTCTGTGCCACCGTACTATTTCAGTCCACCTCAAACCAGTTTTCTGGGGAATCAATGTGTGACAATCTATTTTTTGGCACAGCGTGGCAGGTTGCAGCAGACAGATTTGGCCAGCTTGTCATCAACCTCGGCGCCGAGATTTGACTGGTTCCGAGCACAGCTCTAATCAAATCCCTGCCGTTATAACAAACCAGGTGATGATGATCGATTTAAATCTTCTAGATATTATTTATTGTTTGAATTAGTTATTTTCTTTTTCTGATTTCGTTATGGATTGCAAACGATATATAAAAAGTCCAGTTATGTAGAAAATTGCACTGAGTTGCATTAAATAAGTAAAAGTAACAAACACGTAATCCTTCCAGATCTGGAAGGATTTTACTTGTGATGGCAATGGTTACCGTTAACCGATAGGGGAGGTAACCGCTGCGAGGAGTTTGGCTTATCATGTGCTTCAGTGTCCTAGGAGACTACTGGTGATAGAGCAGACACACAAGTACTGAAATATGTTGTTTGTCTGATGGTCAAATTAACGGGACTATGTCAACAAAAAATTTGCTTCCTATAGCACTATAAATTAAATTATTTGATAGAAATGTGCTTAACTAAGACATGTGCATTAAATAAATAAAATAATATAATACACAATAAGATATTTGATTATAACAAATTAGCAAAAATCCTGAAAAAATTAAAACCCCATAAGGGTATCGAACCCACGACTGAGGAGCCATACAAAAATCCTGAAAAAATTAAAACCCCATAAGGGTATCGAACCCATACAAAGAAATGACTGTAGACAACGCTTTAACCAACTGCCCTATCATGCATGGTAAAGAGTCATTTGAAAACTATAGTTATATAAAATGCTCACAATTCTGATGTCAAAATGTTAGCAGGAAAAGGGCCAAACAAACACAACCCATTTTATAACATGATTTTTATCATCGAATGCCTACACTCTTTTCCCATTATATATACCATGTTTTAACCGTTATTAAATGCCAGCATTAATATCTAAATTTCAGATTTTTTAAAGAAATTGCCCCCTGGAGGTCCTTTAAGATGAACTGTATTTCATCAAATGAGATCAACAAAACAATCCAAACAACAGACTGTTGCTACAGTTCCATTTTAGAGATCTAATACTAAAAACAGTGTTTATCTGTAATACAGATTTATCTGAAAACTCTAATTTAACCTTCAAATCCCCCATTTGCATTTTCTAGCTTAATTATAAAAACATCTCCAGCCTATCTTATGGCAACGCTTTGTTGAAAACAATATTAAATTCTATAATCCCCCAAATTCTCAAGTTGTCGATTCCTAAATGCACCACTTATGATGAACTGCAAATAAATATTCTTTATAATTGAGCTTTATTGAGCTTGCCAACAAACACAAACAGGAAGACATCACTCTTAATTCACACCTCAGCAATAATCGTCAACTTGGCAACGCAGAAATAACCAATTTATCACATGCTATACCTTGTTTCCTGTGTAATACAGATATTACGAATATTTGTATCTTACACATGTGCAAGATAGCATTTTGAGCGTTTTCATTGGCTACATATTCTTTGACTGACAATCGCATTATATTACGTCAGTACACAACTTTTAGGATTACATGTTGTCATTTAATACAATATTTTATTAAACTTGTCCAGGAAATTCGTTAGCAACAAAATTCCTGAACTCATTTAATAAATAAGGAATGAAATGACAACTTGTGTCATATTCTATATATCTGCATCATCGCATTAATAAAAAACAAGAAATGTTACATTTTTAAAAAGTCAGACCTCACGGTTTTTAGTACATACAGTCATGGCATATTCAGACCTAGTGAATGATACTGGAAATAATATGTGTTCATGAGGACTCAGTCAGCACATAAATTTAATATAATAGCATGAACCATACCATTATTATATAGTAGATCCAGAATGTTGTTGAAGACATTTATGAGCTTTCTCAAAAGCATGTCTCCCTTCAATGTGTTGATGCTGTTTTCTGACCTTCAGGTCAAGGTTTAAGATCAAGAATGTGCTAGAAACTGTTGTAAAATATTTTAAATTTATATCATATTATTAATTATCCAATACTGCGAATCGGCATTGGATCCCAATTTTTTTAATGTACTTCAATATTTTACTATTACACTACGTTCATAAATAAATCCAATTTGGGCCAGATTTTTGTGCCTACATAGCTACTCTTTTATTCACACTCTTGTAGTGCGACAAACAATAACCCAACCCTCTCAACATCAAAGTAAAACAGTTTGATGTCATCAGCTTACATCGCGCGTGCCACCCATGACAACAAATGTTATCAACATTGCATAACTGTTTCTTGTTAGTTTATGAGGAAATGCTAACTGCACATCGCTCGTGATATATATACCCAATTTTGTTGGTATGCACTACGAAACTTTTATACAAAAGTAAAGATCTCAAAGTTCTCTGCGCTACAAAGTTTTTATACGGTAATCAATACACCCGCGCTTTCCATGCGGATGACGTGACATTGTACGTCAGCATAATTTTTGTGCACTTTCTAGCAGACCAAAGGATTTACACGAAATACATATGCAGTTTAATTGTAAATAGAATTCGTGTTTCCATCGTGTGAACAGTTAAATGCGGATAGGCGTTTTGGATTTGGAATTTATTATACACAATTTGTTACAAATTCATTTCAATGAATAATATTATATTTTTATATACAAATAATATATTTTACATATGGATATAACACATTGTGGATGTTAATAACAATGAAAAAGGTGAGTTAATTAGAGTTATGTATCTCGGATATTTCGCTATTTTACAATAGGGATTTGATTTATTGGTTCTAATATACAATTTTAATACTAATGTATTTTCAACATATTTTCGAATCATTCTGCAAAACATACCAGAACAGGTCTTAAGTGCCAATTGGGATATTTAGATGAATCAATGAGTTTCATATGATGTTGTGTTATTAAATTATATTGAAAATATATATTAGGCGCGTCGTGGGAAAACCAGACTTAATGCATGTGCGTAAAGTGTTGTCCCAGATTAGCCTGTGCAGTCCGCACAGGCTAATCCAGGACGGCACTTTCCGCCTACATTGGATTTATGTTTAGAAGAGACTTCCTTGAAACAGAAAATACCATAAAAGCGGAAAGTGCCGTCCTGGATTAGCCTGTGCGGACTGCACAGGCTAATCCGGGATGACACTTTACGCACATGCATTAAGACCGGTGTTCGCACGACACACCTCATATGTACACCATGCACTGTAATGTCCAGCAGGGCTTGCACAAAGGTGACAATTTTGAAAGTCCTGGCTTTCAAGTTTTGGATATTGAAAATCCTGAACATTTCAGACATGAAATTAAGTATAAAATTCAAGCTTTGTTTAATGTCAGTTCTTTGTCAGTATGTGATTATATGCCAATTAATTTCATTAAAAGGGGTATACTTTTAGATATGACAGTTTTTGTTTCTTACTTTCATCCTTAAATACATGTAGGACTTCCATGGTTGCAATTTTGGAAGTGACACAAACTTGGAGTAAATAACTACCAGACTTCCCTTAATGTAAGCCCTGAAATTCAGTAATGGCCATGTCACACTATTGCGTATGTGAGAAATGTATGAATGCATTTGAAAATTAATTATAAATAATTCAAACGCACAAAAAGCCCTTGAAAAACACAAAATTAAGTGTATACTTACTGTATTGAACCTATGAGTGGCATATGGGTAGCATGTGGCCAGCATATGTCAGCCAATCTCAGCGTATCACGAACGTATGACCAGCATAGTCGGCACATGGCTAGTGTATGAGTAGCATATGACCAGTGCACATAATTATGTTAATATGTCAGTCATTTTATTCTTGATTTATAATATATACAAAACTGCAGAGAGACTTTCATTTTAAATAAAATCCATACAATTTCAATACTGCGCCATACAATTTACATTATGTTGCTATGAACATTTGAAAGGACTGAATTGTGCACAGTGTTTCTCAATAGGGAACAACTGCAGTGCATTCAGCACTTTGATTTTCTAAGGAGCTTTATGGACAGGCCAAATATTATCTTTACATCTGGGCCCCAAAAACTAAAATTGTCACAACAATCTCACACCAGACTAGTGTTATATGGCATATGACATATCATGAAAACATTGCAGAGGTGCTTTGCAGCAGAAAAAAATCAAAAGATCACAAATGACATTTGGAGTCAACTTTGCAATTCCATCAGGAATATAAAAATCGCAAAAGTGGAAATTGCGATTGTTGCAGACTGTCGATAAAAACATATGGCATTATGCACAGAAAAAAATAATTTTTATAATAAATATTGATAGAACAAGCGTTGAATACTGCAAACAATTATCAGACGAAAAAAACTACACAAATCATCTACTGAAATGAAAAATTGATGTTTCAATTATGAGCATAGGTATTTATTCTGATAATGCACCCTCCGTTATGACAGATAAACAAAACAAGAGCTGTCTCAGGACAGCACGCCCGACTATTTATACTGCTTTATCAGAGTTATGGGCCTTTGTCACTACAAAAAAGGGGCATAAAATTGCTAAAATGCTGGTCACATTTATGGGTCTTGGCAAGTGACCTTAAAAATATTACACTGAAGACATGTGTGCAGTTTTAATTGAATATCTGTAGTAGATATACAGATACGAAGTTGTTGCACGCAAACTTTAACTTGAATTTTTTAAGTACAAAAATGGGCATAATTCTGCTAAAATGCGGGTCACATACATGCGTCTTGGCCAGTGACCTTCAATAATGACACTGAAGACATGTGTGAAGTTTTTATTGAATATTTGTAGTAGATATAGAGATATGCACTCGTTGCACGCAAACCTTAACCACAGCATTATTGCGACGACGACAAACAGGTGAGTAGTATAGCTCCGACTATTCAGAGGATAGTCGAGATAATGATGAACGAAATAACATTTAAATGGTCAACTGAATTTATGTGACAAACCACTTTGCCACTCACAGCAAAGCCTCCAAGATAATCAAGTAAACAACAATTGGACTTGTCGGAAATCTTACGGTCATATATGAGGGAAGATCCAGAATTACCCAGAACTTATTAATAAATCGTATAATTATTATTTTGTCTTCTTTAAATTGATATCTTTGTGAAGCTCAATGTTTCAGTTATTTCAACCGGAAATATTATTCATTTGCTATCGTCCAGTACCGTCATAGTTAGCACAAAAAAAAGACATATGTCAAATTATTATATGGCGAAATGTGTGCAAAAATTAACGCATATTGTCAAAAGTTTGCCAGAATGTAATGTATCATAAAATTTGATGTCATTTGATCGTTGGATGCTCATGTATACAAGTTTCAATGCTCCGTAGCCGCATGTGCGGCCTAGCCAAAATGTTTGACACCAGCTTTGGGACAATCCATACAATTCTCACGGAAAAGTTGCATAATTACATATGACTAATGTTTGTTATAGTAACACATTTCAATTAGATAAGATAAATTCTTAGTTTTTGAACTAGTATATGAATCTTTGTTTCGATCTTGATGCAAGAAAGTGTCCTTCACCATGACCTCACCAAATGTTCATTTTAAGTCAGTTATTATAATGTTTTGTATATATTTCAGAGGCAGGGGATGGAGAACAGGCCCTTAGAATTTGTGGAAAATAATGCAATAAATGTGGTATTATGGGGAACAAAAAATCTTATGTGTTATTTAAATTAAAAGCCAACTGTTGAGAAAAGTTCAATAACATAAAGGAATAGTGCTTGGGCAATATGCCTTTTTAATGTCCCTGCTATATAAAGTAAAAGCCCTTATAATAAACATAAAGTGTTGTTTTTATATCAAATATACAAGATTAGGGACACCCCCATGTCCAACAGGGCCATCCATAAAAAATTGTTTGTTTACGGCAACGCGACCCAGAATTTTCAAGGTGGGTAGGTAGATTTTTTGTGTGGGTGGGAACGAATGTAGACGACCCTTAGACATGGACCAAATTGTCTAAACACAAAATACAAGAGCAAAACACACTGCTTAGTGTATGCCAGTGGCATATTCTTTGTTTAATTGAAAATATTATTGCAAGGCTATTAGAATGCAGTGTTTAGTTAATATAAAAACGTTATGAATTAATTACGAACAAAATATGATGAATATATAACTAACATTTTCGAATAGAAAAACAAAATTTACTTCACTGACGCCTATAAAAACTTGTGAGTCGGGCCCAATTTCATGAATCGGTCGCATAACCGCAAACAAACAATTTTTTAAGGATGGCCCTGTCTTCAGAGTATTCTGAGAAAAATTATTTTCTGGAAATCAATTAAAAGGGCACACACCTGACCCAATGACTATGAATTTCTCACTAGTGTGTAGTACATTTTTATCTAGTGAACCGGGATACTCTCCCATATGGCCATCGCCCCAAGAAGACTTGTTAGTTGGGTACGGGGGATTGTGCACAATACAGGAGATGCCCCATTCCAGAGGCAACCCTGGATCTTTTAGTGCCCGGTGTGAAGCACCCAGTACACTGCACCTCAGTTTAATGTCTCATGTAAAAGACAAGTAAGTAGGTTCGGGTGTAGTGGGGTTGTGAAGCTAGTGCATTACCACTAGACCACAGATCCGCCACAACTGGTCTCACTATCAGACTTAGTCTTGACTTAAACATATCAGCCAATGCAATTCAAAGCCAATATGTAACAACAGATTTCATTGGTCAATATTTTCAGTTCTGACTCAGTTTGAGATTCAGAATATTCATAGTCATAGGGTCTGGGAAAAATAGCAATAATCCACCCAAACTTATTTTGTCTGTTCTGTAAGTTCCTTTCGGAACCGCCAATGAGACAATCAATTACCTTAAAGAAATTAAATGGAAGTTGTCAGTCTAGCAATCTGCAGCAGACAACATAAGGATATCCTGTCTCCAGAGTGGCCATCCAGCAATTTCATAAGGATATCATGTCTCCTGAGTGTGTATGAGCAGAATTGTTATTGGGTGCAAGTGCACCAGAATAGCCATCCATCAATTTTTTACATTTTAGAGAATGGGTCTGGTACCATTCAGATTAGCATTTTTGACATCAAGGTCAACATCAAAGTGAGGAAGCTGTATTAAGTTGTAATAAGCTGCTTTGGTGGTAGACAACATGGTAAATCTAGTCAACTGGGAAATAGCCCATTCTAGGGGCGTCGTGGGAAAACCGGACTTAATGCATGTGCGTAAAGTGTCGTCCTAGATTAGCCTGTGCAGTCCGCACAGGCTAATCCGGGACGGCACTTTCCGCTTTTGTGGTATTTTCTGTTTCAAGGAAGTTTGTCCTAACCATAAATTCACTGTAGGCGGAAAGTGCCGTCCTGGATTAGCCTGTGCGGACTGCACAGGCTAATCCGGGACGACACTTTACGCACATGCATTAAGACTGGTTTTCTCACGACATGCCACATTTCAATTTTTCCAAATTAAGTCAATGTCATTGTTGGCGCACCATTTGAATTATTCCAAATAAGTCAAGGTCAAGGTCAAAGTGAGGTTGAGTGATATGGGTGGATTTGGAATGGTCGTAAGTAACAACTGTGTAAGTATCCAAGTGTTGTAGTAAGCTGTGTAGGCGGTAGAAAAAACTGTAAAATCTAGTTAACCATGTACAGATGGAATCCCGGATGGAATCATGGACAGAAATGACTATATGCCTCCCACATCAAGATGCCGGGGGCATAAATAGTATAATGCAAATTTATAAGATAATTATTTTTACTAGTAGCATATTGGTTCAACTCAGTATTTTGATGGTATTATCCACTAACACACAAGGCTGCTAAATAAAGAAACAATTACTGCCATCACTGCCGAAAGAGTTTGGTTACAGTCGACAGAGCAAGATTGTGCCTGGAGTGGTCAAACATCTCATGAGAAAGGTGAGACAAGTTCAGGGCTTATGGTACAACACGGACTCGAACATGCAACCCTTGGGGTGCCAAATTTGCAGCCATATCATGACTGGACACACACATGCGCGCGAACAGACATAGTGGCACTGGTGTCAAACTCACCACAAGCAGTCTCCAAAAAACGAAATTGTTCAGTCACACCAAACAACTCGGTTTGATAGCTTTTACATTCAAGGACCATAATCATTCCAACTTCTAAATAGGACCCCGACGATAATTAAGACCGTGAGACCAATTGTGACCAATCAGATGTATTAAAAACCATTTTAAGAACAAACTAATAGATTTGAGGCATGTCCTGGAAAAACCAGGCTTAATGCATGTGCGTAAAGTGTTGTCCCAGATCAGCCTGTGCAGTCCGCACAGGCTAGTCCGGGACGATACTTTCTGCCTACAGTGGATTTATGTTTAGAAGAGACTTCCTCAAAACAGAAAATACCATAAAAGCGGAAAGTGTTGTCCTGGATTAGCCTGTGCGGACAACACTTTACACTTGCATTTAGCCCGGTTTTCCCACAACAAGCCTCATTTATTGTTTCATTTAGTTAAGGTCTAGAAAGCACTACAGTTACATAAAATAAATTGTCCATTATCTGTATTTGGTTTCTGCTTAGCAGAATGGATAATTAACTGTTGTCAAGTAAAATTGGGAGTTATTAACTTAATGAAAATAAAAATAGAACATGTGGTTTTGACTAGAAAGTTCTTCAATCTGTAATTTTACAAAATTAATAAGTGAAAGAGATACAGTTGTAACAAGATCTTCCATCGATGTTCTAAAATTGAGTCACTAAAAATTACTATAGTGAACTGTAATTTACAGTTAGAAAAACGATGAGATTTTAGTATATCACCAATGACAATATAATGTAATGGAATATTTTATTACCAGGTATATAATATAATATAATATAATATTATATTAACTATATTATATTATTACATTATATTACATTATATCATAATATTACATTACATAATATTGATATGTAAGTTACAGCAATAATTTTTTTATTCTACATTTCTAGTTGCACATATGGAGACACATACAAAAACATAAAAACATATGTTAAATATTTGAATATATAAATTGTAATAAAAATCACCTACTCACCAGTTTTGTCTCCAACACAACACATCCGAGACCATCAATATCATTCTTATGTTATACATATCAAACAGACTTAATTAAAGCCCAAGATCTGATAGGCTAACATTTATTCTTCCACTAGCCATGCCCTTCAATGTTATGTATTGCAGCATCGTAACCTGTCTGGTGAGGACATAGCAGTGTATGATTCAACAATTTTCTCGAATCAATAAACCTCACTCGACGATCAATGTATCTGCATGTTAACTTGCATGTTCTTCTGTGATTCAAGAATTGTAAATAAGTCAAAGATATTTTACTTTACCAGCAATAAGCCAAGAATATATATTGTGTGGATAATTTCACATATATTTTCAGGATAATTTCAGGGTTTTTCCTAAAATCACTTGTGCCAAAATTCTTGCCACGTTACACCACTAATCCGATAATGAGTCACTCAGTGCATTGTGTTGCACTGCTGATTAAAAAAAAAATTGATGGATATAAATATTTTAGCGCAAAATGTTTAATCATGCTCCAAAAGCTAACTTTTACAAATATTACATGCAATTTATTGTATTATATTCTGGACAAGAATGTACAATATTAAAATAGTAACACAACAGAAAATAAGAAATATCTCTATTGTTCATATGAATTTAACACAATTTGATGCACTACACGTGTTAATTTGTTACAAAATTACTTTCAAAATGAAAACAGCATTAGGAATTTAAAAATATTGCAGAACAAAAAAGTAAAATCATATATCAGATTCAGGTCATCAATAAAAATAAGTATTTTAAGTACACAATAATTTGACATTTTTTAGATGTTATTTGGTAATTTTGAATTATACAAAATTTTCTCATGTGGTGATGAGAAAACTATTACCATCACTCAAAATGAGTAACGTTAAATACAAATGCTGCTTTTACATTCTGAAATACACATGTCATGTTGTAAATAATCACGGATGCATTTGTAAGGGTAGGTCTTTTAGTACAGTGCAATTAACTTGATTTGAGGCGCGTCGTGGGAAAACCGGACTTAATGCATGTGCGTAAAGCATCGTCCCGGATTATCCTGTGCAGTCCGCACAGGCTAATCCGGGACAGCACTTTCCGCTTTTATGGTATTTTCTGTTTCAAGAAAGTCTCTTCTTAACATAAATCCACTGTAGGCCGAAAGTGCCGTCCTGGATTAGCCTGTGCGGACTGCACAGGCTAATCCGGGATGACACTTTACGCACATGCATTAAGTCCGGTTTTCCCACGACGCACCACATTTGTTGTTTCAAACAAATGTAAGTACTCGAACCTTCCCCTGAGGAGCACACACAGTTCACATTTACGAAAATATTCCATTCCAAGTTACTCGTCCATTTTGGCAGTTAAATTCTAAAATACTGTACCATAATCAGTTCCCTGAAATAACAATAAAACTGAAAACTTATTTCTGTTTCTGCTCGAAGTTCCTTAACATTTTTATCAATTGTTCATATATTGATGACCTTGGTTTGAAACTTATGTAAACTTGTGGATTTGGCTTTTTTATAGTCATTCTAAAATAATTAAATATGGGATTTGAAATCAAAAGCAAAACATTTTAATACTGATAATGCAGAATAGGTCATAATGTAAAGCATCCCTGTATACATGTTAATTATTGCAAAAATGTTTGTTTTTGGCAGACAAATAATAGAAGACATTTCAACGGACACATTGTTTCATAAGAATATATGTTCACAGATTGACGAAATCACAATGTTTCAACCTTTTGTCACCGATTCCAAAAATGAAAGAACAGTGTATACAAGGGAGCAAAATAACACTATGGAAATAACAATATACTGTAAAAATGGTTTCATTTATGAGTAATCATCAGTTGAAATCGATTAAATTATAAAGCGTTTGTAACGCTAAACGATGGAATAAAAAAATTTGGATTGTTTCTGTTGTTTTCGTTAAAACTGTTGACATCACATGGAACACTTACATAAAGTAAATAATACAGGGCGAAATATACAAGCCGGAATGGCCGAGTGGTTAAGGCGATAGCCTTTTAATTCGTAGGTTCCGAGTTTGAACCCACGTGGGACCTTTTTTTTTTCTTTTTTTTTTTCTTTTCTTTTTTTTTCAAAATACTTTTCTTTTTATTATACTTGAGCTTTTTAGTTTGTATGCTTAAATCTGTTAAGACATTTAATGGCATACTTTAAAGAATGTGAAAATCTGAGAACAAGTCCCTTCAAAAGAATGCATTAACAGTAAGACTTTGACACTTTATTATATAAAGCGAATTCATAAAATTTCTTAATCTGTGAAGAAATCCTTACAATGAATCCACACAAGGCTATATTGAATTATCGCTTCTTTTGTAAAAGCATTTGACAAATTAACGTTTGAACAGTATCATATGGCTTGGAAAGGAAGCACTGAAATGAAAAACAAGAGGGCCATTCAGGGCCCTAGGACGCTCACCTGAGACCTTGTAACCCAATTAGAATTTGCATCCCCGAGGCGTGGCTTATTTGAATCCCTGGGGTATAATTTGAACAATCTTGAACAAACCTCTGGGCCTTGCCATTTCAGGTAAAGATTTTTAAAGTCATTTTGCTATTTAAGTCTATATAAACGATGTGACCCCTCGGGGTGTGGCCAGATTTTACCCCAGGGGCATAATTTGAACAATCTTTCAAAATGACCACTATGCAATGTTACGTACCAGATATAGGAAAGCTGTGGGCTTTGCCATTTCAGAGGAGAAGATTTTTGAAGTCATTTTGCTTTTAAGTCTATATAAACCATGTGACCCCTGGGGCGTGACCAGTGTTGACCCCAGGGGCATAATGTGAAAAATATTTGTAGAGGACCACTATACGATGTTACATACCAAATATGAAACCTCTAGGCCTTGCGGTTTCTGAGGAGAAGAATTTTAAAGTCATTTATCTATTTAAGTCTATATAAACCATGTGAACCTGGGGTGTGCAGTTTTGACCCATTTGGCATAATTTGAACAACCTTTGTAGAGGACCACTCTAGGATGTTACATACTAAATACGAAACCTCTGGGCCATGCGGTTTCAGAGGAGACGATTTTTAAAGACATCGTGCAATTTAAGTTTATATAAACCATGTGACCCCGAGGGCGTGGCCAGTTTTCACTCCAGGGGCATAATTTGAACAATCTTTGTAGAGCACCACTATAGGATGTTACATACCAAATATGAAACCTCTGGGCCTTATGGTTTCAGAGAATTAACAAACACCAAATATTTATTTACAAACAGTATTATTTTATAACATAATTTTATACAAAATACGATTAAACAAATTATAAAAATTCATGTACAATATCAATAAGACATAAGACATTATGGTTTCGTATTTTTCAGTGCAACGTTTTACATTGAATTTTAATTTTGTCATCTTACTTCCTAAGGTTAGATGTTGCTGATCTAGATATCCACCCGGGTTGGATACCGGGGCCTTCTCTAGATTGCTCAGCAATTGGTGATAAAGAAGTTTTGTATTTTAGCAATTTTTTTCTGCACAAAAATGTGAAAATGCTGATTCTCCCAAATTATCAATGTCATATTTTACTCAAACCATTGAGCAATTGTGTCGATGACAAGTTTGCAACAGCTGTGAAACCGACTGATAGTGATCAAGCGCGTATAATTGATTAGTGACTTGATGCGACACAAAGCGAGTTTGCGCCAAACAAACAATTCAGGTGTGAAAACCATGACTGAGACTGTGACAAACACCTCGAGCCGTCAGAAAAATCGACCCTTGCCAATTAGAGCCAAATGAAATCGACCCTTGCCAATTCGAGCCAAACGACAGAAATTTATTTTAAATATATAGCAATGAAAAAACGGACCCGCGAAGAAAGTTCGAGCCAACAAGAAATTCGAGACAAGCGAGTTCGAGCCATCGTAGTCGAATGTACATTGAATAAAGTATGAGAAATATCCTACATGAGATTTTGTACAAAACAAAAATGCTCAAGAAAATGAAGACCCAGGGTGGGTATCGAACTTCGCCGGAGTTTAAAGAACGAATGACAATTGACAGCACTCTAACCATCAGTGCTATTCTGATTTACGAGAACACATCGTCATAATCATGTTAATATAAGATCATACACTTAGTACCGACGTCAAAATGTAAACAAACAAGAAGCTGTTATCGATAAACACATAAGCACCTGGTCAGTGCTGGACAGCCCATTTGAATTATTGAAAGTGCAAATTAGGTCAATGTCAAATTGAGGTTGGGTGATATGGGTGGATTTGGAATGGTCATAAGCAACAACTGTGTAAGAATCAAAGTGTTATAGTAAGCGCTGTTTGTGCTAGACGTAACAGTTAAATCTAGTTAACCAAAAAATATACTATTGGATTATTGTAAGTCCAAATTAGGTCAAGGTCAAGGTCAAAGTGAGGTTGGGTAATATGTTGTGGATTGGGAATGGTCATAAGCAACAACTGTGTAAGTAACCTTGTATCACAATGCCAGGGGCATAAAAATGTCCATACAAACTGAATTTAAATTATGGGAAGATTTTTTCTCAGACTGCATAAACTCTTTTTCCATTATATACAACATAGCTGTACCTGCATTATTATGCCCGTATTAACTATCTGAGTATCACATCTTGTACTGATGTTGCCCGTTTGAGGCCCTTTTCGTACACATAGTCCCTTTAAACAAGAATTTGGATTTTCATTTCAGTTTGATAAGTAATAATAGTTGCAATTTTGTTTTAAGAAATAAATCTGTAAATAATTCCTAGATTAAGATTAATGTTGTGCCTGTGTTTGTGTTTCAACTACATGTAATTAAGACGTCTGACAAAGTTAAGAAACCTGCCAAGAATTAAAGAAAGATTAAACTTGTTTGTATCAGTAACAGAGGTCTGCCACTGATGCAATATTAAAGCAGCAGTCCAGAAATATGTTAATAAAAATAAAACTTTGCAGATATCGTTCCTAATGGATATCTTACCGATCACAATACAAAAAAATGCATTGAAATTGGTAAAATAATAACGTTTTGGTAAATTTTTATCTGTATGCAATAGCTTGTGATGCCTCTGGAGTCAATCAGCATTTACATTAGTGTATATTCCGTTCTTACCAAGCGTTTTTGAACACAGACATTATAAAATGCCTTTTGTATCGTGTATGTACCTATTCTCGAACCTCACCTATTTTCAAACCTTTCGTTCGTGCGCTATTTACATGTAAGCAAAGTGTGTAAGACGTCATCCGATTATGTGTACCGGTGCTACGGTAAACAATCGTCGCAAAATTATTGGAAAAATATATTAAAAAATTGTATTTACTATCATAATTTAGTTTTGTTAAACAATTTTATTAAAAACTCTATGACTTTTTATGCATTTCAAATAAATGTACATATTTCTTAAATTAAAAGTATTTTTCTGAAAGAAAAACTCCCCTTTGAGTTCCCCTACCGGCAGCATCGAAAAAACAAGTGATGATCATGTGATACACCATGTGTTCGTTATTGATAGCTGTGGGTTCGAGAATAGGTCAGTTAGTTTTAGGCCGCCATGACAGTTGAAATAGCAGGGTGGCGACATAATACGGTGTAAATTTTCTAAAACAGACAGAGTCTGTGTCATATTAATGCATAAAAATGTGCACCAGAGATTGAAATAGTGATCTATAATGTTGATTTCAATAATGCTTTTGCAACAAAGTCTACAGGCCAGGGTACATCCTTAGAGGTTTGAGAACTGGTACTTCCATGATAAATAAGAAACAGTTTTCAGTCGAATAAACATCATTAACATTCATTAGAACTAATGCCAATTTAAGATTCATTGAATTATATTATATGGACTGCGGCTTTAACACAGTAAGAAATTAGAGAAATGTTTTAAAATTGAAAAATGAGAAGTTTTCTAAAGGAAATAACAGTACTAAGTTTTCATAAACTAAACATTGCTTAGCCATATTCCATGTCAATTCTATGCAATTTTGCATTTTCTACTGCATTTTGTTTTTCGCGTAGCTGTTTGACACAACTTTTGACCTTTCTCAACATCCAATAAAATGTTGTAAAAATTTCTCGCCAGTAGTCCCGAATGAATAAATCCTAGCATTGTATCGGCTAGTTTAAAAGAAATCCCCACCACAGCCTGTAAAAAATTGGCGACATTTCTTTTCAGAGGTGAATGGAAAAATGAGCCGATGCGGAAAAATCCAGACATACCTCTTTACTTTGTTTACGTTTTTGACTAATTTCCAGTTCTGAGTTCTCTACTCGGAAGTTGCATTGGCCCAATTTTCATTTTCAATTTAAATGCCAGTGTTTACAGGCTGTGTAACATGACCTTGGGAAAGTCCCCCGGTACCATCGCATTTTCGATAGGCAACATTCCATAGAATACACTCGCTGACTAACCTGCGCCTATTAATAGTATACACGACAACAACACTGAATCGTTCTAACAAGCATCCAGAGAACCATAGACAATAAAATTTAATACTGAATGGAGAATTACTTATATTTATAAACTTACCATGCATGTTTATTTGAATAACGGTTGATATATCTATTTATCACATGCTATACCTTGTTTTCCATGTAATACAACCATTACGAATATTTTTATCTTACACATGTGTAAGATAACATTTTGAGCATTTTCAATGGCTACATATTTTTTGACTGACCAATCGCATTACATTATTTTGGTGAAATGACGTTGTCAACATGAAATGACGTCAATGCAGTAAACAACTTTTAGGATTTATCGACATGCTTTGGTAAAATTAAAAGCATTTCTTTTGTTTAAAAGCATGTGATAAAAAAGATCTGACACTCGTTGTCATTTCATATAACGTTTTATTAAACTCGTCCAGGAAATTTGTTAGTAAGCTCGCCAAAGGCTCGCTTACTAACAAAATTCCTGAACTCGTTTAATAAAATATGATATTAAATGACAACTCATGTCAGATCCTATATTTATTAAGAGTTGTTTGAATTGCATTTTCTCTTATCCTGCAGAGGCTATTCAATGTATAAATAGATTTTGCATCTTCCTATAAATAGACACTGGCGGAAGCTTCGGACAAGGATATATGTAATTTAATTTGATTTAAATTTGGTATTTTTACTTTACAAGCGACTTATCAATTCATTAAAACTATAATAGTTCAACACAAAAACGCTTGAGATGTATTTTCCCAAAGGAATATAAATCTAATTCACCACTATTAAATATAACTTTACGTTTTTGTCATCACAAAATGAAGTCAAATCATTATTTTTAATTGCGATGAATGTTCCCTGACGTGTGTTTTTATTTGGCACACATAGTATAAATGCTTAATCTATACCAAATGTGTTAAATGCTCATATTCATTATCGTCATTATTTTCTTGGAAACAATTTAACTTCTAGTAAATTTTGATTTGCCAGACAAATAATGTAATAATTATTTTGGTTAAAAATAATAACTGATGAAAAATATCAGGAGGCAGGAGCACTTAATTGTACGGACATTACATTATTAAGATATCTTAAACATATGGACTATTCATAGTTTCCCGGCGCCTTATGATGCTCTGTATCATAGTTTTTCTTTTTGAAATACTGACGTTTTTACCAAATTCTCGCGTAGAGGCTATTCAAACTACAAATAGACATTGTTTTTATACAGACTATGAATAAATGCATTGTATACTAAAATAATTTAATTATGAAAAACGCTTCAAATATATATATTTTGTTGTAATTGTAAATTGCTTAGTTTACATAAACATACTGATGTTGATGAGCACATAAGTCTGATTTATTTGGGTTATTCAAGTAGCACTGATCTAAAACATGGGACAGTTCATCAGTTCATTGCATTGACATAGAATAATGATATTATTTGTATTAAGTTCAAATATAGAAACATTTCATACTACTGTTGTACAAACATTTACAACATACACCAAATATCTTATTAAAAGATATTTCTTGCCTTTCTTAATGAAATGGTTTTGTTTTTTTACATGTTTTCGTATTTTGCTGTGTTGTTTTGGCAATTGGTCACTTGTTGTAACTTAGGCATAAACAAATTGTTGTTACAGGTTACATGCCCCAAAAAATTAGGGTAGGTAGGTAGGGATTTATTTTATTTTTATTTTTATTTTACTTGGTAAATGGTCAACTTAAAGATTCTAAAACTAAATTAATTTTCAAAATTTATCGGTAATATCATTAAACATTGTTTTGAAGTGGATACTATCAAAACAAAATACTTATTTATCCCAAAAACATTTAATTATTAGAAAAAGGTACATATAACAACAAAATATCTGACAAACTCAATAAAATGTTCTAGGGTGGGGGCCTTTTTTTTGTGGTAGGCTGGGTAACCTGATACAAACATATTTTTTTTTACGCCTAAAGGACCTTGTGCTTTTCTCTCGTGCTGATGTAGCTGGAGTTTCACTTTTGTTTTTTTTTTATTTATTTTAATGGATATGGCCAGATGGTTTGGTTGTTACATTATTATTTAAGCATGTTAAAAATACACAAAAACATGTCACTTTTAACCTGCTACATGCCTTAAAGGGGCATTACCCATCATTTTCACAACCAGAACATGAAGTAAATGTGTATACAATATTAAATAATATATAATGTTGAACACATAACAATCAAATAATACTAATGGATTTATCCTATCAAGTTCTACTTTAGTTTGAAATTTCATATACAGAAGAGGTCGCCTTTTTAACAATAACATGTAAGAATAATTAAAATTCCATTACGTCATAAAACTTCCGTGCTCAAATGAGATGTGCAGTGATAATATCAATATTCATCAGTGCGATTTTACTACTCGACCTGGGCAGAAGTATTTTGTCATACTCAGGAACAGTGACGGATTAGTTTGTTCACGTGTATAGTAGCCACATTTTTGGCTATCAAATTACTGATATTTTTCAGTCTTAGATATACCTATTTTTCCATGCTATTCGTAGCTATTTGGTCTAATTTTATATTGTTATTCATTACATATTTGTATTTTGCAAACAAATTTATTCATGCACGTTAGTTTTTACAACATTGTACATTTGACGACATTGCTAACGCTTGACGTGTCCCATGAAAAACGTATCGAGAATGGTGGATAAAGAAGTGCAAAACCAAAAGATTCGGGTAAAAAGACTCCTCACAGCAGCAATGTGCCTGAACAAATCCCTCCTGTAGTTGTTACAGGTAGTAGCAAGGCTTCGGCCTCGTAAGACACAGGGGTCACAAAAGAAGTCCTTCTCATTCTCAAAGAAATGAATGCTAATTTGAATGCCCAAAAGGTAAGACTCGAGAAACAAGAAGAACGTTTAGAAACTTTGTCAGGGCAAGTTGCTAGCTTAGGCTAGGATAAAGACTATTCTGAGGAGTACTGTGAATCATTTGACCAGTCTTGTTCCAATGTCAATGATGCAGAGACGAAGGTTAGTCCTGCAACTGAGCCGTCTTCAGTTTTCAAATCTTTGGTCAACAAGTTTCAATATGTTGATGCTGTAGATGTTGACGTGAATAGTGCCTTGCACAATTTGTGAATACCTCTTTCAGAAATGGCTTGGCTGACGAGAAGCTCACTGACATGTTAAAGGAGATTCATCGTCCTTCCAATTGTGTTACCCTTGTTAAGACCAGGGTTAACCAAGGTATCTGGTGACTTCTTAAATCTCATGTCCAAGCTGATGATAATAGAATGCAGGCTATCCAGGAGCTTATTGTGAAAGCTACAGTGAATCTCGTAAAACTGACAAACAAACTTGGTGAGTCTCTAGAACCTAGCGACATGAACATGAGTACATCAGCCATTGCATTACTGGGTAAAGCTAACAAGTTAATTAATGATAGAGGAAAGGAGGTACACAAGTCAGGTTTAGACTCCAAGTACCATTACTTAGCGTCTGCCTCACTCCCTTTTACTGATCTCATGATGTAAACAAAAATGTAAAAGAGATCAATGACCTGAACAAGATGGGGCAGAGTGTTGGATTTGGATGGGGCATGCATCGTTGATTCCGGCGTGTACACCCATACCGGAATGATGGCCACTCTCATGGCAGGAGCTATGTCAACAGGGGTCATTCGGATGCACCATTCACTCCAAAAAAAACCAGGCCACAGTTCAAGAAGAAGATCAGGTCAGTGATTTTCAAGTTGGTAGATTAGATTTTTTTATTCAAAATTGTAGAAAAATTACTAATGATGAAGTAGTTCTGGACATTGTGCAGCATTCAATTTTTAGATGGCTGTAATCCAGTCAGTTCTAACTTTGCTTGTCCTCCAAGTATTTTCACAGTTGAGGAAAGTGCAATTGTTGACAAAGATATTAAAAAATTACTTTGATATGAAAGTAATCAGAGAAGTTGAATATCATTCCGAGGAATTTATTTCTCCAAATTTCATTGTTCCTAAGAAGATGGCGAACACCGCATGATTCTCAGTTAGAAAGATCTTAATCAGTATATTGAATATCATCATTTTAAAATGGATACATTTGAATCAGTTGTGAAATTAGTAAAACCAGATTGTTATTTTGCTTCTGTTGATCTGAGACATGCATATTATTCAGTCCCTATAGCTCCTGAACACAGAGAAAAGCTTTTATATATTAAATCGGGAAAAATCTACCAGTACGAATCTTTGGCCAATGGTGTCGCTTGTGCCCAAAAAGAGTTCACAAATTCTCTTGCAAAATTTAATTTGGCTGTGGTCATGTGAAAGAGATACAAGCTGTTTTCCCATATTGTGAAGGTGTTTGGCAACCCTGTAATTGATATGTTTGCTACCAGATTGAATTTTCAGGTGGAAAGCTATGTTTCATGGAAACCTGACCTAAATGCTGTTTTTATAGATGCATTTTCCTTGAATTGGTCAGACAAATACATTTATGCTTTGATGTTGATAGACACACCTTTGATATTTAAAGTCTGCCAACACACACTGAAACTTCATAGAACCAACAAAATTCATCCTCTGGTGGAGAAACTACATTTTATGTCATGTCACATATCAGGCAATAGTACAAAAGCCGAGGCTTATCAGAGAACGCTGTTGAAGTCATCATGACATCATGGAGATGATCCACTCAAAAGCAATATTCATCATATATCAACAAATGGGTTTTCTTCTGTGGTGAAAGGCAGATTGATAATTTTCAAGCTTCTGTTGAATTGGTTATTGAATGTTTAACTGATATGTATACAAAAGGATTCAGTTATGATCCCATAAATTCTGCCAGGATTGCCTTGTCTATGTAGTGTAATTTACAAGGACATACAGTTGGTTCTCATCCTTTAGTTGTAAGTTTCATGGCCAACTAAGTCCAAATACATACATGCCATATGTCCCGGATCATCTGGGATTGTCCCGGAAATGCAATGCCCATCCTGCAGTCCCGGAATTAGTTCATATGTCCCGGAAATCATAAAAACTGTGCATACCTATATTAGATTAACTTTTTACAACCACTAATCCCCTAATTTGTCGCCAAGGCAATGCATTCTCGATTAGGCAACATGTCATAAACAAGCAATTAACAGCAGTTGTCACACTCCATTCTTAAGCTGCAGTCAGTCAACGAGTAGCTCCGCCTTCAAGGCGAAGCGTCATTCCCACAGAAAAATCAATTTTAGCCAATGTTAACAGCGTAACATACATTTATACGCACATTAGTAAGTGTATACATGCATCAGTTGATAACAAGTACCTATAATCCCGACCAGTAGGTAAAAGTAGTTTACTCCATGGTTTCCGTTGTTCACAATATCCGCAGTTAGTTTTCTACCTATATAAGGCATTGTTTTAAATAACTTTCGTTGAAATTTTGGGTAAAATAGTCGTAAACACAAATTGTTTGTTGTGCCATGTAAAACTCGTGTTTTGCTAGAAAAGAGCGTGAAATGTCTGCTGGCACCAACGACTTCACGTTCTACACATGAAAAGCGTGCTTGTACTGACCATGTGCTTTGCTAAATATAGACGAGTCAACTGGCAATAAGAACTTCATAGTGAAAAAGCTAAGAAGTCTTTACTTTTTGTATGTAAGTTTCATAGTGCAATAACTTTGCGATCTTTAGCATTTTAATAAATATTTTGTTTAATACAAGTATTTTTAGCAATATAACTTTTTTTCATGAGAAAAAAGTACATGACCTTGGATTGGAATAAATACACGAACACACGCCCCTATTTCCCACAACTTTCCCGCCACATAAGAAAGCTTATCTGGAAAAATAATTAACTTTGGTACATGTCCCGGAAAATCAGTAAAAATCCTGGAAAGTCGCGGGCAGAGTATATTGACACTTGAGATGTGTCTAAAGTTCTGTGTCACTTAAAGAGTTTGCCACCATGTGCTGAACTGAGTTTGAAAATGTTGACTTTCAAATTGGCAACTTTGATTGTATTGACTCAGACAAGTCCTTCTCATTCTTTGAGTTTAATAACTCTTGATGGTATGAAACAGGAAGATTCATACTTTATTTTGTATTATAGTGGGTTATTGAAGCAATGTAGAAAAGGAAGAAAGAGTCCTTATGTAACTTTGAAGAAGTACATCCCTGATAGGAGACTTTCTGTGTATGAGGCTTCAGTAGAATACATATCTTCTACTACAAAGTTTCGAGGAAGTGAAAAGAAAATGTTTATAAGTTACATTAAACCCTATGGCTGTGTTTCCTTTGTGACTATTTCAAGATGGGTGAAATGTGTCATGAGGAGCTCTGGTATTAATGTAGACAAGTACAAGACTCATAGTGCACGTGGTGCAGTTGCTTCTAAGGCAAGACAGAGTGGTGTGCCTTTGTCAGAAATTCAGAAGGTTGCAGGCTGGGCCAGTGAGAGGACATTTGCACAATTCTAAGAAAAGCCATTTGAGAGTGAGAAATCTTTCCAGTCTGTAGTGTTGCAGTAACAGACCATTTGGTAAACATTTGAGGCGCGTCATGGGAAAACCGGGCCTAATGCATGTGCGTTAAGTGTCGTCCCAGATTAGCCTGTGCATATGGGGAATATTGCACTTGATGCTGGAGTTGATGGCAAAGGTATATTCCAAGTTTCAAGTGAATAACCTATCAAGTTTTGAAGTTACAAGACATCTGAATAAAAACTTTAACCCGAAAATATTACAACTTAAGTAGTTTTGTAGATACAAGACTTTTGAATATAAACTCTACCAAGTTCAGACGCGGACGAAGGTGCCGACGCCGATGCCAACACCAGGGCGAGTAGGAAACCTCACCTACTCTTTGAATAATCCAGCTAAAAATAATGCTGAGGGGATAATCCATTTACTGAAAATTGGGTAAGCATGTTTTTCTGTTTAATATAAACATGCTGTACATAAACTATCTGATTTACATGTATCGATTGGCCCATGTCTACAATGATTCTCACTTGCATTTAAATGGACTATAAAAGTACATACAAAGGGTTCTGAATCTTGAAAAGCTTTATGACATTATCCATGCAGAGCCATGATTATATTGAGGGATCAATTACTCCTTTGTTTCTTTGATACTTGTTAAAACATAAATATAGCTTTAATCTCCTGCTTATGCTTCATTAACATCTGATGCCTTCTAGGAACACACCAGTAATTGAAGTTTCAGAATGCTCTATTATGTGAAGTTAGAATAAGACATCAACTACAGTAAATATGGTAAAGCTGTTAAGGTCGCAGTGGTGTAATGGATACGGTGTCCGTATGAGATCGGGAGGTCATGAGTTCGATCCCTACTCGGGGAGCGTTCAAATGGTCTTTCTCAAAAGACACCAAGTACTGGTTCTACCCAGGAAACAGACTCAAATGTGTCTCAATCAGCCAATGGCTTTCGACACAATCAAGCTAAAATAAATAGGTTTAAACGAAACTAATATAGAATGGACCTGAAATGTTTCTTTTTTTCACATATAACTAGGCATTTTATATTGTTTATCAACGTATTACATCTTAAGCAAATCACAGAAAAAATGTAATTCAATTTACTATATTTAGGTGCTTTATGTATGATTATGTTTATGAGCTTGATCATTAGAAAGCAACTTGTTTGTGTCTTGAAGAATGTATATTTGTAATACAAGGCAATTATATGCATACTCATATAGACCTGTAATCATCAAATTGTTATACATTCAAGATCTTATAGATCACATCTCATTGTGCATTTCCAAATATAGAATAAGTGATACACAAAAGACAAATGTTATTAATCTATTACAAGCCATAAAATGGATGTTGATAGCTTTTAATGGACTTTTGCCCTTTGCAACAACCAATTCGGCTCCTGGTATTCAAAGCACTTGAAACACTGCCCTGACATTTACAGATCTGTTATTGGGGGCAGATAACAGTACAGTAAATATAACCTGAAATGGCACAGATCAATGCTAGTCCATTACAGAATAATCAAAAGTCAGGCAGAAGTTGCCAAGTTGGTAATGACGGCCTGACAGATAAAGTTATGCCTTACCAATTTCAGCCACTGTTTTTCTTTGCAAAAAAATGAGATAAATAAGCAAGTTATCATATTCCTACTCATATAATAATGCAAGTTGTTTAAAAAGAACTGGTTAACAAATTATAACGTCTATTAGGGATGTCAACGGCTACCAAAATTGGTATCCGGTTATTCGTATGTAATATCCAGATACTATCCGGATAACCGTATCGATCGGCATTGGCGGCCGGAATCTGGCACATGTTAAAGTTGCAAAATTAAGTTCACATCTAGACGATACTTCTATTTTGAAAACACAATACTATTTCATTATTGAAAAAAGTACATGTAACAAACTACGTTGATTTCTATTCGTAAATTGTGCGTTTTGTTTGTTTTGTGTAGCGTGCAATGGTGTTATGCCCTTCAATTAAAGTACCCCAACAGCGGTGTTCCTCTGTATAAAGTCGGTACCGGAAAACGGTACCATTCCCAAGCGTATTTTCTGACTATTTTTCCCAATTTGACGTTAATAAATTCCCAACTGTAAGAAAAAATTCCAAAAAGACCCTGAAAAGATCGATGATGTTCCTGTATTTTACTTTTCTTTTACCCAACCGTAAACCTCCACGCACAGCTGCAGGGCATTCCCCAGGCTCCCCGATGCCCGGGCATTTAATTTTAACTTGAACATATCCAGGGCACCTAAAATAAGTGTTGCGCTTATAAACATCGCCCGGGGCACATGTATTTTATCAAGTAATTAGCTGTGTTGACTGCAGCAGACCAACAATGCCTGCTGTGAAAGCTAATCTCTTACGTCACAATGGCCGTTTTTCACTCGAGAAACATGTACACCACTCTATAAAGTCAGTGAATGATCACTTCGCCGAAAATGTTAACAATTAACAGTTACTCCTAAGCAGCAATCAATCACCGTGAAGCACCGCCCTGTAGGCGAAGTTTCAACATGCAGTAAACACGCAGTAAAATCGATACGAGCCAATAGAAATGCTCAGTTTATCTGCGCAGTTGGCATGTATCCACACACAAGTAACCTTATACGCGCGTCAAGCGTATTACTGACCTAAAAAGTAAATGAGCTTTCATATTTTATAATATGCACACTTATTCATTTAATAAGTTTCATTACTTTAAAAAATAAACTGTGAAAAATCAATCTCAAATATGCTAATATTAAATCGTAATCGGAAAAGCCTATCCAGTGTTACTGCTCAGTGTCGTACTTTCGTAAACACAAGCGGTCTTGTTTATGTACATGTATGCCATGTAAAACCCGTGTTTTCTGCAAAAGAGCGCGAAATGTCTGCTGACAACCATGACGTCACGTTCCAAGCATGGAAAGCGTGCGTGTACCGACCATGTGTTTTCTAAATACAGGTCTTTAACATTTGATGCGCGTAGGCACAACGAACACGGGGAAATTCTCCCGCCGTTTTGCAAGAACAAAGCATGTACAATATTCATGTATTTTAATCATGATTCTTACAATGACGCTTTTGCTTTTAAAAAGCTAGAGGTATACCGTTTAAACGGTGATGTTTCGTTTATTTCATTTCGTTTAAATGTTTACAAACAATTGAAAAATTGTAAGCCTTAATTTTAAGAGCTAAAACGCACCGGATATCGTCATATGACACATGTCGCAAAGAAAAAATTTGACGTAGGGACCGGGGCGCCTGAGAAAAATCCTGTGTTACTGTACTAGGAGAAGTAATTTACTGTTTTTACATCTTGACATTTCTTCATGAAAGTAATAAAATGCCCAATTTGGCTGAAAACGACGCTAATTTTCCCAATTTGACCGGTACCGGTACCATTCCCAAAGTGGTGAGGAAAAACGTTGCCCAATTAAACATTTGTTTGCGTAAAGGTAAGTAGGTATTTAGGCTGATTGGTGTATGGTAAACCCGTAATTTGCTATGTTTTAGTAAAACACGCAATGTGCTAATCAAATGCACATAAACACAAAAACAAGGATGGATCGATGTTACTATATATTTATTTTAATTGGCATTGTTAACTGGTAGAGAACCATCTCTTATCAAGAGGGACGCACCTAATTGGCATAATCGATTGTGACATCTTGTTTTTTTTAATAGGCCTGTCGAAGTTAGTGTGGTGTGAAAGCACCACCTGTTGTTTTATGATAATCTTATTCCGTCCGAGGGGTGTGTTTATGACACGTCCACAAGATGAGTTGGAGCCCTCCTGTAGAGGCCTATAGCTGTGTTGTATTAATAATATACATGCAAGAAGGGCATTTGTATGATTAAAAAAAAACGAGAAAAATCGTTTTTAATTTTTATACGAATATTCGGTTACTAACTTGATAACCGGATATTAACATAGTAACTGGATAACAGGTTATCCGGATATTCGTTGACATCCCTAATTTCTATGTGACTTTAATATTAACTTTTTACGATCTTTGGCAACAGGGAAGACTATTAAATGACATGCAAATAGAAATGTTCATGGATAAAGTTTACACTTCGGCAAGGAAAGGTTTACACCGTGGCAAGGAAAGGTTTACACCTTGGCAAGGACAGGTTTTAAACCTTGGCAAGGAAAAGTTAACACCTTGGCAAGGAAAGGTTTTACACCTTGGCAAGGAAAGGTTTTACTCCTTGGCAAGGAAAGGTTTACACCTTGGAAAGGAAAGGTTGTACCCTTTGGCAAGGAAAGATTTTACACTGTGGCTTTTTTTTTGGACTGTGCATGCAAATTTGATTTTTGTCGGGTTTTTTGTCTAGGCATGTGATTAAGGTTTTTTGCCACGGCAAATGATTTCTGGAGTTTACATGGGCAAGTGATTGGGTTTTTTGTCTAAGCAAGTGAATGTGTTTTTTTGCCATGTGTTTTTGCCGGGGCAAGTGAACATGTTTTTTGCATAGGCAAGTGATTGGGGTTTTTGCCTAAGCAAGTGATTGGGGTTTTTGCCTTGTCAAGTGATTAAGTTTTTCTCCTGGGTCAGTGAATGTGTTTTATGCAAACGTAAATATATGTGTTATTGCCTGGTCAAAGAAATGGGTTTTTTGCCTCGGAAAGTGAATTTGCTATTGTCTGGGCAAGGAATGTGTTATTGCCAGAGCAAGATAATGGGTTTTTTGCCTAAGAAGTGATTGAGGTTTTTGCCTATGCAAGTGAATTTTTTTTCGCCTTGACAAATAATTGGTTGTTTGCCTGGGCAAGTCATTGGTTTTTTTTTGCCCAGGCAAGTGATTGTTTGTTTGTTTTTGCCAGAGCAAGTGTTTGGTGTTTCTTTGCCTAGGCAAGTGAATGTGTTATTGCCTGGGCAAGTGAATGTGTTATTGCCTAGGGGAGTGAATGTGTTATTGTCTAGGGGAGTGATTGTGTTATTGTCTAGGGGAGTGAATGTGTTATTGCCTAGGGGAGTGAATGTGTTATTGCCTAGGGGAGTGAATGTGCTATTGCCTAGGGGAGTGAATGTGTTATTGTCTAGGGGAGTGAATGTGTTATTGTCTAGGGGAGTGAATGTGTTATTGCCTAGGGGAGTGAATGTGTTATTGTCTGGGGGAGTGAATGTGTTATTGTCTAGGGGAGTGAATGTGTTATTGCCTAGGCAAGTGAATGTGTTATTGCCTAGGGGAGTGAATGTGTTATTGTCTAGGCAAGTGAATGTGTTATTGTCTAGGGGAGTGAATGTGTTATTGTCTAGGGGAGTGAATGTGTTATTGCCTAGGCAAGTGAATGTGTTATTGTCTAGGGGAGTGAATGTGTTATTGTCTAGGCAAGTGAATGTGTTATTGTCTAGGCAAGTGAATGTGTTATTGCCTAGGGGAGTGAATGTGTTATTGTCTAGGGTAGTGAATGTGTTATTGTCTAGGGGAGTGATTGTGTTATTGTCTATGCAAGTGAATGTGTTGTTGTCTAGGCAAGTGAATGTGTTATTGTCTAGGCAAGTGAATGTGTTATTGTCTAGGGGAGTGAATGTGTTATTGTCTAGGGGAGTGAATGTGTTATTGTCTAGGCAAGTGAATGTGTTATTGTCTAGGGGAGTGAATGTGTTATTGTCTAGGCAAGTGAATGTGTTATTGTCTAGGGGAGTGAATGTGTTATTGTCTAGGCAAGTGAATGTGTTATTGCCTAGGGGAGTGAATGTGTTATTGTCTAGGGGAGTGAATGTGTTATTGCCTAGGCAAGTGAATGTGTTATTGCCTAGGCAAGTGAATGTGTTATTGTCTAGGCAAGTGAATGTGTTATTGTCTAGGGGAGTGAATGTGTTATTGTCTAGGGGAGTGAATGTGTTATTGCCTAGGCAAGTGAATGTGTTATTGTCTAGGGGAGTGAATGTGTTATTGTCTAGGGGAGTGAATGTGTTATTGTCTAGGCAAGTGAATGTGTTATTGCCTAGGGGAGTGAATGTGTTATTGTCTAGGGTAGTGAATGTGTTATTGTCTAGGGGAGTGATTGTGTTATTGTCTAGGCAAGTGAATGTGTTGTTGTCTAGGCAAGTGAATGTGTTATTGTCTAGGCAAGTGAATGTGTTATTGTCTAGGGGAGTGAATGTGTTATTGTCTAGGGGAGTGAATGTGTTATTGTCTAGGCAAGTGAATGTGTTATTGTCTAGGGGAGTGAATGTGTTATTGTCTAGGCAAGTGAATGTGTTATTGTCTAGGGGAGTGAATGTGTTATTGTCTAGGCAAGTGAATGTGTTATTGCCTAGGGGAGTGAATGTGTTATTGTCTAGGGGAGTGAATGTGTTATTGTCTAGGGGAGTGAATGTGTTATTGTCTAGGGGAGTGAATGTGTTATTGTCTAGGGGAGTGAATGTGTTATTGTCTAGGCAAGTGAATGTGTTATTGCCTAGGGGAGTGAATGTGTTATTGTCTAGGGGAGTGAATGTGTTATTGTCTAGGGGAGTGAATGTGTTATTGTCTAGGGGAGTGAATGTGTTATTGTCTAGGGCAAGTGAATGTGTTATTGCCTAGTGGAGTGAATGTGTTATTGTCTAGGGGAGTGAATGTGTTATTGTCTAGGGGAGTGAATGTGTTATTGTCTAGGGGAGTGAATGTGTTATTGTCTAGGGGAGTGATTGTGTTATTGTCTAGGGGAGTGAATGTGTTATTGCCCAGGGGAGTGAATGTGTTATTGCCTAGGGGAGTGAATGTGTTATTGTCTAGGGGAGTGAATGTGTTATTGGCTAGGCAAGTGAATGTGTTATTGTCAAGGGGAGTGAATGTGTTATTGCCTAGGCAAGTGGATGTGTTATTGCCTAGGCAAGTGAATGTGTTATTGCCTAGGGGAGTGAATGTGTTATTGTCTAGGCAAGTGACTGTGTTATTGCCTAGGGGAGTGAATGTGTTATTGCCTAGGCAAGTGAATGTGTTATTGACTGGGCAAGTGAATGTGTTATTGTCTAGGCAAGTGAATGTGTTATTGCCTAGGCAAGTGAATGTGTTATTGTCTAGGGGAGTGAATGTGTTATTGTCTAGGGGAGTGAATGTGTTATTGTCTAGGCAAGTGAATGTGTTATTGTCTAGGGGAGTGAATGTGTTATTGTCTAGGCAAGTGAATGTGTTATTGCCTAGGGGAGTGAATGTGTTATTGTCTAGGGGAGTGAATGTGTTATTGTCTAGGGGAGTGAATGTGTTATTGTCTAGGGGAGTGAATGTGTTATTGTCTAGGGGAGTGAATGTGTTATTGTCTAGGCAAGTGAATGTGTTATTGCCTAGGGGAGTGAATGTGTTATTGCCTAGGGGAGTGAATGTGTTATTGTCTAGGGGAGTGAATGTGTTATTGTCTAGGGGAGTGAATGTGTTATTGTCTAGGGCAAGTGAATGTGTTATTGCCTAGGGGAGTGAATGTGTTATTGTCTAGGGGAGTGAATGTGTTATTGTCTAGGGGAGTGAATGTGTTATTGTCTAGGGGAGTGAATGTGTTATTGTCTAGGGGAGTGAATGTGTTATTGTCTAGGGGAGTGAATGTGTTATTGCCTAGGGGAGTGAATGTGTTATTGCCTAGGGGAGTGAATGTGTTATTGTCTAGGGGAGTGAATGTGTTATTGCCTAGGCAAGTGAATGTGTTATTGTCTAGGGGAGTGAATGTGTTATTGTCTAGGGGAGTGAATGTGTTATTGTCTAGGCAAGTGAATGTGTTATTGCCTAGGGGAGTGAATGTGTTATTGTCTAGGGGAGTGAATGTGTTATTGTCTAGGGGAGTGAATGTGTTATTGCCTAGAGGAGTGAATGTGTTATTGCCTAGGGGAGTGAATGTGTTATTGTCTAGGGGAGTGAATGTGTTATTGGCTAGGCAAGTGAATGTGTTATTGTCTAGGGGAGTGAATGTGTTATTGCCTAGGCAAGTGAATGTGTTATTGCCTAGGGGAGTGAATGTGTTATTGTCTAGGCAAGTGAATGTGTTATTGCCTAGGGGAGTGAATGTGTTATTGCCTAGGCAAGTGAATGTGTTATTGTCTAGGGGAGTGAATGTGTTATTGTCTAGGGGAGTGAATGTGTTATTGCCTAGGCAAGTGAATGTGTTATTGCCTAGGGGAGTGAATGTGTTATTGTCTAGGCAAGTGAATGTGTTATTGTCTAGGGTAGTGAATGTGTTATTGTCTAGGGGAGTGAATGTGTTATTGCCTAGGCAAGTGAATGTGTTATTGCCTAGGGGAGTGAATGTATTATTGTCTAGGCAAGTGAATGTGTTATTGTCTAGGGGAGTGAATGTGTTATTGTCTAGGCAAGTGAATGTGTTATTGCCTAGGGGAGTGAATGTGTTATTGTCTAGGGGAGTGAATGTGTTATTGTCTAGGGGAGTGAATGTGTTATTGTCTAGGGGAGTGAATGTGTTATTGTCTAGGGGAGTGAATGTGTTATTGTCTAGGCAAGTGAATGTGTTATTGCCTAGGGGAGTGAATGTGTTATTGTCTAGGGGAGTGAATGTGTTATTGTCTAGGGGAGTGAATGTGTTATTGTCTAGGGGAGTGAATGTGTTATTGTCTAGGGCAAGTGAATGTGTTATTGCCTAGGGGAGTGAATGTGTTATTGTCTAGGGGAGTGAATGTGTTATTGTCTAGGGGAGTGAATGTGTTATTGTCTAGGGGAGTGAATGTGTTATTGTCTAGGGGAGTGAATGTGTTATTGTCTAGGGGAGTGAATGTGTTATTGCCTAGGGGAGTGAATGTGTTATTGCCTAGGGGAGTGAATGTGTTATTGTCTAGGGGAGTGAATGTGTTATTGGCTAGGCAAGTGAATGTGTTATTGTCTAGGGGAGTGAATGTGTTATTGTCTAGGGGAGTGAATGTGTTATTGTCTAGGCAAGTGAATGTGTTATTGCCTAGGGGAGTGAATGTGTTATTGTCTAGGCAAGTGACTGTGTTATTGCCTAGGGGAGTGAATGTGTTATTGCCTAGGCAAGTGAATGTGTTATTGACTGGGCAAGTGAATGTGTTATTGTCTAGGCAAGTGAATGTGTTATTGCCTAGGCAAGTGAATGTGTTATTGTCTAGGGGAGTGAATGTGTTATTGTCTAGGGGAGTGAATGTGTTATTGTCTAGGCAAGTGAATGTGTTATTGTCTAGGGGAGTGAATGTGTTATTGTCTAGGCAAGTGAATGTGTTATTGCCTAGGGGAGTGAATGTGTTATTGTCTAGGGGAGTGAATGTGTTATTGTCTAGGGGAGTGAATGTGTTATTGTCTAGGGGAGTGAATGTGTTATTGTCTAGGGGAGTGAATGTGTTATTGTCTAGGCAAGTGAATGTGTTATTGCCTAGGGGAGTGAATGTGTTATTGTCTAGGGGAGTGAATGTGTTATTGTCTAGGGGAGTGAATGTGTTATTGTCTAGGGGAGTGAATGTGTTATTGTCTAGGGCAAGTGAATGTGTTATTGCCTAGGGGAGTGAATGTGTTATTGTCTAGGGGAGTGAATGTGTTATTGTCTAGGGGAGTGAATGTGTTATTGTCTAGGGGAGTGAATGTGTTATTGTCTAGGGGAGTGAATGTGTTATTGTCTAGGGGAGTGAATGTGTTATTGCCTAGGGGAGTGAATGTGTTATTGCCTAGGGGAGTGAATGTGTTATTGTCTAGGGGAGTGAATGTGTTATTGCCTAGGCAAGTGAATGTGTTATTGTCTAGGGGAGTGAATGTGTTATTGTCTAGGGGAGTGAATGTGTTATTGTCTAGGCAAGTGAATGTGTTATTGCCTAGGGGAGTGAATGTGTTATTGCCTAGGGGAGTGAATGTGTTATTGTCTAGGGGAGTGAATGTGTTATTGCCTAGAGGAGTGAATGTGTTATTGCCTAGGGGAGTGAATGTGTTATTGTCTAGGGGAGTGAATGTGTTATTGGCTAGGCAAGTGAATGTGTTATTGTCTAGGGGAGTGAATGTGTTATTGCCTAGGCAAGTGAATGTGTTATTGCCTAGGGGAGTGAATGTGTTATTGTCTAGGCAAGTGAATGTGTTATTGCCTAGGGGAGTGAATGTGTTATTGCCTAGGCAAGTGAATGTATTATTGTCTAGGGGAGTGAATGTGTTATTGCCTAGGGGAGTGAATGTGTTATTGCCTAGGCAAGTGAATGTGTTATTGCCTAGGGGAGTGAATGTGTTATTGTCTAGGCAAGTGAATGTGTTATTGTCTAGGGTAGTGAATGTGTTATTGCCTAGGCAAGTGAATGTGTTATTGCCTAGAGGAGTGAATGTGTTATTGTCTAGGGTAGTGAATGTGTTATTGTCTAGGGGAGTGAATGTGTTATTGTCTAGGGGAGTGAATGTGTTATTGTCTAGGGGAGTGAATGTATTATTGCCTAGGGGAGTGAATGTGTTATTGTCTAGGGGAGTGAATGTGTTTTTGTCTAGGCAAGTGATTGTGTTATTGCCTAGGGGAGTGAATGTGTTATTGTCTAGGGGAGTGAATGTGTTATTGTCTAGGGGAGTGAATGTGTTATTGTCTAGGCAAGTGAATGTGTTATTGTCTAGGGGAGTGAATGTGTTATTGTCTAGGGGAGTGAATGTGTTATTGTCTAGGGGAGTGAATGTGTTATTGTCTAGGGGAGTGAATGTGTTATTGTCTAGGGGAGTGAATGTGTTATTGCCTGGGCAAGTGAATGTGTTATTGTCTAGGCAAGTGAATGTGTTATTGTCTAGGGGAGTGAATGTGTTATTGTCTAGGGGAGTGAATGTGTTATTGCCTAGGGGAGTGAATGTGTTATTGTCTAGGCAAGTGAATGTGTTATTGTCTAGGGGAGTGAATGTGTTATTGTCTAGGGGAGTGAATGTGTTATTGCCTGGGCAAGTGAATGTGTTATTGTCTAGGCAAGTGAATGTGTTATTGCCTGGGCAAGTGAATGTGTTATTGCCTAGGCAAGTGAATGTGTTATTGTCTAGGGGAGTGAATGTGTTATTGTCTAGGGGAGTGAATGTGTTATTGTCTAGGGGAGTGAATGTGTTATTGTCTAGGGGAGTGAATGTGTTATTGCCTATGGGAGTGAATGTGTTATTGTCTAGGGGAGTGAATGTGTTATTGTCTAGGGGAGTGAATGTGTTATTGTCTAGGGGAGTGAATGTGTTATTGTCTAGGGGAGTGAATGTGTTATTGTCTAGGGGAGTGAATGTGTTATTGCCTAGGGGAGTGAATGTGTTATTGTCTAGGGGAGTGAATGTGTTATTGTCTAGGGGAGTGAATGTGTTATTGTCTAGGGGAGTGAATGTGTTATTGTCTAGGGGAGTGAATGTGTTATTGTCTAGGGGAGTGAATGTGTTATTGTCTAGGGGAGTGATTGTGTTATTGTCTATGGGAGTGAATGTGTTATTGCTTAGGCAAGTGAATGTGTTATTGCCTAGGGGAGTGAATGTGTTATTGCCTGGGCAAGTGAATGTGTTATTGGCTAGGGGAGTGAATGTGTTATTACCTAGGCAAGTGAATGTGTTATTGCCTAGGGGAGTGAATGTGTTATTGCCTAGGGGAGTGAATGTGTTGTTGTCTAGGGGAGTGAATGTGTTATTGTCTAGGGGAGTGAATGTGTTATTGTCTAGGGGAGTGAATGTGTTATTGTCTAGGGGAGTGAATGTGTTATTGTCTAGGGGAGTGAATGTGTTATTGTCCAGGGGGGTGAATGTGTTATTGCCTAGGGGAGTGAATGTGTTATTGCCTAGGGGAGTTAATGTGTTATTGTCTAGGGGAGTGAATGTGTTATTGTCTAGGAGAGTGAATGTGTTATTGTCTAGGGGAGTGAATGTGTTATTGTCTAGGGGAGTGAATGTGTTATTGTCTAGGGGAGTGAATGTGTTATTGTCTAGGAGAGTGAATGTGTTATTGTCTAGGGGAGTGAATGTGTTATTGTCTAGGGGAGTGAATGTGTTATTGTCTAGGGGAGTGAATGTGTTATTGTCTAGGGGAGTGAATGTGTTATTGCCTGGGCAAGTGAATGTGTTATTGCCTAGGGGAGTGAATGTGTTATTGCCTGGGGGAGTGAATGTGTTATTGTCTAGGGGAGTGAATGTGTTATTGCCTGGGCAAGTGAATGTGTTATTGCCTAGGGGAGTGAATGTGTTATTGCCTGGGCAAGTGAATGTGTTATTGTCTAGGGGAGTGAATGTGTTATTGTCTAGGGGAGTGAATGTGTTATTGTCTGGTCAAGTGAATGTGTTATTGCCTAGGCAAGTGAATGTGTTATTGCCTGGGCAAGTGAATGTGTTATTGTCTAGGGGAGTGAATGTGTTATTGTCTAGGGGAGTGAATGTGATATTGCCTAGGGGAGTGAATGTGTTATTGTCTAGGGGAGTGAATGTGTTATTGTCTAGGGGAGTGAATGTGTTATTGCCTAGGGGAGTGAATGTGTTATTGCCTAGGGGAGTGAATGTGTTATTGCCTAGGGGAGTGAATGTGTTATTGTCTAGGGGAGTGAATGTGTTATTGCCTAGGGGAGTGAATGTGTTATTGTCTAGGGGAGTGAATGTGTTATTGTCTAGGGGAGTGAATGTGTTATTGCCTAGGCAAGTGAATGTGTTATTGCCTAGGGGAGTGAATGTGTTATTGCCTGGGCAAGTGAATGTGTTATTGTCTAGGGGAGTGAATGTGTTATTGCCTAGGGGAGTGAATGTGTTATTGTCTAGGGGAGTGAATGTGTTATTGCCTAGGGGAGTGAATGTGTTATTGTCTAGGGGAGTGAATGTGTTATTGTCTAGGGGACTGAATGTGTTATTGTCTAGGCAAGTGAATGTGTTATTGCCTGGGCAAGTGAATGTGTTATTGCCTAGGCAAGTGAATGTGTTATTGTCTAGGCAAGTGAATGTGTTATTGTCTAGGGGGAGTGAATGTGTTATTGCCTGGGCAAGTGAATGTGTTATTGTCTAGGCAAGTGAATGTGTTATTGTCTAGGGGAGTGAATGTGTTATTGTCTAGGGGAGTGAATGTGTTATTGCCTAGGGGAGTGAATGTGTTATTGCCTAGGGGAGTGAATGTGTTATTGTCTAGGGGAGTGAATGTGTTATTGTCTAGGGGAGTGAATGTGGGGAGTGAATGTGTTATTGTCTAGGGGAGTGAATGTGGGGAGTGAATGTGTTATTGTCTAGGGGAGTGAATGTGTTATTGCCTAGGGGAGTGAATGTGTTATTGCCTAGGGGAGTGAATGTGTTATTGTCTAGGGGAGTGAATGTGTTATTGTCTAGGGGAGTGAATGTGTTATTGTCTAGGGGAGTGAATGTGTTATTGTCTAGGGGAGTGAATGTGCTATTGTCTAGGGGAGTGAATGTGTTATTGTCTAGGGGAGTGAATGTGTTATTGTCTAGGGGAGTGAATGTGCTATTGTCTAGGGGAGTGAATGTGTTATAGCCTAGGCAAGTGAATGTGTTATTGCCTAGGCAAGTGAATGTGTTATTGTCTAGGCAAGTGAATGTGTTATTGTCTAGGGGAGTGAATGTGTTATTGCCTAGGCAAGTGAATGTGTTATAGCCTGGGCAAGTGAATGTGTTATTGCCTGGGCAAGTGATTGGTTCTTTCCCTAGTTAAGTGATTTGTGTTTTTGCCTAGGCAAGTGAATGTGTTATTGCCTAGGCAAGTGAATGTGTTATTGCCTAGGCAAGTGAATGTGTCATTGTCTAGGGGAGTGAATGTGTTATTGCCTAGGCAAGTGAATGTGTTATTGCCTAGGCAAGTGAATGTGTTATTGCCTGGGCAAGTGAATGTGTTATTGCCTGGGCAAGTGAATGTGTTATTGCCTGGGCAAGTGAATGTGTTATTGCCTGGTCAAGTGAATGTGTTATCGTCTAGGGGAGTGAATGTGTTATTGCCTGGGCAAGTGAATGTGTTATTGCCTGGGCAAGTGAATGTGTTATTGCCTGGGCAAGTGAATGTGTTATTGTCTAGGGGAGTGAATGTGTTATTGCCTGGGCAAGTGAATGTGTTATTGCCTGGGCAAGTGAATGTGTTATTGTCTAGAGGAGTGAATGTGTTATTGTCTAGGGGAGTGAATGTGTTATTGCCTGGGCAAGTGAATGTGTTATTGCCTAGGCAAGTGAATGTGTTATTGTCTAGGGGAGTGAATGTGTTATTGCCTGGGCAAGTGAATGTGTTATTGCCTGGGCAAGTGAATGTGTTATTGTCTAGGGGAGTGAATGTGTTATTGCCTGGGCAAGTGAATGTGTTATTGCCTGGGCAAGTGAATGTGTTATTGTCTAGAGGAGTGAATGTGTTATTGTCTAGGGGAGTGAATGTGTTATTGCCTGGGCAAGTGAATGTGTTATTGCCTAGGCAAGTGAATGTGTTATTGTCTAGGGGAGTGAATGTGTTATTGCCTGGGCAAGTGAATGTGTTATTGCCTGGGCAAGTGAATGTGTTATTGTCTAGGCAAGTGAATGTGTTATTGTCTAGGGGAGTGAATGTGTTATTGCCTAGGCAAGTGAATGTGTTATTGCCTGTGCAAGTGAATGTGTTATTGCCTAGGCAAGTGAATGTGTTATTGCCTAGGCAAGTGAATGTGTTATTGCCTGGGCAAGTGAATGTGTTATTGTCTGGGCAAGTGAATGTGTTATTGCCTAGGCAAGTGAATGTGTTATTGCCTGGGCAAGTGAATGTGTTATTGCCTAGGCAAGTGAATGTGTTATTGCCTGGGCAAGTGAATGTGTTATTGCCTAGGCAAGTGAATGTGTTATTGCCTGGGCAAGTGAATGTGTTATTGCCTGGGCAAGTGAATGTGTTATTGCCTGGGCAAGTGATTGGTTCTTTCCCTAGTTAAGTGATTGGTGTTTTTGCCTAGGCAAGTGAATGTGTTATTGCCTAGGCAAGTGAATGTGTTATTGCCTAGGCAAGTGAATGTGTTATTGTCTAGGGGAGTGAATGTGTTATTGCCTAGGCAAGTGAATGTGTTATTGCCTAGACAAGTGAATGTGTTATTGCCTAGGCAAGTGAATGTGTTATTGCCTAGGCAAGTGAATGTGTTATTGCCTAGGCAAGTGAATGTGTTATTGTCTAGGCAAGTGAATGTGTTATTGTCTAGGGGAGTGAATGTGTTATTGCCTGGGCAAGTGAATGTGTTATTGCCTGGGCAAGTGATAGTGTTATTGCCTGGGGAAGTGAATGTGTTATTGCCTGGGCAAGTGAATGTGTTATTGCCTGGGCAAGTGATAGTGTTATTGCCTGGGCAAGTGAATGTGTTATTGCCTGGGCAAGTGATAGTGTTATTGCCTGGGCAAGTGAAAGTGTTATTGCCTGGGCAAGTGATAGTGTTATTGCCTGGGCAAGTGAAAGGGTTTTTAGATGTTCGCAGAACAACTAAAGATACCGCAGTTCCAAAATTAAACAGTCTAAGAACTATGATCCTAACCGCTTTAGGCCAGTCGACTACGCGAAAGTAAGAAATGCAGTTTTTAGCATCGTTTCATTTGTCACATGGTAATCATTACGATAATGAATTTGATTAGAACATGACATGTTGGGAAAACTTAAGTCAACAACTTTTAATGTAGGATCAAATATGACTGTACTCGCAGAAGAAAATAAAATAGTACGTTATTTGACGTCCTTATTCATTAATGAATGAAAATCTTGGGTCATGAGGCGAGCCAAATAGAAAAATGTTAACCCTTGCCTATTCATCTCGTTATCGCCCACTCATGTAAAGATTATTTGTTGAGTAGTGAATTTGTTAAGTAGGGAATGTTTGTTACTTATTTTGTTATTTACAAGGCCATCATTTTAACGATAAAGAACAGTTTAGCGGCTATTACACAGTAGCGGTCGATTTTTACGATTATTCCGGATTTAGTCAATGCATCACGATTGAGGTCGGATACACTAATCATATGAGAAACTACAATAGGCAGAATTTTACAACAGAAACGGCGTAGCGGCAATAGCCTAGTGGTTAGCATGTAGGACTAACATTCCGAAAGACCGGGTTCGATTCCCAGCAGTGGTTAAGAATTTTTTTCATATTCTTTTTTGACAGTTTTGCTACTCCAGATGCTTAATTAATTGAAAGTAATACATTTTAAGACATTTCCAAAACGGACCAACAATAGTGACTCCCTTTGAGGAACTTAAAACACTTGCTAATACTGCAGTGCCTTCAGCGCTTTGATTTGCCTGAGCAACTGATTTGTTTTTTTTTTGCCTGGGCAAGTGATTTGGGGTTTTTGGCCTGGGCAAGTGAATGGGTTTGGCCAGTTGTTTGATCTGGAATGGGTGTTTTTCACCAAACTAATATCTGTATATATAGTAGTTTTATGTCAAATTAGATGGAGACATGATGGAGACAATATACCCAGCATATAGGCATTTCCCAAAACTAGGTTATTTCCCTTGCGTAATCATGAGTGATGTCCCCTGTTCACTTCCGGCGATGTTTATTGATTACAAGGCGGGATAAGCGTATTGATATTTACCAAAAAACATGCAACATATCTGATTTGCATTCTTAAAATTGTGTTCATGTTGTAAAAATAAATTTACAAATATCAACATTCGTATATAATATACATCATGTACTTTATTTATCAATTTAAATAAATTATTATTTTTGTTTTTAACGATATTGTCTACTCTTTGCAGATTGACAAACAAACTGTACACAGTACGTTTAATTGTTTATTATACAACAAAACACAAAAATAGCGATTTCAATATTTAAACAACATATGCCTTCATCATGTATTAAATTTGCATTATTTAAATAAAATAAATAAAAAGCTGTTTTTAGTAAAATGATTTTGCTAAGTAACTCTAAGCTAACATTCTTCTGGCGACTAAAATTACGAAAATTAGGTATCATCACAGAAAGTTTGAGTGTAATTCAGATGTTTTGGACAGCAACTTCTTATCTGAATTCCATACACATTTGTGTTTAACTTTAAAGCTTTTTTCGTTGCAGATATTCTTGTTGTGTGCTAAATATTTACGATGCTTGAACAGGCTACGCTTTAATCTTGAAATATAATGTAACAAAACAACAATCTTTTCAATTACTGTTAACACAATATTACAATAACTAAGCAGTGTTCTGCCGTGGATGCAGCCTTGCGCCATTGGCGCAAAAAATAAATGATTTGTCCCCACCAAATTTTCGTAAGCGGGTCCGCGGGCGCACACAATTTACAAGTAAATCATTCGGCATATTTAGATAAATTTATATCATTGATCGTGACGTCAATTTATAACCAATTTTTTCACTAGAACACTAATTCATTAACGCTTTATCGGCAGCACTTGAACAGTTCAGATACAGCAGTATCAATCGATAATTGTACACGCGGTCCACATGCTAAGCGTGAAACACGCTTTTCAGCGATAAACTGCTGGACGACAGCCGCATTTCGGCAGAAACATCAAAGACTTTTGAAGTCGAATTACCGACACTTTTGCTATGAGTGTTGCTAACGGCTTACAGTTTTGGAAGCCCGGCTAATTGATGATGTAACACTGTTACACTTTGTAGTTTTAACAGGTTTCATTATTAACGCCTTGTGTTTATAACGGATTTTATTGTTTGTTCAAATTAAAATTAATAATGCAAGGTTATAAGGTATTTAAGAATGCAGTGTAACATTGATCAACAGAACGTTATGAATTAATTAAGAACACAGTATTATGTATTAAAACTTTTTTTGAACAGAAAATAAAAAAACAAACATGAATGAAAACAGCTAGTACGTACTTTTCAAAACAAAAATCTGCTTTGGGAATATTCATGAGGTGAACAACTTTTTTGTCTGTGTCCCTACATTTTTGTAATTTGTCCCCACTTTTTCAAGCCAAGAGGGCCCTTGTCCCCAATAGTCCAAATTCACGGCAGAACACTGACTAAAGATGATGTCACACCTCATTAAATGTTATAACTGATGTTGTATTAAAGAGATTAAGTAAGTAATTTGTTTATTATTGTGTAATGTGTTTAAATAATGTTCATGATAACTTCATATAATCAACGAAACAAATAACACCCGACCCAATGGGTCTATATGTCACCAGGAAATAGATATGTCGTGATACTTATGTACATAATAGGGTGAGTATCTATAATAAAACAGACATAGATATATGCATTTTGAAACAAGTTTACACAATTCAGAGTAAGTAATTGTCTAAGCCAACAGAAGAGTCTAATATACGTTTGAATAAATATTTTATACTTGTTGATTCTGTTTGATCAAGTATTTAGTTTTCCTTCATGTATATAACTCTAACTGAGATTATTTCTTCATTTCTGTCGGAATCGTGGTAAACAAACAACATTTTATTCTGGCAGCAGCTAGGTAATTCCGGTATGTTTTAGAAAAACAAAACACCATGAGACCTTAAATCTTCACCACATTTCAATATTATTTCACTCTTCAATTTAAACCAATTTATTAATTCTAAAAAGTGTTTAATGCTTTTAATTATGTTCTGTTTTGTTCAATGAGGTGGCAAAATGTCATAGGGTGATAGGCAAAGAACAACAACAGAGACAACATAATTTTAAAATGTGAGATAAACTTTAATTTGAGACGAAAACAATGGAGACGAAGTGTGACATGTTAGTTGTCTCTGCATGTAGATCTTTATCATAAATGCTTTATGCAATTGCATGGATTAGCAGTATTGTTCTAAAGGCAATTTGATCAGATCCCAGTGGTTTGTGGCTTTGGTATTGTTATGACCCCCTCCCTCTTCAGTCAGATAACTAAGTATCATTGAGAGAACATGTGGTGGTATTTATGTATGGAAAACAACCGTTTAAGACAAGACTACTTCTTTTTTTCCAGATACCTGTCCTACGGACATGTGGTCTTAGTAATGAGTTTAAAACGATACAAGATTTAGTTCTTATAATTTATTTTTGTAAGATATAGCCTCTATGAGTTTTTATAATATTTAATCAAAAACATATGGTTTTAAAATTTTCCATTAGAAGCTTTGAAAGCCGCTTGGTCTTAGATCTATAATACTTTATATGGCAAGCTAGGGTAAACGTCGCCGGAAGTCGGGTTTCAAATATGGCGCATGTGAATTCGCAATAACGGGAGGTAATTTCCAAGGGAGATCACCTAGTTTTGGGAAAGGCCTATAGCATGTCCGTCATGTATAATTTCCTCCAGAACATGTCACATATGTATAATAATTAATTAGATAGGTAGGCAGGTAATTAATCAATTAGGGTTAAGGGTACCTATAAACTAATGTTACGAAAATGCATAATCAGCACATATAATTGGCTATATAAATCTAGCCAAACATTAAAAAAACTGCAGGAAAAAATTATTCAACACAATGAATGATAATTATAATACCTAGAATACGTCAAACACACAAAATTACCACAAATGTCCTAAAAATAACCCGAGAACTGACAACATCATGAATGCAAGGCATGTACAATGTGTTGGTATCAAGCCATCAGTATGGCGTCCTTAGACATATCATGCTAGTCCATAAATATCAAAAGCAATTAACTAGGTACTAATGATAGTACAATCTACGTTCCCAATGAGACTATTGTAATCCTTTCATGGAATCTACCCAGAATTTCTGCTGGAATAGTCATGGAGTACTATAGTGTGAACTGAAAGTTCTGCTCTAAGCCTGTGCAAAGGTGTTCATGTGGCCTAGCTATAATATATAATTAAATAAACTGATCTGGGGTGTATACTAACTGTTACTGTGACACAGAATTGTAAATTGTTAGTATCATAATGCTTTCAATGGAAATTGTTCACAGAGTTCTCCCAATTTTTGATAAATATAATGAAATATCACTATAGCCCTTTTGATTGATACATAAAAACTAACATGGCACTAAACAGAAATGGCACCTACTCTTAGCGTGAACTGAACTTGCCTTTGATTTACTTGCATATCATAGTAATTTATGAAGACAAGTGCACACGTACTGAGCCTCATGATTCCTTATGGCACCAGAAGAACTACCCAATAACCTTCACTCTCACTTGCACAGAAAATGTGGTAAATTGCAGGTCTATTCTCAGGGGATACTAGGTGTGTTTTTTTACTGTTTTTTTTCCATCTTTTTTGCCCAAAGTCAGCTGCACAAACTTTTCCAGTAAAACAAGTTGTTAAAAACATACAAATAATAAAGCTCTAAGAGACTTGTTCCGGACGAAATAATAGATATTATTCTGCCTGGAATTGAACTTTGTTCGAACACTAAAGATGCAACTTTGGTTGATGAAGGAACATTTTCATTTAAGAAGTCATTAATGGGATATATTTAACACTGACACTACATGTATCACATATTTGTTTATGGCAATAATTTATAAAATACATTATTCACAGTCAACAATATAACAATATTTGAATGCATAAATGGTAACTTGTATTTGTAAACAATATTGGCATTGTTGTTATTGTTGTACTTTTTACTCTTATAGTCTTGGAAAAAGGATGAAATGCAAAAGAAGATCTCTAATATAGGGATAATATACCTTTCTCTCTACCTTTCTTTGCACTTTCTTTAACTTCTGCAGAGGCCCAAAAATGGGTTTAAGCCCTTGTGCGTAGCTTTAACACATTTTAAGGGCCTCTGCAGACGTTAAAAACAGAAAAAAAAGACCAGCCCTTTAAAAAATAGCCATTTTCCAGACATGAAACCAATAATAATGTTTATTAATTATTTTTTACATACCAACAAAGCATTGTTGAAATTCCTTTGTGCATTTTAAACTAAAATGGGTCTCAAATACAACCAGCTTTTGCAAAAATAGCAATTTACACACACTTTACAAAAAATAGACTATAATAAATATAAAAAACAGAACACGAAAACAGTAATTTTCACCAGAAAAATATGATAATAATTACATTATTATATTAACAAAAACTAATGAGCTTTTCTAAGTCTCACAGAGTGTCGTCATTTCCACATCAAACATGAGGCATGTCACCTCTACCTAAATGCAACACACTGTCGTTTAGCAATGATGGCTTAATGCACTGATAGGCAGCGATATTACTACCTCTTGACTCTGACAGTTCCGTGTGAGGTGACAGTGGATTCAGAGATTTCTCACTGTGTAAACTGATTATTGACATGAATAGAGTCAGAGATGTCTGCTTCATACCCAAGACCTTTAATTAAATGTCAAGAAAAAAAACCAGAATATATGCACATGGTGTTTTATAAGATTTTCATGGGAAATCAGCAGAATTTCCTCTTTACCATCGTTACTTAAATGAATTCATATAATGCAATAAACAATTAGCATAACCTGTGAACAAACGATTACTAAATTGCATATGTCACAGCCAAAATTCCTTCCTTTATGACCACCTATATGTTAAGGTCCTTCAGCTGTGACAGTTTGAGCGCAATCCGCCAAACAGTTAAAGAGAAGCTAATTCCCCCAAATTTTGGAAAGTATTTATTCTTTAGTGGAAAAAATTACAAAGGGCCATAATTGTGATAAAATTGGTCGCATCCAAAATTCCATCCTATATGATCACCTACATATTAAGGTCCTACAGCTGTGAAATTTGAGTGGAATCTGCCAAGCAGTTACAGAGGAGTTGAGTCCACACAATTTTTTGAAGAATATGTTCTATAGTGGAAAAATGACAAAGGGACATAATTCTGCCAAAATTTGTCGCAGCTAAAATTCCTTCTTTACAATCACCTACACATTTAGGTTCTTCAGCTGTAAAAGTTTGAGCGAAAACAGTTAAAGTTGTTGAGTCCGTACGTATGAATGTACGGACCGACGGACGGACGGGCAAGTGCAATGCTTAATGCCTCCCACTTTGTGGGGGAATGAAAATTGGATAGAAAATCCCTATCCAACTAGGTACTTGTAACCTAGATTTTAACCCAACATTACCCAATTTCATGATTCACAGTACATAAACTGAGGACAACATCCTGACAAAATATCATGGTGATTCGATGAAAATTGTGACCCAAAGAGTGTCGAGTGTGGACAACAGCAGATGGACGCTGGATGCTGGAGTCTTAAGTGATTCAAATAGTTTATCTGGCACTACATGCCAAGTTAACTAAAAATACAATTATTATAGTTTATATTGCCAATATCGCCTTATCGGTCAATGTTCACGCTTTTTCATTAATTAAAATTCATCAAATATGTTCGTTGAATTTGATGAAATATACTTTGATAAAATTTGATACCTTAGTCCAGCAGAAATCTGCTTCTTCAAACACATCACTGAACATAACTTCGTCCATAAAATAACTTTCTACACATCCATCATTGCATCCACTTCCGTAGTTTGTACACACTTGAACTTGCGCTAACTGAAAATGGACATTTTGTAAACAGGGGAGGTAATATCGTAGACGTCCTGTGTAAGTATCTATAGTAAGCTTCGCCGTATTCTGGATGGTCGCAAGTTAAAACGGCCCAAGTTAAATCGGCCTTTGCATAATGACAATACATAAAAACATAAATTTTAATTTGAAACAATTGTTCAATGACGAAAATATCTCGTTTTGAAAGATTTTGTTGCACCATCCAATATGACTATATTTTTTATATCTCCTGACTAAAGTGCACGTTTTGCACGAGCTTCCAACGAGGTGACGCGTAGCTTAGCACAGTGTTTCAGGATTATGAGGAAGTTGAATTGCCAATGTATATCAAGATTTTATGAATCAGTATCACGGCAACGCGCCAAGCATAACGTCCCTTGACAGCCAGAAGGCGCTATCATCCTTCTTGCACCCGGATCAATATTTTCCCTCATGGGGAAGCGGCGGGCTGACCCTGGGGAATTTGACAAAGGCAAAGTCTATGACCAGCACCAGGAATCATTCGGCGTGTTAAATTCCCGCCTTTCGGGAATCAAGTTCAGTCTAAAGCACCCAAATTGCCCGCCGCTCCACCAAACCCGGGGGGAATATTTATAGGTGCATCTTTGTACATACAGCTAAAATAACTCCTTATGATGACTTTATAGCGTCATGTACTAAAGAACGACCAGAAAAAGTGTGAGGAACACAACCAAATACATTAGTTTACACATGATGAAGCTTTGCGGAGACGGACCTTATAGAATTGGAAATATACACATCAGCTTTTGAATTCAATCAACAAAACTAGCAAAATTGCATATTCTTTTGAAAGAAACAACTCAAACAAATTGTCTTTTGTTTGTCTTTTTTTTTCAGAGGTCATATACCTTCTATTTAAAATGTTTGCGGTGAGAGGGCGGTACTGGGAACTACCGCGGTATATTTTGTCCTACAATTTTGACATTGAGCTAGTTGCACGTGCGTTTTTAATAAGTGACAAGAATGACACCTCTGCGAATGAGATTAAGGAATTCTCTATGGGACTATGTACAATAAATCGTCGCTGCAATGCTAGTCTTTTACTTGCTTAAGTTGACAGTGTCAAAAATGTATCAACAATTTTACATCGGAGAAAATCCTTTGTATATCACGTATATGGTTGTTAAGCGATTGACACTGCGATGTTATGGGCCAGCAATCTGCCAAAGTCAAATTTCTTCACAGACGATTATCGACTATCGATTGTCGTTAAATAATAATGATAAGAAGTATGCTTAACAAACTTTTATATTTTCTAAAATTTACTCATTGTGCCGCCAACGAGTTTTGCCAAACAGAAAAAAAACGCAGTAATTTCTATTTGTGTATAAATCAGATAAACGCGTGGAAGCAATTATTTCGCATATTCTGACAGAAATAACACGCGTACCATTACTGATAATTCTATACCGGGTACTTTTAAAATTGCTGCGTTGAATAATAAATGAAATGTGTTTTGATTTTAATTATCTTAACACAAGATTCTTTGACTAAAATAATTAATGAATCGGATATAAGGACTTGCAAGCTATTTCTATTCAGGAACGTTTACTATGTTTGATGCGCGCGTGCTCCTCTGTTTGCTAGGCCTAGGAGGTATGACCATCAGTTTGTTATTAATACTTTAAAAATTACCATTGATTTGACGAGTTTTATTTCGGGAATGCAACATGGTAACTATTAGTATTTGCCATACCGATACAGCTTGGCATTACTACCTTGTTATTTGCTTTCTAATCGTACGATATTTTTGTGGTAAAAAAATGAAAATATAAAATCATACAGGTATATGCCTACGTGTATAAATTGTATATCATCTTTCATAAATATAGTCAAAAAGTTAGTTCCACAGATACCCACTGACGTTGAGATCAGGGCTGGTATTTATAAAGAATCTTAGTCAAAAATTATGAAAAATCTTAAAATTTTCAAATTTAATTATTGGATTTTTTTACAAAGTAATGCATTTCTGGAAAATGTTGACACATAATTTGCAATTTAATTCAAAGTGTTTTAATATCTAGCATAAGTCATGCAAATGTTCCAAGGCATAGTGTTTTAAACACAAATTCAAATTTTGACTCTAGTTCAACTTAAGTTAAGAATGGCTTAAGACTCTTTATAAATATGGGCCCAGGGCCCATATTCGCCAACGGATTCTTAGACTTAAGACTTAAGGATAAAGAATATTCTAGACACTGTTTTGTTCTAAAAAGGCTGTTAATTTGAATGTTACTCGGTATTCATCAATACTTATTTTATAATTCTTCATTTAGAATAATGTATTAATGACATACGCAACATGTGTACCTCATATATTTGCGAACGCACATGTATTAATTATTGAGTCTAAGTCTATTCTTTGTTCTAAAGTATAAGAATGGGTTGGACCTATATTGAACAACCCATCTTAGACTTAAGAATAAAGAATAGACTTAGGCGCAATAAACGTGTGCGCCCCCAAATATGCCGAGTACCACTGTCATTAATAAATAATTCAGAATAAAGAATGCTAATATTTGCGTGTGTGAATTCCAATAGGACTCAAATTAACAGCCTTCTTAGAATAGAACAGCTTCAAGAATATTTAAGGCGTGTTGTGGGAAAATCGGTCTTAATGCATGTGCGTCAAGTGTCGTCCCGGATTAGCCTGTGCAGTCCGCACAGGCTAACCCAGAACGGCACTTTCCGCCTACAGGGGATTTATGTTTAGAAGAGACTTCCTTGAAACAGAAAATACCATAAAAGCGGAAAGTGCCGTCCTGGATTAGCCTGTGCGGACTGCACGGGCTAATCCGGGACGACACTTTACGCACATGCATTAAGAACGGTTTTCTCACGACGCGCCACATTTTTTATTCTTACGTCTGCAGTCTAAATAAAGGGTTGGTGAATATGGGCCCGGGTAAATTTGAACGTAACGGAGGTTCATGTGGCCATATCCACAAAGCTCCTAAGCAATATCTTAATTTAAGTCATATTTAAGTGACTATCTTAATTCAAATTTCCAATCAATTTTGCCTCTACACCTGCAAGTTCGTGGATGTTAATCATTCGACTTTGCGCATGCGCATAAACTCCACTTGTTTCATTAGAAACACTTCACATTCAATTGATCAGAATGTAAACTTACTATTTTATATATCCAAATTGCCAATCTTTATTCGGAAATCTGTAATCTTCCTTAAAAATAAACATGACCCAACCACGACCATGATCTTTTTCAACTTCATGTAAGTTCGTGGGCAACTTTTTATGACGTCAAAAGCGGAGGCCTTTCCGCTGATTTTTGTGTTTTGATATAAATACGGCAAGTTTTTAATGTCCCTATTTATTTCCTTTGATTTTTGTTGGATTTTAATGAAACTAATACTTATATAATGTTTATTAAATACACGAGTGGTTGAATTTTGTTAACAATTAATACATTTAAAACACAAATAACTGCAATAAACTTAATTAACATGGTATATTTATCTGTCGATGATTTCTACGCAATTTTGTGTTCTAGTAAGTCTAGCTTTTCTTCGGCTCACATTTGCATAGAATTCGGACACTCTACGTTACGTCATTGAAGAGAAAATTACGTCATAATTTCATCCACGAACTTACCGGAGGCCACGAACTTACCAGAATAGATGCTAATCAATATGTAATATGCGAAATATGGTAAAATACGAAGCATCTGTTGATTCTTTGCCAAAATAAAACCATTTAAGTAAAAAAAAGTATCTAAATGATCCAGCCGCAGACTTAAGGAATTTGATGATTTTAAGAAATTTACTTAAATTGTCACTAAGGGGCTTTGTGAATATGGATCCAGAGTGTTTTGTGCACTTCTTAAGTGTCATGGGAAACACGTTATCAGTCACCATTAGTTCAAAAGGTCCGATTCGTAGGTTGGTAAATTGACGTTTCGGTCTATTGACGAAATTGGCGAAGGTTGGAGGCATATTTGTGTTCTCTTGTATGCTTTATTGACAGAGAATATTAACGTGTGTTCGTCCAGATGCTTTAAATAGTACTATGAAATTTTGTAAATAACAAAAATCTGTAAATAAATATCTTTACAAGTACACAGTGATGTTCAACAATACTGCCTGATGTAACTCATTTGTCCCGTGGTCTAGCTGATCCGGTGATCCGGTTCCGACCAACTTCAAGTATTAACCAACATTAACAAATCAGTATTGAAGGAACATTGTAAGAACCATTTTAATTGGCTTAAACTCAATGCTAGAATTAACTTATTGAGTTAAGAACGTTTGTAGTTCCGGAACTTTTTACCGTAAAATCTCTTAAATCCGAATACAAATTTCGCGCACCTGTATGACACGGACGTATGGGCGCGGTGTGCTTCGAATGTGTTTTTCGCTAATTGACGACGGCGCTGATACGTCCGTGAATACAGCACTATCACTACAATGCACGTATGCCCCTTTTTGGTAAATGCTAACAAAACCATTACACTTTGGTATTTGAATGTTCGCACTCATTCAATCGAATCTTCGATTGCTGCTCCTCTACTTTGAATCCGGCGTGAATTACGTTGTTAGAACTAGTTTGTAACTGCAAAATCTTTAAAATAAGCTGGGAAGGAATTTCGTGCATCTGCCTTCTCCAACTTATCCGCGCGGTCTTTAATCCGCGTAAATATATTTTTGAAACGTACTTTTACTAGTATCAATGCATCCCCCTTTTGGCAAACGCTGACATTTCACCATTTTGTTACTACGGTGAAATCGAATACCAAAATTGGTATTCGACCATTCGCACTTTCATTCGGTTGAATATTCGATAACTTGTTAAAGTTGGCCATTCGCATTTTCATTTAGTCGAATATTCGATAACGTGTTACAGTTGGCCATTCGCATTTTCATTCAGTCGAATATTCGATAACTTGTAACAGTTGGCCATTCGCATTTTCATTCAGTGGAATATACGGAAACTTGTTACAGTTGGCCATTCGCATTTTAATTCAGTGGAATATTCGATAACTTGTTACAGTTGGCCATTCGCATTTTCATTCAGTGGAATATTCGATAACTTGTTACAGCTGGCCATTCGCATTTTCATTCATTCGAATATTCGATAACTTGTTACAGTTGGCCATTCGCATTTTCATTTAGTGAAATATTCGATAAAGTGTAATTACATTTGGCCATTCGCATTTTCATTCATTCGAATATTCGATAACTTGTTACAGTTAACCATTCGCATTTTCATTCATTGGAATATTCGATAACTTGTTACAGTTGGCCATTCGCATGTTCATTCAGTCGAATATTCGATAACTTGTTAAAGTTGGCCATTCGCATTTTCATTCAATCGAATATTCGAAAACTTGTTACAGTTGGCCATTCGCATTTTCATTAAGTCGAACATTCGATAACTTGTTACAGTTGACCATTTGCATTTTAATTCGGTGGAATATTCGATAACTTGTTACAGTTGGCCATTCGCATTTGAATTCAGTGGAATATTCGATAACTTGTTACAGTTGGTAGCTCGTGGGCCGGCGAGTGCTGCTCCCCGTACTTCGATTCCGGCGTGAACGAGCACGACACCAAGTGATGTCTGACCTACTGTTGCGGTTCCTCGCTGCTAGGCCAACTCACATGCTGCGAGTTGGAGCTTCTTCGGGCCCCGAGCTACGACCGGGATGTGGTCTGCGCGGATTTCTTTATCCAAAACTAGTGAGTTTGTTAGGTTGAGGGTTTGAGTGCCAGTTTGTCATAATGACAGTAATGTTGGCAGGGTACGTGCACGGTCAGTCTGAGCATTTGTTTTGAGTAGTTTTCTTTAGGGTGCCCAATTTCCTAATGTATACTGATTTTACTATTTATAATAAAAAGTGTCAAGTGTTTATGATAAATTGCACATCATGTTTAATAACTTATTTAAGACTTGGCTATAAAAGCTTATATTAATTGATTGTATTCGGGTTGAGGACGCGTGGTTCGACCATGAATGTACATTTCTAAGACATTGTGTACATTACTGCATCCGCTGCCCATTGACGTTTAATACGCGTAGTGTATGTAAATTCCTTAGACTAGATGTGTGTAAAACCTAAGTTCAAGTGTCTTTGAATAATGCGTGTTAGACATTAACAAATTACTAGTAGGGATAATTCGATTTACCTGTCATTTAGTGTTTACCTCAACCACTTGCCTATCCATAGCTTTGTTATTTTTAAACTTTTTGTTCTATTACAATGAAGAAATACTGTGTATAAGAACACACGGTGGCTAAATAACTGGTAATTATGTAGTAATTAAAGAACATCTTGGCAGGTTACAATCTTCAAGTTTGTATTACTGACATTGGCGTTAATTAGTACCACAAAGGACATGGCGTAGTCAATAATGCATTTTGCGAAACTTTGTTAACATGGAAACTTCTTTATTTTGGAGAAATGCCATTCTCTGTTTTGTCATGAACTTACTGGTAATAAGCGTTGAGTACTGGTAACAAGCGTTGATTATTATAATTAATAACAGTTTGTGTGGTTTTAACATTTAGTATTTGGATACACTTTTTACACATATAACATATAACTTTCTGTGACATTGAAATTTAATATGATATAATGTATTTAAGTTTAATGCAGAGCATTGCTCCATGATTTGGGGGCATCTTTACGTTATATGTCGAATAAATGGGTTAAAACATTGTCTTGGCGACTTACTAGCTGTCCTAATGATTGACGTACGTATAAAAGGCAATGGTAATAGTGACGTCATAGTGGCACACTTCCTGCAAAGCGCTACGTAAGGGTAGTTGTGACGTCATAGGGGCACACTTCATGCAAAGCGCTACGTTAGGGTAGTAGTGACGTCATAGGGACACACTTCCTGCAAAGCGCTACGTTAGGTTAGTAGTGACGTCATAGGGGCACACTTTCTGCAAAGCGCTACGTAAGGGTAGTAGTAACGTCGTAGGGGCACACTTCCTGCAAAGCGCTACGTATATTCAGATTTAGAGGCTTATTTGTTAAACGTTGTTGTTGTTTTTTGTATTTTGAAACCGGAACCATTTGTACTTCGCTATAGAGTCTCAAGATGTTTGGAAGTTACTTTCAATATATTGAGTTCTTCCAAGTACATTGAGAATATTGAGAGACTAACCTCAAAGTCCATTGAGACTCAAGAGCGAAGTATAAATGGTCCAGGTGTCCAGACCGACATCAAGTTGTATTGTGCTTGTTCATTTTATTAAAAGTTACTCTTAAAACATAAACATGTAGAATCCAATAATGTTCGGATGGTGTCGATTCAGTTGGGCGGCGATCGTGATCGGACTGGGCGGACTAGCCGTCTTGACCTGCGTCGGGATTGGAGCGGCCTGCGCCACCGGGCTACCCCGGCGTCCCGTCGCACCGACAGAGTCGCAAACACGTAGGTGCATGATCCGGGTCCGTATTCACCAACCCATTCTCAGTCTTCTGAATGCACAACAGACTTAGACTCAAGAAAAAAAACAAGTGTGCGTTCGTAGTAATGCTGGATACCAGTGTCGCTTAACAAATTGTCCTAAATAAAGAATGCAGTATTAAGAGTTGGCGAATATGTGCCGGACTAAAGTATGATATGGGCAGAAACTTGATGAATATTATATGGTTCCACATGTGTCCCATATGGTATATTTGTCCAGATGTGGGCTTGCTTGATGGGTAGTATCTTGAATACAGTTGCCATCGTATAGCAGATAAGTTTATTATTGATTCTTCATTTTGTTGACGAGTTTGTTAATCCCCCGCCGCGAAGCGGGAGGGAGGTTATAGGAATGCCCTTCGTCCGTCCGTAACATTTTCGTGTCCGCTCCTTATCTCCTATACCCTTTGAAGGATTTTTATGAAGCTTGGCTCAAATGTTTAGGTCATTGAGACGATGTGCAGAGGGCGTGAGTCAGTAACGCCGGCTCAAGGTCAAGGTCACACTTGAAGGTCAAATGTTTGAGCCTCCATTTTTGTGTCTGCTCCATATCCCCTATGCCCTTTGAAGGATTTTCATAGAACTTGGCTCAAATGTTTATCACATTGAGGCGATGTGCAGAAGGCATGTAGCGGTCTTTCCACCTCAAGGGATTTCACACTTAAAGGTCAAATGTTTGAGCCTCCATTTTCGTGTCAGCTCCATAACTAAATTTCTGAAACTGTACTTTCATATCTGGACCAACTGTGCCAGATTAAGGTCAGTGTGATACTTCGAAGTCACCTTTAAAATCTAATGAAGGATCACGGCGGGGGATATAGCTGTCCTTTGGACTGCCTTGTTTATACCGATACGCTTTTTAGTTTTTATTGGTCATAAAGTCTTTGATTGGCAAGTCATTGGCAAATGTGATTCATTTAGATAGTGCATTTTAACCTTACACATGATTTTCCCTCTTTATAGTATTATTTATTAGGGTATATTCGCTAACGCTATAATTTCTTTTATCTTCTAACAGCGGTGACTGTGCTACCGAGTAGCGCATATGCCTACGGTCCCTCAACGTTCAGTCAGCCGACCGGAAATACGTACGGGACTGGGAGCCACGGCGTTGGACTCGGGAACCAGCAGACAGTTTACCCGCCAACGAATTAATATGAACAGTTGAAGAGTGTCGTAGCATATATCTTCAACAAATTGGAAATCTCTTTATATACTAAACAGCTGAACCTCATTATCCCAAGTCGGCATGAGTTTACATATGACTTTGAGCTTTAAGAACTTCAACATATCCGAATGATATACTTTTTAGAAGTCACTGATTAAGTCTAAATGTTCAATAAATCGCAATATAAAGTTGTATACATATACTGAACTGTACACCAGTTGTCAATAATTGAATTAAAATTAACACAGTACTCGTTTAAATATGAGAAAAGAGATCTTAAGATGTTTGCAATGTGTGACGAATTCGGTCGTGGCTCAATACGGCTTCAACACTTAAATATTTAAAAATAAGTGTGAAAATATGTGTTGGGACAGAAAACAACTTTGAAATAACTGCAAATTCGAGTTAAAACTTCGAGATAACCAGATATATTTTATATAAAATAAGAAGGAATAAAGTCGGGAAGCGAATTCGAGATAACGATGTTACGCTGTAGTTGGTAAAGGGAGACCACTCCGAAAAAATACATTGAACACGACTTCCATTGTTACTTCTCATTTCATTGTTTGTTTTCGCATATACAGAAGCTCTGAAATAGAGTGTATTTACTAAATGTTAAAACACTATTCTTACATTTTTCTGTTTTATTATCTTTCAAAGAATAGTAAAACACTTTCTAACCGCGGTCCACGGAAGGTCAGTCACTTATACAAATTTTAAAACATGATGTAATTTGTTACACATTTATTGTGCACATCATGTAACTGTGAGTGCTATTGAAACAATGGCAACAGCTGTGCTCTGGTTATTTCTTCTTCATGTACACGAAAAGTCTGGGTAATTGTAATAAGTTGGAGGTAATTCACTTGCCACATCAGGGTAATTGTAATGAGTTAGAAGTAATTCACTTGCTACTATCTACAATTGACAAATGATTGTATGCCAAACAGCTGCTTGAATGGAATGCAGTATTTGTAACAGTGTTAAATCGGTATATAACACCCATCCAAATGTTCTGAAAAGACGGGGGTTTCTGCATTTATCTCCAAGGGGCACAACTATGTTAAAATATCTTCATATCTATGGGCTAAATCACAGTTATAGCACAGTACATTACACAAATAGCCAAAGGGCAATAACTCTATGAGATCAAAACTAAATTTAGTTTCAAAATACAAAAATAATTAATATATACACAGACCCATGCCAGTACAAGTTAGAAGTTTTTAATGATGATGCAATTTAAACATAAAGTTGTGAACAAAAACATGGAATATATAGAAAGTGAACTGTATACATTACAGCAATAAATCACACTGTTCTGTATAAATATGACCAAGCAGCCAAATGAAACATGTTACGGGCAATACTAGAAACATTCTTAACACATAAACCTGACATAAAAGTGATTCCAAAAACTGAAATGTTAACATACAAGATATGTGTATTTCTTGATGTAACTCAATACAGCTCCTTTTATTTAACATTAATGTATTGATCGAGTATACATGCACACACAGAACAGAGAAATGAAAGAAAATAACAGTTTAATGTAATAAAACACATTAACAGAAATATGAAGTGTTTGGTATAGTATATATAATTGAAGGGCATTAATGTATAACATCACATCATAAATGTTGATAAAAAATAAAAAATACATGACGATTTTTTATTGCAATTTTTTTTGTTAAAAACTACTATCTTTGTGATTATTTGCACATTACTAAAGGTCAAAGATCAGTAAAGACAGGGTTTGAGTTACCTACAAATTTACTTGCAAATGGCAAAATCACAGACGAGTGAGATATGATCCGAGGGGTATTTCAACGACGGAAGGCGATTCTTGCCCACTTCTTCCTCAGTTGGGATGTCGAGCAATGCCTTGACCTTGAACCCTGACCTTGTGTACCATATGTAGTCTATCACATGACACACCTCTGACCCAGGGCGGATTTTCCAAGTTGTAAACTCTGGCTCCGTTTTCGCATCGGGGCTGAGGGTTGTGTAGGCGCTTGCCAAACCACAGGACTTCATCAATTCACAGACTGGTTCAGAGGGCTCTGCATTGAAATCGCCACAGATTATGATCTGGGAATCTTCACAATTTTCTTGTAAGTAGTTACGAATGAACTCCCCTTGTACCCTGCGCTGGTCATGGCAATCTGTTTTGCTCTTTAAATGAGTAACCCCTACATTGAACACAAAGTTGCAGTTTGAATTCAAGTGGAACTCGCCAATTATCATCACTTGATTAGCACTCTTTTTACCTTCTTTTAAGGGAAAGCTGTTTGATTTGTGTAACGTAACCACGGAAGGTTTGTAAAACAATGCACATCCATCAGGGCCGCAGTTGTCAGGCATTGCTAAACAAGGGGAATGTGGCTTTGGAAAAAACAGGCCAACATAGCCAGAGGCAGCCAGTTCCTCTGTCAGGTACTCAAAAAGATCACATTCTTCTATGCATAAAATGGAGGGTGAGTATCGCAAGATTTCTTCAACAATACGTAGCTTTCTTGTTTCAAGTTTAAGGCCCTCGGGAGGGCACTGGATAAAATTGTCATCGCCACCTGTTAGCCCTGTAAAGTATATAATAAAAATAATCATGACAAGCAAAATGCCAAAAAAAATTATGTTCTTGCAAGGCCTGCTACAAAAGTCAAACAATCCTTAGATACCCGGTAATTAGGATCACTTTCCGAACAGTGTTATTTTAAAACACTTTCATAAGAAAGTGTACAAAACACTTCAATATCGATTATAATTAAAAATATTAAAATTTGCTTAAAATCAGCAATAATTTTCCCCATACAAGTGATAGTTGAACGGTTGACTATCGGCATAGCAACCAGGGTTGACAATTATAAAAGGCTGAATTTGAATTTCAGAAGTATTCATCAAGCTGAACCTGCTCACATATATAATTCATATTCTGTATTTATCATAAAAAATAATAACAGGCAAAATCTAGGATTATAGTTCATAATTATAATATAAAAAAAAAACAGGCAAAATCTTGGACTATATTTCACAATTATAATATGTAACAGGTAAAGAGTCTCCTATGAAAACAATTCATTTGACACATCATATTATTTTTCACTACTTCTACATACATACTTTGGGAAGTATAGCTATTTTATTTGTAATATCAAATATAATACATAATGACATAATACTGTTAAAAATACCTTGTGCTAGCATGTTCCACTGCATGACTCGAATGACGGGTCCATCACATGGAAATTGTTGCAAATTTCTTGTGATGAGTGGAGGCAGACCTTGTTTATTGATTTCTGTAGTTATTTTCTCCATATCTGCTGGATAACAATAAGATTAAAGAATGGTAAAACATTAGAACCTTTGTTTGATGTTAATGTACATACCGTGCACTTTTTAAAACAAATCTTCCAATAAATACTGTAGTTTTGTTGTTAAATTGGTCTATCCGATTTAAAGTGCATCCGAAAAATATTACTTTTACTAATTGATCAGAAAATAGTCTAAAAGCATATAGAACTAGTATAAAATACAGCTTTTTATGACGGAATATATATAAACTATATAATAATAATAACTAGAAAAATATACCGCATTACAATGGCCAATGTCGCAAGAAAATAACTTGCTTAAACAGCAACAGGTAAACTATCAATGTTTTCCGCAAACTAACAACAGAACAGTTGCTTCCCTTTGTTGACAAATATTGGACGAAACGGATGAAGTCAGTTACTTCCCCTGTTTCCAAGATTCCATTGATTTAATGAATTCGTGTGAGTGTACATTGTACATTCCAATCGGAGAAAAATGTTCAAACATCCATTTTAGTTACACACATACAAAAACAGATACCAATAATATTTATAATTATAATAATATTTTTATCATTATTATACCGTCCAACCTATGGAGACAGTATGCATCATGCATGCAGCTTTGATTCCGAGAGGCTGGGGAATACAATTTTGCTAAGGGACAGATACACACATATTCGGCCCCTCTTAAATAAGGTAAAAAATAGCCCTGGCATGTAAGTTCATTACACGCAGTGCACACAATGTTGTGGAAGTTAAGGAATATGCATGTGAAGTGTTGGCGTAGGTTTAACAGAATATTAACATATCAATCAGGTAAGATCAGAAATCACAGTAGTGTAATGGATATGGTGTCTGCCTTGTGATCAGGAGATATAAGTATGATTCCTACCCAGGAAGACTGTTCTGGCAGTGATCGCTGGGCTTTCATGTGCCAAGCTTTGTAACTACCAGATCCTAAAATAACACACACTTTCCACTCAACTCTAGAGTGCTATGCTGTGGTAACGACATTGTGCAGACAGCTTAGCCGAAGTGATTTGCTTGTTTGGATTTTCTCCGTCTTTAACAACAGTATTTCAGTCATATAACGGCGGTCAGTTAACCTACTCACTTTTCCTGGGCAAGCCTAGCCGATCTAAGCGGTTAATCAGTATTAAGTGCACATATTTATGCCAGTAACTGACAACTGCCCTACTTGAATCAGAGGAAGAGGGAGAATGGCCGTAGAAATTATTTCATGACCAATCCCCACACAAGTTATGTGGCTGGGCTGGGGATAGAACTCACAAACCCCAGATTGACAGTCCTGTGTACTGCCCACTGTGCTAGCCAGCTGAAGTAATGAAATATAATCGATAGGTTCTTATATATTTTGTATTGGACCAAAACAAAAACAAAAGAAGCATATAAAATAAATGTGAAATATGAACAAGAACATTGAACTTGTATTTATAGGCATAACGTACATTAAATAATTATTGTCAATATTAATGTTTACAAGCAATCATTTCGGATATAACAAAATAAGCTGAAATAAGATTACTAAGAGAATCTAGAAGCATAAACACTCCTTCCCATTTTAACTGCTTCCACTGCCCACAAAATAAAAGCAAAAAAAGAAAATACAATTTTGACTTGTTTCCTGGTCAAAGTGATGACAGAATATTGTGTTATAAGATTTTGACAACAGGAAACCAAATATTGTGCTATGTAAGCGCTCTCAACAAATACGGATGGATTGGCAAAGTAAATTTTGTATGACACCACTTGAATTTTAACATCATAATCTGTTTACCTCCAGACAATCTGTCAGACAGTGCAAGTGAAGCAGGTGAGTACAAGAGAACTTGAATCTTTTGGGTAATGAGCATTACATTAAAAAATGTATTTAACCGCACTTGCATTTGTTGTTGTATGGTGTACCAGTATACTGCTGTCAGACGTCAGTTGGCTAGTTGAAGGTCTTCACAGTAATGCATACAGTATTGAGTTTTAACTCTAATGTATCTAGATGTGAACTGATGTTTTCACATGGTATTAGTCAACCTCAGCGCAGAGATTTATATGTGTCCGAGCATAGCTCATTAAATCCCTGCCAGAATAAGGTTCCACCTGACCATAGGCATACACTTGATAAATGTTTTTCCTTTTAACTCGTAATATATATACCTGGACCAATGATGCAACATGTCTGTGTTCTTGTTATAAAATAATAATGATACAATTAACATTTTGTAAAAAAATGAATCTTCAATCTCCTCATAATCCTTTCCCCTGAAAACTGCCAAATCTGTAAGTTTTTAACTCGTGGTGGCAGTGGTAAGTGAGAAGAGTACCAATGGGGAAGTAACCACTGCGGCTAGTTTGGGTATTAGTATGTTAGTCCACTGAATTGTTTTCACATTGTAAAGTATTTTGGTCTTCGCACACTAAGTTTCTTCACATAGTTAGATATTCAGACCTCCAGGAACTGCATATTTTTAACATATGAAGGTGTTTAAGTCTGCTTCAACTGTATACTTTTCACATTGGAAGGTATACAAGTCTGCTCAAGTGCATACTTTTCACATGGGACAGTATATATGTCTACTTCAACTGCATTATTTTTCACACGGGAAGGTATACAAATCTGCTTCGACTGCATATTTTTCACATTGTCAGATATATAAGTCTGCTTCAACTGCATTATTTTTCACATGGGAAGGTATACAAGTCTGCTTCAACTGCATATTTTTCACATGGGAAGGTATCACATGTCAGCTTCAACTGCATATTTTTCACATGGGAAGGTATACAAGTCTGCTTCAATGCATACTTTTTGCATGGGAAGGTATACATTAATCTGCTTTAACTGCATACTTTTCACATGGGAAGGTATACTACAAGTTTGCTTGTACTGCCATTTTTTTGCATTGGCATTATTAAAAACTGCATTTTTCATATGTAAATTCACTGAGGGTGGTGGATTTGGGAAAGAGAGAAGTAGTGATCATGTACAGGTGTCATGAATCCTGTATGGGGTATGTTTTACTGCAACATAACTGAAATTATTGTTTGAACTTAGTTTTTTACCCATTTCAGATTTTGCCTGTAATTGTATTTAATCTTTCTTTAAGTATGATTCAGCATCCTGAACACAAATGATGGGATGAATTTGAATAGAATGGAGTGTTGAACTCAAACTCAAGTTGTATTTTATTCGGTAATGGGTCAATTGTTTCCTTTATTCTTTGGGCGATGGAAAGTACATGTAAAATGTACCCTCTTGTTGTTGGTGATTTATTTCCACGGCTCCCTGTTATCAAGTTTTCACGGCTGTGAGCGTAAAGTTGGGTTTATAAAATTAAATGCAATAAAACTGTTTCATGTCAAGATAATGTTCAGCTTTGGTATATAATATTACTAGATCAAACAATGACTTTTGTCAAGCATGAGCTAACTACCCTAATATACAAGGAAGATTTTTTTAAAACTTGGATGTGTCTAACTTCTAGTTTTACTTTCTAAACAACTTTGAGTTCAAGTGGTTGTGGTTAGCCAAATTATGGTCTAGAGCTATTTGTTGTTTTTTGGAAACCTTGAATGTATATAGTCAAGGTTGTCATAGTTAATGAAAAAAAAAATTCTATAGACAAAGAACAAAATTATTGTTGCTAAACTACACAATAAACAACGCAAAAATAAGTTTAGATTCTGTCGGAGCATAGTTAAAAGTTGTTCCAATAAAAATTGCAAAAATATATGTAAAATCATCTTAGAATGGAAATAATTTTAGATTTATCGTTGTTTATCGGCCAATAAACAACTCTTTGTCATTCTGATGTGTGGCTATTAAACAACTTGGGCTAACACCCTCATGGTTTAATTCTTATGCATCAGGACTCCAAATTGTTGTTTATTGGCCGATAAACAACGATAAATCACAAATTATTTCTTCATTAACACATGGCAATGCCTATAATCCCTAAAGGGGCATATCAAATGCAGATCAACAATAACAATTGCAAAAATAAATAGAGGATATTATTTTGTTGATTTCGGTGTAAGATCATATTTATTTCACAAGTGTTCATAGAAAATGTTATTTTCACGAGTGGCTGCGGCACTTGTGAAAATATCTATTTTCTATGATCATGAGTAAAATAAAATACGATCTTACATCGAAATCAACCTATTTTCTTTTTATTTTTTTGGACAATAAATAAATATAAGTGCGCGAGATAAGCTTAAACATCACAAGTTGGTGTATTCTGACGTCAAAAAATGACGTCATAAATGATTCCAAAACTGTCACTTGTTAGTATGGTGGGAAAAAGGTGTCATATTTTGTGAGTCGCTGTTGCTAAATTATTATTTTGTTAAATTATATAATGTCTTTTATGTAAACACATGCATGTACATACTGTATATGTATATACATCTGCCAAGGGTTGTAAACCACTACTTGTAGATTGATGCTATTTATGGAAAAAAAAGAGTCAGCTATATTTTCACTGCAGTGAAAATATAAAATCTTATATTTCACTGCTCCCACAGTGAAAATATAAAATTTTATTTCACCAATAAAATTTGATATTTCACTGAAAAGCATATAATAAAGTTCATTTACAGAGATATAATGTTGAAGCATAATTTTTAAATACGATTGCGTTGTTTCTAAAAGAATATTATTTTATTATAAAAGTAGTGGTCTTTGATGACACTTGTGGGCGTTGGAAAATTAGTAGCAGTAGTAAAATTGATATGAATGAAATATACATGACAAACTGTTACGCGCATGCACACCATTGATATTTGTTGCATAGCATAGGGAAGTTTTCATTGAAGTGCGCAATTTTGTAGGAGTAATTTCTGATACTACTGGAATGTTGTATCAAACAATGTTTTATGTATTTTAATATACGTTTTTCTTAATGAATGTATCAGTTTATCGTTGCTACTTAAAATAATAGTGAAGAAAATTAGAAAATTATCTTGTTTTAATAGGTGTCTATATTTATGCCAAATGGCGTTGATAATGCATCAATATATAACATTTTTTTTATAAAAACAAAATGCTTGTAAGAGAAGTATACAATTTAAAAATGCACTAAAGTTATAACGACATGTTAATAGGATGGATAGAATAGATGATATTAAAAATGAAATCATATTCCAGCTGAAAAGTAATATAATTGAATAATAATGTTATAAATATTAATAATATTAAATACCTACACATGCCAGCTTCATTTGTCACACTCCATTAAATGAGAAGTAATGCCAAATTTCTTAACTGAAATACCATCTTCTGGTAAATAAATGTGCTATACCATTATGAATGATAATTTATGACATATGAATGAAGCATGAAATGAATACTTTTATTTTTATGATTACCTGTGAAATGGGAATGTTTGATTTTTGGTACCTTAAATGATATTGCAAATTTATTTTCAAATATTGAAAAGGAACCATATGTAAAATTATGAAAAAAAAATGTTTATGAATCCTGCATCTGTTGGGAGGAATAACTGATGCATTTAAAATAGAAGCATTTCTATATTTTACGTACGTAATGTTATTTACAGCATGTTGTAACTGTCTTTGTTCAGTTAAATTCCATTTATAGTATTGTATAAAAAATGAAGTCCATTTATGTATGTATGTTGTATGAAAATAAGCAAAGATAAAATGCTTTAATATTTAAACAACAAAGATAAAATGCTTTAATATTTAAACATCTATTCATGCTTTAATAGAAAAGTATCATTCTTCAAGTTTGCCTTATTAAAAACAATCTTTGATTTGCCATTTAACTTTTATTTACATTATTTAGCATTTTAAATTTTTACCCTTCATTATTAACAACTATAAAATGAACTTTTACAACAGCATGTACATGCATGATTTAAAAAAAGGAGTTTTATGTGTTATTGTTGCTAAAATTACTCAGATTTTGATGATTGAATTTTGCGCTTAGCATGGTAATATTATTAATCTGTGAATTGAAATAAACTTGAAACTCTTGAAAATGATAAGAGTGATTTCAGTTAAATATCACATGCATACATGAGGAGGGTTGAGGGTGAAACTATTGTATCTGATATATAAATGTTAAGCAGATACAACAGTTGCGCGCTCAACCCTCGATTTTGTTACAATTGTCTTTGTATGTGGGTTGAAAAACAATAAATAATCGTTCACCATTTTGCCAATTTCCAACTGATGATTGCCTGGTGAATTATGACAGGTTTTCCTATTACTTTTGTCTGATAACATTGTCACAATCGGTACAAAAACATATAGAAATGTTGGCTCGCTCATGACAGCTTTGTGAAAGGTAATTTTGGGAAAGATGAAAAGATCTGATAATCGGAGAAATTGGATCTCGTAAATAATCCTGCAAATATCAGAAGAAAATTGCATCTGTATTCAACAGATATCTGCAAGTTATCAGGGTTATCAAACTTTGAAATTGTTTGACACAAAATTGTAACAAATTGGATTTACTTGTGAACAATTCGTTTTCGTTTTGAAACTGTGGAAATGAAAAAAAATGCATGCAGATTTAGAATGGTAATAATTAATTGAGCATGCTTAGCTTGGCACTACGCAATAAAATGTGTAGGATAATTTTTCAAATTTGTAAAAATACCTGTAATTTAAAAAAAATATTTTTATGAGAAACTATAAATTAATGCCTGATTATAAAATATTTTTAGCATTATTAGTAGCCATTGCCTATTTTTGCTGCTGGTAATGCTAAATTTATGTATGTTTATAATTATTATTCACTGATAGACAGTTGATGTAGAAATATATAATAAATGTGTACTTTATATCACCACAATTATACAGTCCATTGCCCAGTTATTTTGAGCAATAAATCTATACAGTTTCAGACTTCAAGATAACAAGTTTAAACTTTATGGTGTCACCAATGCAAATTGTATATTTGAGGCGCATCGTGGGAAAACCAGGCTTAATGCATGTGCGTAAAGTGTCGTCCCGGATTAGCCTGTGCAGTCTGCACAGGCTAATCCGGGATGGCACTTTCCGCTTTAATGGTATTTTCTGTTTCAATGAAGTGTCTTCTAACCACAAATCCACTTTAGGCGGAAAGTGTCATCCCGGATTAGCCTGTGCAGACTGCACAGGCTAATCCGGGATGACACTTTATGCACATGCATTAAGACCGGTTTTCTCACGACGCACCACATTTGCGTTTTCAAACGAACAAACTCTTCCAATATTTGCATGAAAAAACTTGTAAAATGATACCTTATCTTCAGTAGTGGCTTTATTGTTAATTAATACCAATTTGATGAATGTGTCAATGGATATTCTCACTTCCTCAGTGAAGAAGTGTGAAAAGTGAAATTACGGTATGTACCCTTATCAAAAGAGCAATAAAATTTTATCATTTTTAGGTTTAACATTGGAACACAATCACCAAATTTAAAAAAAAGGATTTTATTACCCTATTGTTACACATATTCTTGTTTTATCCTTCGTAAAATAAAAAATTGATATTCTACTACTAGTTTAAGTAGGTAAATTACAAGAACCACTTTGATGTAATTTTTACACTTGATGAGAAAACCATTGTAGGTTGTATGTTTGTTTTTCCTTTCACAGTGTTTTGTAATATTTGTGATATTAAACAACTTATGACACCTTAATTACTTTGATGTGGGTCACAAAAGGTAAAGATTTGTATTTACAAATAATTGTGTGCAGCAGTTCTCTTATTCTACTCTATTTCTGTATTGCCATAGGGTTCATTATATACTCCTGTGGAATAAATTCAGTGCTTAGAGAAATAGGAAAAAACTATTTTTTATTTTAAAGTATTATAATAAATGCAACGTAGTTAATAATAATTTGTATTACTGGCAAATTAACCTTTAGATTAAAAAACAGTTAATCTATTGTGCCTGTTTGGAGAACAGAATAAGTTAAGTTGTGCTGTGGATTTGAAATGTAAAAAGGCGGCTTTATTTGTATTTGATAATTTTGAGAGATAATAAATTATGTCCGTAAATACTGGTACCTAAAAAGTAAAAGTAAAAGTGAAAAGGAAAATGTATCATTTATTCCATATAAAATTGATACATATTGTAAAGTAAAAAAAAATAATTTTGTTTTCATAATTTCTTGATTATTCGTCTTGAAAATTTTTATGTGTTTAGAAAATATTATCATAGCAACATGTCAAATGCCTGTGTATTATATATGCATCCAGTCTTTAGTGACAATTTATTTTTCACATTGCTACACTCCTTTTTTATTACATAATAATAAGAATAATAATAAAGAGAAACATTTTCTACATATTTTTGAGCTTGTTTGGTCTGAGAGTGATTGGGTTTGAAAAAGATCAATTCTTGTGATAAAAATCAGTAAAATCACATTTCTTAATATTTATTGGCTGCCTATAAAAACCATTATAGATGTTAAAATTTATGATTTATGAAAAATAAAGCGATCTAAAATAGCTGTGAGGACCTAAAGTTCAGTTTCTCTTCTTGTTGAGCTTGAAAATGTTTTATTTTTTATGCGCAGAGTGATTTAAGGATTACATTTAAAACTCGTAGCAGTTGGAAATGATTCGCTCTATTGAACTGTCCCGAGAAAAGCTAGCAGATAACTCACAGTTTATTTCTGAAAGATCCATCAAGCTGTGTGACGAGGTTTCGTTAATATGAATTTAATCAGTGTGAATTGGCTAAACATTTGAATGGGATTTCATAAATTGACACAATTGCGTACATTTTGTGATACTTATTACGGGTATTTGGATTTTTTGTAAATCCACGTCAGTTGTTAGCAGTGATTACTTTTGTGCAGTGAAGTAAGGCTATCAAACAGGCGACTTCTGAACAATGAAAGTAAGACGATACAGATGGAAATACTATTGTCGGGTAAGTTGATTTCTGAAAACCAAGAAGACTCTAGCCTTTTTGCATATGTTATTGGGATTAAATGACCAAAAAGACAGGGTTTACTAAAAAAAAGTAAAGAAATAAACCAAGCTATAGTAATCTTTACATGAATTATGATATTCTTTGTTTGCTGTGATTTTTAAATTATTTAACTTTGAATAAGTACCTGTTTTTATTATTATTTATTTTGCATTTTCTTCATTTCAATTGCATTTGCTCGTTTATGATATATTATACATTTTGGATTAGCTTTAAATGGGTGTATTGACGGCTAATATGGTATAATATTTAAAACAATACAAATGATATTTTATGAAGTATTCATTAAATGGTTACTTCACACACAGGTCTCGTTTTTATAAAGAAACAGTAAACTATTTTTTATTTTATATAACAAAGTTGTCACCGTGACACTTTTCGCGGGCCTGGGAATATTTGTAGGAGTAGTAAAATCAAAATGAATGAAATGTACCTGAAGTACTGCTGCACTTATGCACACTATTGATAAATATAGTCTGGCGTAGGTAAGTTTCTATTGAAGTGTGCGATGTTGTAGGCGTGAGTTCGAATCCTGCTGGAACTGTATATTGTAAAAAATTTATTAGTGTTCTTAACGATTCCATCAATATTTTCAATAGAAAATAGAAAAATGGGATTATGTGTTGTTTTAATACTTGTCCATATTTATGAGTAATATAGTCTGTATGCCCCTTTAATAGAGGATGGATGTAGAAATAACAGCAGTGTAATGGATATGGTGTCTGTCATGCAGTCAGAAGATTGTGAGTTTGATCCCCATTCTAAAAGCAGTCTTTCTCAGACACAAACCCAACAGCACACAACGTTGATTTAAAGTTGGATTACTGATGACAAGTATTATACACTGAACAAAAATATTAAATGGTCATATGTTCCATAGAACAGTTTTTATGCCCCTGGAAATTCGGGGGCATATAGTAATCGCATTCAAATGAAACTTCAAATAATGATAGAGGACAATGAAAGGAAGTGCAAGGTACAAGGACCACAACTCTTCCTTCAATATTTATGGAGTTATAACCCTTGTTTAATTTTTCTGTGCGGAGAATATCGCCATTAGTATTGAAGGGATTCAAATGAAACTTCATATATAGGTAGATAGAGGACAATGAAAGGAAGTGCAGAGCACAAGGACCACAACTCTTTCTTCAATATTTACAGAGTTATTGCCCTTTGTTTAATTTTCTTGTGTGGAGCATAACTCCATTAGTATTTAAGGGATTCAAATGAAACTTCATGTAATGATAGAGGACAATGAGAGGAAGTGCAGCAAATAAAGAAACAAAACTCTTTCTTCAATATTTATGGAATAATTGCCCTTTGTTTATTTTTTGTGCAGAGCATAACTCCATTAGTATTGAAGGGATTTTAAATAAAAGCAAATATATTGATAGAGGACATTGAAAGGAAGTGCAGAGTACATGGACCATAACTCTTTCTTCAATATTTATGGAGTTATTGCCCTTGAGTTAATTGTCTTGTGCAGCGCATAACTCCATTAGTATTTAAGTGATTTAAAATAAAACAACATATATTGATAGAGGATGTTGAGAGGAAGTGCAGAGTACATGGATCATAACTCTTTTTGTAGGAAGCGTCAACATGTAACTGACATTGTGTTGCCTTCCTCTGACAAGCATATGCTTCGGAGGCATACGTCACATCCTGTGACAAGTCTTGTTGATGAATAATTTTAAAGTGTTAATATTTTGTCGATGATTAATGTCATTGATTTTTGTTTTTCCTTTATTTTCCCCTGCCCATAATTGTGGAATTTATATTAAAGTTATTGTTTTGCAATTAATTTTGATGAAACCATTTTCAGCTGGGTTTTATGTCAGACCTTTTAATATTTGTATGCCCCCCTTCGAAGAAGTGGGGGTATATTGTATTGATTTGCACCTGTCCGTCAGTCGGTCGGTCTGTACGTAGACCATTTCGTTTCCGCACGATATCTAGAGAACGCTTTGACCTACGATCATTTAAGTTGGTATGCTGGTAACTTGGGAGGAAAGGAAGACGCCTATTGATTTTGAAGTCAACAGGTCAAAGGTCAAGGTCACAGGGACTTGTTACATGAAATTTGTTTCCTCACAATATCTAGAGAACGCTTTGACCTACGATCATTTAAGTTGGTATACTGGTTACTTGGGAGAAAAGGAAGACGCCTATCAATTTTGAGGTCAACTGGTCAAAGGTCAAGGTGACAGAGGCTTGTAACATGAAAACTGTTTACTCTGTAGACCATTTCGTTTCCGCATGATATGTAGAATACGCTTTGACCTACGATCATCCAAGTTGGTATGCTGGTTACTCGGAAGGAAAGGAAGACACCTATCAATTTTGAGTTCAACAGGTCAAAGGTCAAGGTCACAGTGGCTTGTAACATGAAAACTGTTTTCTCTGTAGACCATTTTGTTTCCGCAGGATATCTAGAGATGTTTTGGTCTATTTGATGTTTAAAACAAAGAGAAAACAGGTATTTTTATATAATAGACTGTACAAATAAATCCATAATTATACTCTATCTTTTTTTCAGCTTTATATTTACTTTCTAAAGCATCAACTTTAATTTCCTCCCCATGTGTTAATGTGCACATACAATATTTAAAAAATCTCTTTACAATAGCACATATTGACGACTTGGCTGCAAGTCCTGGGGGGGGGGGCATACATGTTTTACATACATTTCTTGTTGTTGAGTGTATTTCATTAAACATCCCTCACAACAAATAAATGCATTTCTGAGCTTATAAACGTTTATTAATTTGTTAGTCATGTTGCAGAACAACGCATTTTGTCTGTTTTGCAATGATGCTAATGGATTTAAATTTCTACTTGCGAATTTGTAGCTTATTCTGAATCTTCAAAATTCAAGAGACCAGATTATGATTCCAGTAATTTGATTGGTCAAAAGTAAAATATTTAAACTAAATAATATTATAGCCTTCTAATGGTATAGCCCAACTAATTTGGATTTATTACTGGAGATTGCTTCATTTAGCACCGGCCTTGTCTAAAAAGATTTTACATGTTTGTACATATTTATTTTAATATAAAAGCTTTTTACTTATAATTTGTGTTGTACTTACATACTTCTAAAAATATGTATTTTATACAATGGGGCCCAGTTTAACTTGCTTTTGTTTTGTTTGTCATGTGTCCTTTGAATGTCTTATGACTGTGTTTTAACGTAATTAAATCATACGATTGAACTTCATATAATATGTAATGATGCTATCTCTCTGTCTCTCTGATGATGAATGTATATAAATGTGTGTATGTATTTATGTTTGTATATATTGTAGTTTATGTACAACGCCATTGAATATGCGTTTGTGTAAAAACAGGCGTTTAAGCAAATTAAACAGTTTCAGTTTCAGTGACTACATGAAAGCAATAGTACTACCAAGAAAAGATCCTAAAAACTTACTTAATAAGCTTCAAGTGTTTGACACGAGCAAAGCTTAATATAAAATAAACACTTAAATTAGGTTTAATCTTAACTAAAATGGATTTAAAACCTAGATTTTTAGCTAGGAACACAATTTTGGTTTTATCTCCTCTGTATAACACTTACGTCAGGAATCAGACAAGAGGAGCTCGTGTTAATTTTTCAAATGAAATTTCACACATTTGCATTACATTTGAAAAAGAAAACGCTGATCATGTAATGGTGATGTTAGTAGACATTAAGTGTTTAATAACTTTCTACTGTGGAATCACTTAAATTCGTACGGTACAAATTTTGCTCACTTGCGTTCATGGACATTTTTGCACGGTCTTAAATTCGCACAAATCCTAATTTGAAAAAACGCTTAAACAAACAAAAACCTCAGATGTTGTTTACAAAAAAATGTGTGCCAATTTTGGCAGAACACCAGCAAAGGGTCCTGTTGTGCTTGTTGGATGCAATAAACGTGTACCAAATCAGTATATTCAGCCGCATATTTAGGTGAGAAAATAGACAAGTTATATCTTAATACTTAAACAAGGACAATTATGGTTTAGCTTTTATTCATTAAAAATATTTACATCTCGACAATCACATATACCTGCGTATAATTATGAATTATTACCCTCGAATATTTGAACAAAAGTGGAAACGCCTGTTGCGTTACTAAATTACGCAATCAGTACATATTTGCGGTGGTCCTAAATTGGCGCAATGGCGGGAGCATGAAAAGCGCTATAATTAGACATCCGCGAAAATTAGTGATTAGTGATTCAACAATATGCAATCGATGCAAGGTAAGTATTCTTGCACAGAGAATAGAAGCAAGATTTTACTGAGTGTCTTGCTGGCTCATAGACATACTTACGTTTGCTTATATGTGTAAAATTGTAAAACTTTAAATGCATACAATGACAACAGAAGTCTAAAAGGCTAGGAAAAAATGCATTAACATTAGGTAAAAATAATTTAGGCACATAGTAGATTATCAGAACGACAACATTGTATCGTTTTAATATGAACAAAATGTTATTATATATAGAACTAATACACATTTTGGATTTAGTTTGTTAAGTATGTAATATTTTTCAGGTAGCTACTTATTAAACAGCACCTATATTCGCAACTTTTCTGTGCGAATACTCAAAGGGGGCCTAGGTACACCTCCATCTTGGTCTGTCTTGCTTGTTGTGAGACTGTTTCTGGTTGGTTACGGGCCTGACTTAATCCCCAGCAGACAATAAATTTTAAACTGAGCAATAAAATCTGTATTTTCTTCCAAATAAATGTCACATGTCAAATCATTATACAAAACTCATGCTGATTGACAAGTTTTGCACTCCTGTGGAATTTTATTCAGCTATTTTGCCTTTCGATAAGTGCAAAATTGTCACTTTGTCTGTCAGATTTGTAACTGTTCACAGATTCGCTTACTTCCTTTTTGTGTTTTATGAATATTACTAAATTGAAATAGTTGTGAAATATGTTATTATGATTTCAATGCATATGACATTTTTTTTAACACTGAGCTAAAACTTTGAATACAGCTTTTCATTAATTTCTGTCAAGATAGTAATTAGGGGCTACAAAGGTGGAAACGTTTGCTTATCAAGAATCATTTTAGGAATAAATTTGTTGTAAATAATTGTATAAAGCTTATTGATCACCATTTGTACCTTCTATTTGAAGGGTTCTCCATCTTGAAAACCTTTTGTGGTTTCCTATTTGAAGAGCGCCTATTAACAGACCATTCAGATTGGACCCCGCCTCCTGAGAAATGAATCAATTGCAATATTATTGGCAGATTTTCTGTTAAATGGCTCTTTCAATTTGCAAATGTCAATTGAAAATGTGATAGCAAATATGATAATGAAAAAAACTACAAATGAATTGTCTTTTGAATTACAGCTTTAAAATGCAGTGGAAACAAAAAAACGACGATGATATTCTGATCTGATTATATATTTTTTCAGCATCTTACATATAATGTAATTCAATTCTTCATAGAGTTGAAGTTGCTTGTTTGATTTTGTTATACATTTTTATTTCCATAATATTTATATATTTTTTATACATGTATATAAACTGTCTGGTATTTTGTGCAAACAAATTGGATTAAAACTTACAATCGTATGTTTATGTGAAAAAAGTGTCTGTTCATTATTAATAAATCATTTAATTTATTGTTCATTATGTATTAAAATTTATCATGTAAAATGTTCCACATTTTTGGGACTTCATTGCAAGAAGCAATGTTTCACAGTCTTGGAAAAATGACTATCAGTAATTGTCTAAAAAGAATACTGTATTTCTTATGATAAAAAGTAAAAGTAGTAGTATTATTGTATGCCATGCCATTCTATCAGTAATAATTTGTCAATAATGACTCCATTAAAGGTATCTGCAGATACTGTATTATCGGTTCCATCATAGACAGTTGGAGGTACAAAACATGAAAACGCATTAAGTGTATTTACTTGCAAATAAGCGAATAATTCATATGACGGTTACAATATCCATAATGCAAATGCATACATCGAACAATCCTGGATTGGTGTCAATATTTGCTCACAATGATTGTAACTGCTATCAAGGGACAGATTGCTTTTAGAAAGTAATTTGAAAATTAAACAAGATTATCATCGCAAGATTTCATAACGCACACCTCGAATCATTCAGGCCTTGTTGTCAGCCGCGTGTTAAAATGATTGAAGTTAAATGGTTTGGCAGTCCGCAGATAAGAACGTGTAAAGTGGCAAATTCCAACTAAATTGGGCATCTTCAAGTTGACAACTGTAGACAAAATTGCCCATATGAAGTGGCCATAGTTGACACCAATTGTTTTAGGAGGCTTTTCATACCAGTTTGTGAGTTTTCGTGGGTAGATGTTGCAAGTTGTTACAGGTTGAGATATCGTTAATGTTGAGAGTACACGTTCAAAAAGAGAAGCACAATGTTAATGTCATCAAATTCTGAAGAAATTGATGTTTCAGCTTAATAATTTTGTACAAAAATAAATATGGTACTTAGTATTTTAAACTATGGCTAAAAATACTTTTAAAACGCTATACTAATACATGGTTAACATTTTCAAAATTGTCTGGAGTCTTTTTTTCTAACTTGCCAGGTGATATTTTATGAAGTATACAAGTTTTGTGAAATATCAAGCTACATTCCAGTATTGTTCTAAAATTTACTAAAACTCGAAAACTGTGATTAAGATATAAATATTTTCATTCCCACAATTATTTTGCCTTCGAACAGCAAAAAAGTGATTATAATATACATGTATCTAACAATGGATAGCTTGGTAAATTCAACAGTTTTTAAACACTAGCCCGTTTTCATATACCGTAGGAAATAATGTTTAAAATCATTATCACTTCTGGGTACAAATGGGAAATCATACATATTTTTGAAGAATAAAAAATGACATGTATTTCCAAAATGAAGGAATGTCCATTTGTAGATGCCAAGATTAACGATGGACCCAGTGTAAAGATTTTTATTACAAGTTGATTATCAGTCATTGATTTCCATTACAATGAAACAGAATCCTATTAATCTTCAACATGGGAACATTTAGGAAAACTGTCTTTTCTCATGAATATTTAAGACATAAAGAAACTAGGGGCAGCTTTGGTGGGAAAATACTCAGTTTCCATTGGCATGTTTGCACTCATTTGTTGTTTTAAATCACAATTACTTGTCAGGTAATTGATTGAATGAGATTGTGACACATAGAAGAGACAAAATAGTAAGTATAAAATGCAACTTAAAAACAAAGTGAACCAATATTATGTACCGCATTCAGTTTTGACTGATGCCAAAAGAAGAACAATTTCTGTGTTTCTGGCAACCCGACCCTACTGCAAAAAAACGCCAACTCTAAAGTTTTTAGCGACCATTGTTTTCCATGAAAACCATATTCGTCAGATTTTATATAATTTTCAATGTTTTTTGACCGAACTGTACTTTAAAAAAACAACAGTAAAACAATTCAATCCCGACCCTACCTAACTTTTTTGAGACCATTGCCCAAAATACACAATTAATTTTTTTGGCCTGATTTAAAGAAAAAATAAATGCACAAAAATGCCACATTGTAATAAATCATTCCAAATACATAATATCATTTAATGTGTTAATCTGTACATAATTCCTTTATATATTCATACTCTCTTTCACTTATTTTCGCTTTCATATAACCATCATTATTTATTACCTTCCGACAAACTCTTTAAAGGTAGCATCTTCATTATGATTTAAATCAATGGAATACCAGTACTTGTTGATACATTTTGTTAACAGGTTGTCAATCATGGGGTCAGAAAGGGTCCAACACTCGGTAGGGGTCCAGGGAAGCCATGTAACCCAGAAGAGAAAAGCAAAAATGCCAATTAACACCTTTCAATGGAGAACTGTGAGTTTAAAATAGGCTGAGAAATAGGCTTTTTATCATTAAGATGTCATTTTAATCTAAAGCCAGCCTAAAGAATGTGCAAATTATCCTGGCAGTCAAATAGAGATATTAGTGGTTTTTGAGATGCACCTAATGGTCTGGTAGTTATCATGGAGCATTACTTTTGTAAAGTCATGATGACGGGTGAAGAAGTTATAATAAAATATTTAAAAGGATTTGATGTATCGAATTCTTAGGATCAAGACAATTGGAATAATGTTTGTATCAAACAATATGATATGATTAAATGTTAATTGTTTCTAAAAATAATTTTTATTTTAAATATTAGTTTAATATTTTAAACTTTGTATTAGAACATTGATTAAAGAGTGCTCATTTTACGAGGTTTGATTTGCATTAGCAAACATGTGCCAAAATATTTAATTAAGCAATTTAAGAATAATTATTGTATTTAAAAACAATATGAAAAGTTACAAACCCAGAGTGTTATGAATGAATGATGCTTAAATATGTTATTGTTACTGCAAGCATTACCACAGGAATTAGAAAAATAGTTTATGAATTTCAGTTTGAAATATGGTAGTTTTATTTCACATGAACAGAAAAGTGATAAACGTTGACCACAGTCTAGCACTATTACATGTTAATTGCAGCTAAAACTGTTGTGGCAACTGCCGATATTTTATGAGATTACACAGAGATGGGGGGAATGTAATTGGCATCCCATGATGCAACATTGTTCACATGCCAATTGCTGTGGTGGTGACATTGGTTTGTGGCGGACTGGTAGAAAACACGTTGTCAGGTGTGCTAACGGGTCTGTGGGAATAGTGTATTAGATCTGCCGTCCACTACAGTCCCAATGCTTTGCGTAAGGCTTGCCGATAAAAATGTACTAGTTTCGGGAACCATTCGGAATAAAATGGGCGGAACTTGGCCACCCTGCTTGTTCGGCATGTATTCAGGGAGTGGCATACGAGAGGTTGCGGTTGCCGACAGTTTCAGAATTAGCTTCTGCTGTTACCCCAATTTGGCCAAATTCGCTTTCAGGAAACCTTCGGGGGCCTAGTGGACGGCAGGATTTAGTCTTGCTAGAACCATCACCAACAAGTCTTGTGTGTAACTCATCTAGCCCAGAGAATAATCCCTAGCAAGTATTACTGTTTATTAACCCATCTAGTGGCAGGGGTGTAATGGATATCGTGTCTTGCCTTGCAATCGGGCGATCATAAGTTTGATCCCTACTTAAGAAGCATTTTATTGATATTTCTCAAGACACAAAGTACTGGTTCTACCCAGGTAACAGGCTTTAATGTGTCTCAAATAGCACCAGGCTTTCCACACAGTTATTATAAAATAAATGGGTTTGAACTAGCCTATCTGCTCACAACCATTGCCAACAAAGTATTTCTGATTTTAAGGTCTGTAGAGAATCATTCATATAGATTCTTGTTAAACTTTAGCCTATTTCGTTCAAATTGTTTGTGATTAACATTATCATGTTGTTTTTTTCACACTTCTATTTTTTTTTGTAAGGTACGTAGTGTATACCACCTTTTAAACTGATACTAAGTTGTGTATTGTAGTTAAATAAAGTATTTATTTGTCATCCAGTTGGTCAGACCTGAGGGTTGGCAGACCGCAGACACTCAGGTTTTTCTGACATCAGGGAAGGTGGTGATAATTTGTGCTAATTTTCTGGTTCCATTAGCACAAAGATTCAAACTGTGTTGACCACTGGAGGGAAAATGGGAGCCAATGTACCTGTTATTGGGTGCGAAGACCATTTTAGCACATATATGAACAGAATGTTGCCATGTATTTATCTGTTGGATTTTTGCACTGCATTGGAGCCAAAATATGTAGTTTTGGGTGGAAAGTAACAATTTCAGATATTATCATCTTGACAATTTCAAAAATATCAAGTTAAGTGGAGGTTAAAGATTTTATTGTCCCTATATCCTGATAAGAGAAAGGCAGATGAGATGTTTGGTGTAAAAATATGGATAACTGACGTATATAAATCACATAAACAGCATAAAATAAATCAGTAACGTTTTGTACTTGCATCTGTGATCGGATGCATCTGTGACTGGAACAAACTTCTGATGGAAAAGTGTTCATTTACCAGTACAGGTCTTTGCATATGACTGAAGTAAGTAATTCTGGATTATTTGTCCTAAAAATATTTGATTTCCACATAATTATAATAAATCCATTCAATTGTATTGTGTTGATAGACTATTTTGATTAATTCATATCTATATTTCATCATAACTAATCCTTTCGTTGCCAAGGTGTCTGTTAAGTATAGTTATCTTTTTATCTTTTGAAATTATTTAATTTCAAAAATGCTTAGTGAACACAAAACTAATTTCTTGTAATAAATTTATTAAATATTATTTTTATTAGATTTTTTTCATTTGCTAATATGGGTGGAATAGACAAACATTTCATGATATTTGTCATTCAATGTTTTTAAAGAGTAAAGACCCATTATGTAATATGGTACTTAAAGCTTGGTTGCACAGTGAAAAATAGTAATGTATTAACATTGACCATATAGAATAATTTGTATTGTGATATCTTCAGTTATTTATCCACCAAAAGCATAAACATAATTATTTGGGATACAATTGAAATATCTATGGGGAGATTTACATTTATAGTTACCATCTCCGTGGCCTAGTGGTTAGGGCGTTCGCCTACGGAGCGGGAGGTCGAAGGTTCGAGTCCTACACAGGGCGAGTTCTGATATGGCTGGTTTCCTACCCAGCAGCTAGTAAATCAAGGGGTACCGATTGTCTTCCTGCCGAGCGCCCGGCATATAGGATAGGAATCGGGAGTAAAGATGTTGTTCATTAGTAAAGGTGTCTCATAAGTCACAACTGGCTGGCCCTTAATCTCGAGGGGTGACACTATAATAAACAAACACTTTACTTTACAGTTTACGTTACGACTTTGTATTCTTTATAAGCTCTATTTTTAGATTGGGCATGGCGTCTTTGATATCTATTTTAAGACATTTTATTTTGCGTTTTTAAGTAAGTAAATCTATTGAAATTCGCTTATTTAATTGCTGTGTAGTCATAAAATGGCAAATCTAGGACATGAATCATTTTTATTATTACATGTTAACACTTTATAATAGCATTAAGGGCCTTTAAAATTAATTTTTTTGAATATTGATATGAAATAACAAAGCCTCAAGATTGATCTGCTTTGACTTCAATCAAGAACGAAACGCTGCTCCTCTGTTTAAACAGAAGACACAATGCAAGTCACAATTTCAATAAAACTTTTATTTCACATATATGGCACCTAACACTGAAATAACAATATTTAGGGCGAAAAATCAAGTTAGCAAATAATGGGAACAATTAAAGTTGGTTTGACGCTGACGCTGTGGCTTGTTTGCTTTTAAATTTAATGAAACGTTTTCACTGACACTAAAGGTATTGACGGCTTTAAACAAAATCCTTGTAAAAGATGTTATAGTTAATGATAGAGCATTGAAGTGTGAGTTCTTCCAACTCTTCATTTTTTTGTATATTATTCAAACAAATAAACTGTGGGAAATAAACTGTATTCATTGCACTGCACAGGATGCCATTATTATATAACAAATATGTAATATACAGCGTTTAAATCTTATAATATTTGCTTTTATAATTAGTACTTACAAACATTGCTTATCCAGGAAACATATAATTATTATTCATACTATTTCATGAAATTCATACATGTTTTTTTCAGAATTTTAACCATATTTTCAAACAAACAAACCTGTATAAATTTACCATGTGCACATATTTTTCATGAGTGGGTTTGATGAACCATATTTCTTATTTAATTGGGCTATTTACAGCAAATTTGATCTAAATTTTACATAAATACGTATTTATGTATAACTCAGCTTTTATACATCTTTTTGCATATAATTTTATGCATTGCAAATATGGACAATGATATAGCAAATATGAAATATAGTCACAAATGATACTTAAGGTTTTCATGCATAACTTTAATAAATGATCCACATCAGGTATCTCTTACATCTGAAAGTTTAAGACTTTTATTACAGATCCAAAAATCCTAATTTATTGACAATTATTTTGTCAAAGCAAGAAATCCAGCTGGCTGTGCTTCACTTCTTATAGGGTTAGTCGTAAAAAAAAAATATGTTTGTTTCAGGTAACCCGACCTACCCTAAAAAAATGCCCTGACCCTAGAACATTTTATTGGGTTTGTCAGATTGATTTTTGGTCTATTTACCTTTTTCAATAATTAAATGTGTTTTTGGATAAATAAGTCTTTTGTTTTGATAGTATCCACTAATAAACAATGTTTAAGGATATTACTTAAACGTTTTGAATATTAATTCAGTTTTAGAATCTTCAAGTTGACCATTTACCCCCCCCAAAAAAAATAAAAAAATCCCGACCTACCTACCCTAATTTTTTAGGGCATGTTACCTGAAACAAACATTTTTTTTTTTAACGCCTTAATAAAAAACATCAGTGTTACTCAGATTTTTAAATGACCTTGTTTAATGAGCCGAGAATATGTTAACATTTTTATATTCTTTTTTATGACGTTAATAAGTGTTTAGTTTACCACAGATGAAACTAAAGCCCTGAAGGCAACTTTACTATGGCATAATGTTATGTGTGAGTGCAGAAAACATCATCATCAACAACAACAACAACAGCGAAGTGTTCTTTATTTAAAGATAATATTAAAAACTTTCTTATTTATTTAATAACTATATATTGGATAATATCTGATCATATAGTGTTATTTTATAAATAATAAAATATTTATGATAGAAACTATTAAATTATGTCTTTTACGATATCTGAAAAGGAAAGAAACATTGAATAAAAATAGTAGGCAAGGCTAAAAACAACATGACAATAGGTTTCTATATTTTGTATGAATAATTTATTCAAACAGTTGCTACAGACAGGGATAGGGAATCAAAGAACAAATTGGGGGGGGGTGGGGTGGCGCATTAATACAATATTGATTATTGATAATTAATCTTTTGTATATTAATTAGGCTTACATAATCTGGCTTGGTACACATTATTATAGGAGAATATGTTTAGGGGTAAGAGGGCATAATTAGTTGCAGCAGAACATGAAAGTGACCTTGACATTTCTTATGTTTCGTGATTTATACATGAGGACTGGCAGTCTTTTGTTTGTATGCCATGGTCATTCTCATTGCTTTGAACTAGTGTTGTTGATTTTTGTGGATATTTTTTTTCAGGCAAATCTTTTGGATTTAAGAACAAGAAACCATTGTTAGTAACAATAATTGCTTTATTTAAAAAAACAAACACACACACACATAAAAATCAGGTATTTGAGTAGAATTTGAAAACCAGGAGTCCTATGACCCCTGGCTTGATTTTTGGAAATGTCAAACTGAAAACTTCAGGGGTCAAAGTAAAAACTTCAGGGGTCAAACTGAAAACTTCAGGGGTCAAAATACGAAAATCACAGGAATTTGTTCTCTGCATATTTGGTAAATGCTCAGTAAATGGCAATTTGTATTCATAAAGATTAAGAACTTGGCAAAAAACACTTTTTGCTAGTATAGTAAAATTATTAATTTCTAGTGCTTTGGAAGTTGGCAAATGGAAAACAAGTGCATCAAAATTATGTATGGCAGATTATTTGTTGAAATCAAAAATGGATTAATTGAAATTTGTTGGCGTCAAAAAGCAGGATCATCTGCATCCATTGATATCCTTGAAAATGTTATTAATTTTATGTATTTTTGAAAAAACAACAACATTTTGTTGTAAAAATGTGCCGAATTATAAACATGCAGTATTTTAAAGATGTGCATATCATAACAATAATTGGTTTTATACTGTATGTCAATTAATTTGATAGATATTTGAGTTTATAATCTCAGATAAATTAAAATTATACAGTAGTATGTTTGCATGTTTTCAAACATGATAATGTTTCAAAGAACAAAAACAAAATGTTAACGGACTTGTGACTGTTCCCTGTAAAAATTGAGTGACTGAATACAAAGAGAATTAGTGGTCTTACTAAAAGAGACAGCGGACAAAAAATTTGCAGGTAATTTGAAAAGAAAATTGACCAATCATTTTGTCCATGCCCATTTTTCAAATCAATATTTTATCTGTTAAATCTGAAACCAGTGAAAATTAAGTATTTAGGCAGACATTAAAATAATGACAAAATCGAGATGAAAGAGAAAAAAACGACAAAAACAAAACAAAAACAACTGCAGAACTGGTTGCAATTATGTTAATGTACTTTTTTATTGAATCTAAGCTTTTAAGAAGTACAGTTTATAAGCTATTAGTTCCGTCACCAGAACAGGTCTTTATTCAAATGTATGAAAATCACGGCAAGCCTCGTAAACTCGTTGAAAACAGAGAGTGTTTGTATTGGGCCAAATTTGAAGTAATCATTGTTTTCTAATGATATTATAGATCCGACAAATGAATAATTTGTTCAAGTACTTGTGGGTAAATAAGATTAGGATGGTAACGCATCTTGGCTGTCTCTGCGATGATTGTTCGGTGCTCCGAGGTTATAATTTGCGCTTAAACCTATCACGTGTTTCGTTTAGCCGACGATAGGGGCCTGGGGTGCTAAAGTGGAGAGGCGCTCAGTTAGGTTTTTTCACAACAGTGGAGTGTATGAATGTTAAAACTGACACAGAGTTTTATGGATATTTTTTGTGACTGGTGTTGATTGTTGACTTGAATTGAAGTAGAATTTGAATAAGAAGTGATTTAAAAATGGTTGGAATTAATTGGTTTGAAGTGTCTGGAGATGAAACTAAAGCGTTGAAGGAATATTTTATGAGGTCTATTGCATTGTTAAATGCTTGTTAATAAATGTAATGATTTTATTATTATTATTATTATTATTATTATTATTATTATTACAGTTGCATTTATTATCATAATGATTATTATACTAGTATTGGTATTAGTATTAGCATTAGTATTAGTATTAGTAATAGCATTAGTATTAGCATTAGTATTAGTATTTTATTGAATTCCAGTTTATTGGTGAATTGTTAAATGCTTGTTAATAAATGTAATGATTGTATTATTATGATGATGATGATGATGATGATGATGATGATGATTATTAATATTATTATTATTATTATTAATATTATTATTATTATTGCTTTTATTTTCATGACGATTATTATACTATTATTGGTATTAGTATTGGCATAAGTGTTAGTATGTTATTGAATTCCAGTTTATAGGTGTTGGTATCAAATTTACAATGTTCAAAAGATGCTTGTCTAATTAATTTGAAATTTCTTTTGGAAATGTGTGAAACATTTTAAATATTTAATTAATATAAACTTCGTTAAATTGATTGATAAATCATGTTATTATTATAATAACAGACCTTAATGAATTAAAAGTATTTTTATGCAAAACATTTGGCGGAAATATTTTGTATAAAATTATATTTTGAATAAAAAACGAAGTTACATGTTGGGAAAATTGTGATGCGCTAAAATTTATAAAATTTTCAGTACTAATAAATATTCTTAAAGATTGAACATATTTTAATTCATATGATTGCTAGGTATGTTTTATGATTAAATCTTGAAACTACTCTGAAGCCTAAAAGCTAAAAAATAAATTTGGTACATACGGATTTTAAAATAATGAATATTTCAGCAGTGCATACCTAAACAATAAAATAAACATGAAATCAAATAGAAAAAAATAATAAAATTTAGAAAACATTTACTACTGCTTGATTGAGACAGTCAACTTAGCTTATTTTATAAATTAATGTATTGGAATTATTTACTGTACTGTCAAAAATAGTATTATGATTAAATACAGAGATTAATGTGCATTTTTAAGCAAAGGTTCTTCTGAACTATTTTCCATGTTAAATCAAAATATATTATGAACAGTTTTGACTTTTTGTTTGTACAAAATATGCCCACAATTTTTCTAGTAAAAACGTATATAGTGGCTTTAAAAATAGTATAAATCTCATGGACTAACATCGAGTTTCCATACATACAATACTGGAATAGACAAATAGCTCTTCGACAAACAACTCTAGGGCCCTTAAGTGGGATAACTGACTCGTAAGCTTTGACAAACAACTCTAGGGCCCTTCAGTGGGATAACTGACTCGTAAGCTTTACCTGCTTCAACAGGTCTCCTTTAATTGTCCTAAAATGTTTCTATTGGGTATGTAAGTTCAAGATGGCTTGAAGTGTTGACTCTCACATATGCATTTGCAGTTTGCACCGAGGGCAATGGAGTATATTGGTTGACTTTGTTTGATTCCTCTAATTGCTTTATGTCATGTTTAACCTGTAGTTCTTTCATGCTCTTGTAAGGTGTATCATCCAAAGAATCGGGCATTATACAGAAATGACACTTAAGTTTGAAAGACTACACGTTTTATTTTGATGTACTTTATATTAGTTCTAATGTAGATGGTAGAAGTGAACCCAGTAAGTTCAAAAGTTAATGTAAATAGCATATTAAATTGTGGATTAAAATTCTGTTTTAATGATCTCTAAATTAGACTTTTAAAGCTGTATTAAAATATTCTGGAATAATCTGCCACTAGAACG